>CM035441.1:58585106-58945106 GCA_020310875.1 Ceratopteris richardii | reverse complement strand
CTGAGATGTATCCATAGAGACTCCTTCCTCGCAAGTATGTCTTCATCCTCAAGGACCATGCTTGATAGTTGTTCCTGTCTAATTTAGCAATGAAAGGTGGAAAACCATCTCCCATTTTACCTTAACTTTGCCTTGATACCATTGTTGGAAAAGATGGATGGACACTCCAAGAAATGAGTAGGTACTGCAAATTCCTACTTTGTACCAGCCCTCTTCCACTTCAGAGTTGAGTTGTAAGCCCTCTTAGCTTTCCAATGACACTAAACAAGTGCCTATGTACTTTGGAAATGATGCAAGTAATGATTAATTCAAAATAGACTACTTCCCACTTCACAATCCAATGAAAACTTTCTATTTTGGTTCACACACCTGTTGCTTGTTAAGCTCAGTGCTTCCAATATAGTAGGAATTAAATGAATTCCTTTCTGAGATATCAATTTGACTTAAAGAGCTAATGGTTCCAAGTGGAATCACTTAAAATGGTTAACTATGCGTAGAGCAATCAATTTAGCAAGTGTAACTTTACCCTCGATTTTTTAGGACCTCTGTAGAGAATGACCAGTGATCACTTCGATGAGCTTTTCTCCTAATCCACTAAATGGAATGTCTTCAAAATTTGTCACCATGTAGTGGACTTAGAGCTGATTCCAATGAGCTATAGAACATTGAAAATAATATATTAATTATTGAGATATGAGCAATACAACATGACTGTTCTGAGTGACAATGATTGAGAGATCAACATATGTAAGCAATGATCTATTGTATTATATGAGAATGTTGTACATGATCATTGGCATGATAATAATTGCTCAATGATGGTGAGAAGTGTAGGCTATGGAATGAGCCTCAATCTCTTACAATATGATCAACTAAAGGCTCGGAATTGGAGTGATCGAACCTCAAGATTTTACATTCATCTTTTATAGATGATTCATTCAAAATTTGAATTTGAATTCAACTTTGGCTCTCACTGAAAACGATCCACTAATCTAGGAGATATTCTCTCTAAGAAACTCATATCTTTCATATCCATCTAACTCCACGAGTTTCGTGGCTCTTACAAATATTCCTTCAAGTCAATTTGACTTTTACAAACGATAAAAGATAAAGAATCCATAGCAATGGTTCTCATGGGTCTTCAATCAATTTCACATGAAGTCTTCTCATGCTTAGCCAAGTGTGTAGGCTTGGCATTTGCACCAACATGTATGTGTGTGATATATGCATGTGTGTGATATATGCATGTGTGTGATATATGCATGTGTGTATGCATGTGTGATATATACTTGTATGTGTATGCGTGTATATGTGTATGTGTATATGCATGTGTATGTGTGTATCCATGTACGTGTATGTGTGTATATGTGTATGTATGCATATGTGTGTATGAATATGTATGTGTGTATGCATTTGTATATGTGTATGTGTGTATGTGTATATGCATATGTAGGTGTGTATACATGTGCATGTGTGTATGCATGGCTTTATGTGTATGTATGTGTGTATGTATGCATGTATGTGTGTGTATGTATATGTGTGTATATATTTGTGTGTATGTGATTGTAAATGTGTGTGTAGGCAAGCATATATATATATATATATATATATATATATATATATATATATATATATATATATATATATATATATATATATATATATATATATATATATATATATATATATATATATATATATGTGTGTGTGTGTGTGTGTGTGTGTGTGTGTGTGTGTGTGTGTGTGTGAGTGTATGTGTCTGTGTCTATGTGTGTGTAGGTACATGTGTCTATATGTGTGTGTATGTGTTTGAATGTATATGTATATGTATGTGTATGTGTATGTGTATATGCATGTATACACATGTTTATGCATGTGTATGTAAATGTATGTGAGTGTACGTTTGTGTGTATATGTGTATGTAGGTGTGTATGTGTGTTTATACATGTGTCTATGTATGTATGCATGTGCATGTGTATGCATATATGTGTGTGTGTATGTGTCTCTCTCTAAGTGTGTGTGTGTGCATATATGTTTATGTGTGTGTCTCTATGTGTGTGTATGTATATGCGTGTGTATATGCGTATGCATGTGTGTGTATGTGTATGTCTGTGTGTGTATATCTGTGTGTATGCATGTGTATGCATGTGTGTGTATGTGTATGTGTGTATAAATGTGTATGTATGCATGTTTATGCATGTGTGTGTATGTGTATATGTGTGTATGCATGTGTGTATGTATGCATGCATATGGTGTATGCATGTCTATGTATGTATGCATGTGTATGCATATGTACATGTATGAGTATATGTGCGTATGCATTTGTGTGTATGTATGCACATGATTGTATGTGTATGTATATGTGTATGTGTGTGTATATGTGTATGTGTGTGCATCTATATGTGTGTATGTAAATGTGTGTACGTAAATGTGTGTATATGACATGTCAAAGAGTCTAATAATAAGAAAAATCATAATAGCATAGAAATGGACCACAATCATTTCTTAAAAGACTTGGAAGGCTTAATCAAGGAGCCAGAGGTTCTAAGAGATATTTCCTTTTTGGTTTTCTTGATGCCTTCAAGGAAGTTTCAATTCCTCCATATTATGTCATAGGCACATCTTCAAGAGCTACCACATCATCAGCACTACCTTGAAAAAATCAGCACAAGTATTGTGACTAGGAACATTAATATTAGAAGGACCCCCTGAAAATTTTAATTATTTTCTATTCCCAACCCAAGTCCATCCTTCTTTATCATTAGAGTTAGATTTTCCATTTTTGTCCTAGAGCTGCTGCATAACAAAAATATAAACTTTGAATTGTTCTCAACTAATATGGTTAAAAAAAAAGGAATACATTTTGTGCTCATCATAACTCAAACTATAGTGCTAAGGATATGAATATATTGAGGTTTTCATATCTAAACTAGACCATATCTTATGTTATATTATGGTAGGAAATGAAGTGAAACAAAATAAAATGCTAAACATCACATTACACAACTTCTTGTTAGCTTTATCTTTATGATTATGATAATTTTTAATAAGCAATGCCTTTGAGATCTATAGGTAGATTTTTTGTTGTTAATGAAGATAGGGAACCTATTGAGCAAGGTCTAATGGTCAGTTCTCCCCTTAGGGGGGAGAGCATGCGGCTTCCATGAAGCTCTTTCAAATGGTATACCCTTCCACGAACAAAAGCCACCAATAGTGAGCATCCTATGTGTAAGGAACATATCTAGGATCACTACTAGACAAGATTCCACTATATAGTTATCATATGTAGTTTCTACTTGTAGTAAATATAAACAAGAATATAAATTTCTAAAGCAATCCACATAGACAAACATAACTCCTTGTTGCACAAACACTATGAATTTGAACCTAGCAGATTTACATCACTAGTAATGCAAAGATAGATTACCATGTTGAAATCATCATTAACTATGTTGTGAAGTAGAAAATCACTGAATAAGAAATTTTTGCAATGAAAAGGAAAGTGTTCTCTATAAACACAACAAAAAAAAAGGGTACTAGTGCAAAGTAAGAAGAAACATGGTGAATCGCAACCCGTGCTCATGTGATCATTGCATATATTCCCAAGCATAATGGGGTCTTGAATACCTTGGAAAAACTAATTGCCATGAGAAATACTCTTATCTCAAACCCTTTCTTTTTCCCCATGACAATAACTCCATCTCCCTAAGCTTCAAAGGCACAAATCAGTGGTCACTTTCTTGATCCTCAAGGATAGTTTCAATCACTCATAATCTCTTGATTTAAATCTTCATCCATATCTGGTTCCATCTTTGTAGATTAACTATCTTATTTCACTACTTTAATGCATCTTATTGTCCATAGGTGGTTCTTGCACTCTGTATGATTGAGTCTTGTCTATAGTGGGTTGATAGTTTTATCTGATGCCAAAGTACCTAGTGTGCTAGTTGTTTTTATATGTTCATGGACTAGGTAGGGGACCCTTGTATGTGTGTGTATGTGTGATTTGTTACAGTCTAATCTCCCTTTGTTTTAGAATTTCTTGAAGTGCACTAATCTATGGTCCAACGAGATAGTTCTAATATCTCTATTCTTCATTCCCTTCTTCAATTGAAATGACCTTCTTTTTAAGCTACCTTCAAAAAATAAGTGTCAAGGGAAAGGAGATAAGGAAGAGAGCTCATTCACACAATCTCACACTCAAGAGGAGCACAAAAAGATTGAGGCAAGTAAGAATGAACTTCTTCTGCTTCTATTACATAACAAGAATGTACAAGAATGACCTCAAATGACAATACAACTAGTGCAATATATAAAGAACACTACATAAGGAAAATCCTAATGTTCGTGAATGAGTGAGCTGGTAAGAAACAAATGTGCCATCACTCTTGGTAGATAAATCGAGTAAAGCTCAATGAAGCTCTGACATATACCGGTGTGACCACTATACATGTCAAAGAAATGAAAAAGTGATACGTGTCATCCTGGATCATCACATGTTGAGCTTGATATCTCAACACTCCCCTTCAAGCTCAATGTCATGTCTTGTAATCCAAGCATCTTTTGAAACTTCTTCAACTTCTTAGCTCCAAGTGCTTTAGTGAAAATATCAGTAATATACTCATTTGTCCTCACGTAAACAAGGTCAATATCACCTGCTAATACCTTTTCCCTGATGAAGTGATAATGTACCTCGATATGATTTGTTCTAGCATGAAAAATAGGATTTTGTACTTACTGTATACTGCTAAGATCATCACATAGATGATGATAGGATTTTGCACTTCCACACCTAAATCTTCAAGTAGCATATCTAGCCATGAAGCTTCACATGCTACCATTGCAGCTCCTCTATACTCACCCTCTGTACTCGAAAAAGCAACGGTGGGTTGCTTTTTACTACTCCATGTAATAGTTGCACTCCCAAGTGAGAATAGAAAGCCACTAGTACATCTTCTATTCGGAATACTGCCAACCCAATCTGCATTGGTGTATCCATAAACCGGCAATTTTGCGCCAGCTTCATAAAACAATGCATAAACCAAAGTAGCAGTCACATAACATAGAGTGGTGCTCAAAGCATCTAAATTTCATTTCCTAGGAACCTACATAAACTGACTTTGAAGTCCAATAGTGTAGCTTAGATCAGGCCTTGTAATTGTGAGATATATCAAACTTCCGACAATTTTCCTGTACATAGTAGCATCTTCCAATGCGTCACCTAATGTATACCCAAAAACAGAGTCTGCTAATCTTGTGTAGGAAGAATAATGGGCGTTTACTACTGTTTGTAGTTTTGAACCATCTTCTCATGAGCAGTGCATGTCTACAATAGACTCAGATGTTTGGTACTTTGACATTGGGGTGACCAAACATATTACCTTGCAGCGTAGTTTCTTCTCTTCACTCAAGCCTGCCCATACAGGGAATATTGTTACATGCGCCAAGAACTCCTCTTATCTTGTTATGGGAGTTGCTAAGATCATTTTGACTACTACTGATGGTAGTTCTTTCACTTTCTCAGATGCTTTATTTGTGCAAGGGATCAAGAAGAACTTGTTATCAGTTTCTGCATTAGCCAAGATTGGCTTGGTTGTGAAATTTGTTGATGACAGGTGTAGAGTTCATGATCTGTCAAATGGCAATGTGATTATTGCTTCTGGAATTTTATGTCGTGGGCTATATAAGCTCATAGACTATGAAAGATCTGTGAATGATTCGGCATGTGCACTACATGATTCTCAGGCTATGTCAGATGCAAAGCTTTGGCATGCATGCTTTGCTCATCTGAATTTTGCTAGTTTGCTACGCTTGCAAAAATCTGAAATGTGTCCTCTTTGCCCAAACTTGAGGCACTTGGAAAACATGTTTGTGAAGGCTCTATTTTGGGCAAAATGCAGCATTCCTCATTTCCAAAGGATGGTTCAGTTCGGGCTACTCAGAAATTGTAGCTTGTACATAGTGATGTCTGTGGTCCTATGCAGACACCTTCTTTTGGAAATTATCTTTACTTTGTGAGTTTCATTGATGATTTTTCCAGGCATGCATGGGTATATCCATTGAAGGCAAAGTCCGAAGTGTTCATGTGCTTCAAACAGTTTTTGGTTTTGGCTGAAAATCTGTCAGCATGTAAAATGGGCACCCTACATTCTGATCGAGGGGGGGAATATCTGTTTTCTGATTTTAATGCACTTCTGGCTAAACATGGGATAAAACACTAGTGTATAGTGCCGTATACACCTCAACAAAATGGTGTTGCTGAACAAAAGAACAGGTCACTCATGGAGATGGCGAGGTGTATGATCAAGAGTCGGGCTTTACCACATAGTTTCTGGCTTGAGGCTCTCATGTGTGCAGCATATGTACTTAACAGGTGTCCCACTAAAGCACTATAATCTATCACTCCATATGAGGCTTGGCATGATCGCAAGCCATTTGTTGCTCATTTGCATGTTTTTGGTTGTCTAGCATATGCATTAGTGCCTGAACAACATCGAAGTCCACATACTAAACACATTCTGGTTAGCGGTGATGTTGTTTTTGTGGAAGAGGCTATTCAGCCATTGCTTTCATGTACTAAGGAGACATCTGCTAGCTCCAAAGACATGTATGATACTTTGCTGCCTCTTTTTACAGGTGGACAGTCTAGTGCTGGTCCTAATGAGGCAACTTCTCAACCTTTGCAGGTTTCAGGTGATGATGTAGATCATTCCATTTTTGATGCAGATTTACATGATGCACTTGTTGATGAGAGAGCTGACATTGAGGAGGCAAAAACTATGCCAAAATGGCTGGTGTAAACTTTGCCTGACAATAAATTAGATGCACCTCTGTCATATCGTACTCGTTCAGGCTCTCATAGTGCCTTGTTTGCATCAGATTGCTATGCTATGGCTGCATCTACTGTGATGAGAATGAGCTTGTTTCGTTTGGTGAAGCACAAAATTCAGAAAATTAGATGGCTGCTATGCAATCTCAATATGATGCTATAATGAAGAATGGTACTTGGTCTTTATGTGACTTGCCTCTGGGCGAGAAGGCCGTTGGCACTAAGTGCGCTTACAAGCTGAAGTGTAAGCCTGATGGAAAAATTGACAAGTATAAGGCTAGGCTTGTTGCAAAGGGTTATGTGCAGGAAAGAAGCATTGATTTTGATGAGACCTTTGCACCTACATGTCATATGACTACTGTTCAGAGCATCTGTGCACTTGCATCCCATCATGGTTGGAATGTACATCAGTTGGACATTAAAAATGCATTTTTGAATGGTGACTTGCATGAAGAAGTGTATGTTTTTTAGCCCCATGGCATTGTGCAGAAAGGGGATGAAAACCAGGTGTGCAGGTTAAAGAAGGCATTATATGGTTTAAAGCAAGCACCACATGCTTGGTATGGAAAGATACATGCCTATCTGATTGCACCTGGTTTTGAGAACAGTCCAATTGAAAGCACCTTATATGTTAAGCATGCTAATGATGTAGTTCTAATGATTGTTGTCTAGGTTGACGACATGTTGCTCGCTGGTCCTATTGAGAAGCATATTGCTGATTTTAAAGCTGATTTGCATGCCTCATTTGAGATGTCTGATTTGGGGCATTTGCATCACTATTTAAGCATTCAATTTATGCAAGTTGATGGTGGAATGGCTTTGTGTCAAACGAAATATATTGACACATTATTGCAGCATTTTGGCCTTGAAGACTGTAAGCCTATTGCAACTCCTATGGAGACAGCTTTACGATTGAGTCCATGTTGAGGAGATGCATTTGATGCTGTCCTCTATCAGCAGGCTGTTGGACGCCTGATTGACTTATGCATTACTCGACCAGATATTTAGTTTGTTGTCTCAGAGATGAGCAGGTTTATGCATTGCCCAGGTGTCAAGCATTGGCAGGCGGTTAAGCACATCTTGAGTGGTACTCGGCTACTTGGGTTGTTTTATCCCAAGGGGGGATCACTTGAGTGGTACTCGGCTACTTGAGTGGTACTCGACTACTTGAGCGGTACTCGGCTACTTGGGTGGTACTCGGTACTCGACTACTTGAGCGGTACTCGGCTACTTGGGTGGTACTCGGCTACTTGGGTGGTACTCGGCTGCTTGGGTTGTTTTATCCCAAGGGGGGATCACTACCGCTAGATTTGCATGCTTTTTTTCTGCCTCAGACTAGGCTGGTTGCTATGACACTCGTGTGTCCATTAGTGGCTTTTTGTTCATGCTTGGTAGCTCATGTATATCTTGGTTGAGCAAGAAGCAGCCTACTAAGGCCACTTTCAGTTGTGAGGCTGAGTATAGGGTAGCTTTCATAGCTACTATTGAGTGTGTGTGGCTCAGACTCCTTATGGATGATTTGGGTGTTGGTCAGTCTTCTACCACCACCATCTTCACCGTCAGTCAGAGCGCATTGGTAGTTGTGAGGAACCCTGTGTTCTATGCTCACACTAAGCACATTGAGGTGCATTATCATTATGTCAGGGAGAGTTTCTCTGCTGGGAAGATCAGCTTGGCATATGTGCCCACACAGGAGAACATTGCAGACCTTTTCACAAAGGCTCTGCCTAGGGAGAAGTTTGAAGCTTTCTGCAAAGCTTTGGGCTTACTTCCTTTTGTGGAGTGATTTCCACATAGCTTGGCACTTCCTTATACATGAGTGCCAGCTACTTGCTCACCGCATCACTCCTAGGGGGGATTTGTTGATATATTTAGGTAGTGATGTGTGTGAACACTCTAGGACCGTCGGGGCACTTTTTATCTCTTTAGTAGGTACACCTATTGCCCTAATGGGCTAGTTATCTTTGTACATTCTCTAGTAATACCTTTGGTATTGTGTGTTGTGCTCCAAGCATCTTCTTCTTCCTTGTGCTGTTCGCGTGCTTTCGCAGATGTCTAACTCCAAAAATTTTTAGGGTACTGCTTTTAATCTGCTGGGATTGAGGGGTTCATATGGTCTATCCAAAGCAGCTTCTAGATTCTCACGATTTTTGTTCCTATAGCCGTTGATTTTCCTCCTTAGCAGTTGCGAGGTGGCCTCTTAAGAGTCCCATATTTCTAGTGAGCGTGGGGTTTCTTATGGTCTGAGTTTGTAACAGATTCTCTATATCTGTGAGTGCATCCTTAGTCTTTTTTTCGCTCTCTAGCTCTAATGTTCTCCTGCGTGTGCACATATGCCAAGCTGATCTCCCCAGCAAAGAACCTCTCCTAGACATAGTGATAATGCACCTCAATGTGCTTAGTGCGAGCATGGAACACAGGGTTCCTCGCAACTGCCAAAGCGCTCTGACTGTCAGTGAAGATGGTGGTGGCAGAAGTCTGACCAACACCCAAATCAGCCATAAGGCTTCTGAGCCACACACACTCAATAGTCGCTGTGAAAGCTGCCTTATACTCAGCCTCACAACTGGAAGTGGCCACAGTAGGCTGCTTCTTGCTCAACCAAGATATACATGAGCTACCAAGCATCAAGCAAAAGCCACTAGTGGACACACGAGTGTCATAGCAACCAACCAAATCAGAGCCAAAAAAAGCATGAAAATTTGGTGGTAGTGATCCCCCCTTGGGATAAAACAACCCAAGTAGCCGAGTACCACTCAAGTAGTGAAAGATGCGCTTAACCGCCTGCCAATGCTTGACTCCTGGACAATGCATAAACCTGCTCATCTATGTGACAACAAACTAAATATCTGGCCGAGTAATGCATAAGTAAATCAAGCATCCAACAACCTGCTGATAGAGAACAACATCAAATGCATCTCCAGCATCATGAAGACTCAATCGTAAACCTGTCTCCATAGGAGTGGCAATAGGCTTACAGTCTTCAAGGCCAAAATCCTGCAATAATGTGTCAATATATTTCGTTTGACACAAAGCCATTCCACCATCAACTTGCATAAACTGAATGCCCAAATAGTGATGCAAATGCTTCAAATCAGACATCTCAAATGAGGCATGAAAATCAGCCTTAAAATCAGCAATATGCTTCTCAATAGGACCAGTGAGCAGCATGTCGTCAACATAGACAACAATGATCACAAGCACATTTAGCATGCTTAACATATAAGGTGCTTTCAGTTGGATTATTCTCAAAACCATGTGCAATCAAATAGGCATGTATCTTCTCATACCAAGCACGTGGTGCTTGCTTTAAACCATATAATGCCTTCTTTAACCTGCACACCTGGTTTTCATGCCCTTTCTGCACAAAGCCACGGGGCTGAAAAACATACACTTCTTCATGCAAGTCACCATTCAGAAATGCTGTTTTAATGTCCAACTGATGTACATGCCAACCATGATGAGCTGCAAGTGCACAAACGCTCCGAACAGTGGTCATACGACATGTAGGTGCAAAAGTCTCATCAAAATCAATGCCTCTTTCCTGTGCATAGCCCTTCGCAACAAGCCTAGGCTTATACCTATCAATTGTACCATCTGGTTTATGCTTCACCTTGTATACCCACTTAGTGCCAATGGCCTTCTTGCTTGGAGGCAAGTCACATAAAGACCAAGTACCATTCTTCATTAGTGCATCTTATTCAGATTGCATAGCAGCCATCTATTTTTTTGAATTTTGTGCTTCATCAAACCAAACAGGCTCATTCTCATCACATAGACTAGATGCAGCCATAGCATAGAAATCTGATGCAAAAGAGGCACTATGAGAGCCTGAACGAGTACGATATGACAGAGGTGCATCTAATTTGCTGTCATGCAAAGTTTGCACCAACCATTTTGGCATAGTTTTTGCCTGCTCAATATCAGCTCTCTCATCAACTAGTGCATCATGTAAATCTGCATAAGAAATGGAATGATCTGCATCATCACATGAAACCTGCAAAGGCTGAGAAGTTGCCTCATTGGGACTAGCTCTAGATTGTCCACCTGTAAAAAGAGGCAGCAAAGTATCATACATGTCTTTGGAGCTAACAAATATCTCCTTAGTACATGAAAGCAATGGCTGAATAGCATCTTCCACAAAAACAACATCATGGCTAACTAGAATGCGTTTAGTCTCTGGATGATACAGACGATAGCCTTTACTTTCAAAACTGTGCCCAACAAAAATACATTTTACTGCTTTATCATCCAATTTTCTGTGATGTTGTTCAGGCACTAATGCATATGCCAAACGACCAAAAACACATAGATGAGCAACAGATGGCTTGGGATCATGCCAAACCTCATATGGAGTGATAGACTACAACACTTTAATGGGACACCTGTTTAGTGTTGGTGCATTTTACCCAAGCCTTCATGCTTGATATGCTTGATATTATCCTCATTTGTAAGTCACATGTGTAGTCATGTGAACACCTCTTCTAAAAGAGTTCTTTTTATCTTTTATAATTTGAAAAAGAAAAAAGAAAAGGATGCCTTACCTCATCCATGATGTAAAAGCAAAGTCGTGGCTCTAACTACCTAAAACAACGAATTTTTGAGTTGAGGGAATATCTCCTAACTTTGGGGATCACTTTTAGGTGGAGCCATTCGAATTCGAATTCAAAACTCCCTCCAAGAATAGCTATAAAAAGAGCAAGAAGGAAGAGGCGATTAGCAAGCCTTGTACGTGACCACTTCATGTTAGTTTGTAGAGATTGAAGAGCTTACTCCATAGCTCTATCATTCTACTCCCATTGTGCAAACATTCATTGCCAATGTGGTTGTAATCATATGTGAATGTATACATTTGTCATTATCTACTTCTCTGTTTTGTTCTCTGCTATACTCACTCAGAGCAGTAACTGCAAAAAATCATATCTCGTGTTGTACTCAACATTTTTCACTGTCTTAACGTGCATTGGATAGCTCTTACTGTTTAGTTTCTACATATCAATTTTCATGGTCATTGGATATAGAGATTTGGAGATATCTGCATTTTACTGCTCATTGCTCTATCTCTGCAGAGTCCCGAGAATGGTGGGCATGTTCCGGAAATTCATGAATCTTCTTCTCAGTGCTCAGTCCATCATTTTAAGTGTTTTAACTTGGCTTGGGAAGCTTGCTAAGTCTATGTGCTATGTCCAAAAGGAATTTATCTAATTCCTACCAGGTTGAGAGCAATGTTTAGTTTTTCGAGCAGGTGTATGTCCAATAATAGCAAGTTTTGGGAGCTAGTCATTTCGCAACTAGTCTGTCTTGACTTAAACTTTTGGGATACATGTTCCAAAGTACTTGGATGATATTTTGGTGGATTTAGGAAGCTCAAAGGGTCTACTAATCAACTCTGAAGTCTCAGTTGGCTGGTGTGAATCTGGTTGTAGCAGCACCTACTCATCTTTGGATTGCATCCACCATCTCTCTTCACAATGGTATCAGAGCATAGTCAAGCAACATGGGAGATGGATTTCCATCAACAATTGATAAATTGGATTGAAATAACTACCCAGCATGGTCTCTAAGGATGTAGGCTTACCTTCAAGGGAGGAATCTATATGGATTCATATTCGGAGATGAAGCAATGCCAACCATGAGGAACAAAGGGCAACCATCACATGAAGAAGTGGAAGGACTTTCAAATTGGTGTTCGAAGGATGCACTTGCAAGGTCCTATATTCTAAACTCGATCTCTGATTTTCTTTTACCTCATGTCAAGGGATGCAAGACATCAAGAGAGACCTGGAATGCACTTGCTTCTTTCTTCTCTTCCAACACTCGAGCAAGGAAGAACCAATTGTGGATGGAGTTCACAACAATGAAGAAAAGCCCGAAGCAAAATGTGACTGATTATGTCACAAAGATGAAGGAGATTTGTGACCAACTTGGAAGCATTGGAGAGGTAATTGAAGAGGAGAAAAACATTAGACAAATCATAAATGGAATCAAAGCAGACGACAAGTGGGAGTCATTCACAACAGCCATGGATTTATACATGGATATGCATGTACCCGACCTCAACACACTCATGGGCCAACTCTTCACTCATGAAGCAAAGATTAGCAAAGGTGGTGAGTCCTCAAGAGGTAATCAAACTTCTCCCTTATATTCTGATAAAGCTAAGGTCAAGCACAAGTCAAGGAATAGGAAGAATGAAGATGAAGGTAGCTCTTTCCAAGCAAACTTTGCAGGTAGAGGAAGAGCTAGAGGAAGAGGCAGAAGTGGAAAGCAAGGCAGGGGGAGATTCCAATCATCTCAACCTTGCAATATATGTGGCTTATCTAACCATACTGCTGAAGAATGTTTCAAGAACCCGAGGAACTCAAGAGGAAGAGCATTCAATAGAGGTGGCTATGGATCAAATAGAGGCAGGTACAATGGAGGCTACAACAACAACTACTACAACAACAACAACTACTACAACAACAATTACAACAACAACAACTATCAAAGTGGCCATAGAGGAAGAAGAGACTACAATAACTATGCCGAGGACCAAAGACAAGAAGATTCATTATTGATTATGAATCTTTCAGTGAAGAAGGGTAAGGATGATCATAACATATTTTACATTGATTCGGGATGCTCAAACCATGTAGCAGGAAATGTGGCTTTACTTTCTGATTTGAAAGATCCTCATAACAAGCATGAAGTGCAGATAGGAGATGAGACAAAGCATTCAGTGGAGAAGATAGGTAATGTGAAGACATCAGATGGGAATATGAACCTCTTAAGCAAAGTCTTGTATGTCCCTACAATTACCAAAAATTTAAGCAAAGTCTTGTATGTCCCTACAATTACCAAAAATTTAATAAGTGTTGGACACATTGTTGAAAAAGGATTGCAGGTTAGATTCAACCGATTTGGACCATATGTTGAAGACCCAAGGCAAGGCTTTCGAAGGATTGCCAAAGGAGAAAAGACAGGAAGGCTTTTCACTTTTGAAGTGGAACATACAAAGAACATAGCTTTGTTTAGCTATGGATCTCAAACTCTAACAGAGTTGGAGATATGGCACAAAAGGCTTGCTCACATTGGTGAGAGGACACTCAAACAAATTTGCAAGGAACAAAGTGTACTTGGTTTGCCTAATATCACAAGGCAACACATGATTTATAAGTGTGAAGCTTGTCAACTCGGCAAGGCTCATAGACAACCTTTCAATAAGAAAGGATATATGTATCAAAATCCTTTGGATCTAGTGCACACGGATGTGTGGGGTCCAAGTAAGGAGCCATCTATATCAGGCTCAAGATATTATGTGTCTTTCATAGATGATTGTAGCAGGTGGACCATTCTCTTTTTCATGAAGCACAAGGATGAAGTGTTTAATTGCTTTAAGAAGTATATTGCTCTTGTTGAAAACCAAACAGGTACGACTTTGAAAAGACTCAGATCAGATGGTGGAGGAGAAAACTTCTCTTCTGAATTTGATGCCTTCTTGCATAAAAGATGCATTAAAAGGGAAGTCACTACAAGGTATACACCTGAAATCAATGGTGTAGTAGAGAGGAGGAACAGAGCTATTGTCAAAGCTGCAAGGTCCATGCTCAATGAAAAGGGATTGCCAAACTACCTATGGGCAGAGGCTCTGTCGACAGCCACATATCTCATAAATAGACTTCCATCTAAGTCACTACATGGAACAATTCCATATGAAGTGTGGAATGGAAGAAGACCTAGTCTAGAGCATTGTAAAATCTTTGGATGCTTAGCCTTTGCTCACATTCTTGCTCAAGTAAGAGGGAAATTGGATCCCAAGGTTGAGAAGTGTGTATTCATTGGTTATGATCAAAACCAAAAAGGATATAGATTGTACAATCCAACCAATAAAGGATTTTCTGTGAGTAGAGATGTAATTTTTGATGAAAACAAATCATGGTTTGATGATGACAGGAAAGTGAAGCTGCCATATGACTTGGATGAAGATTTTCCATCACTTCAACCAAAGGAGCCAAAGCAGATTGAAGAAAGTGATTCGGAGATTGACCTAGAAGACTTGAAAAGACTAAAGCTATGGAAGAACAAAGGTAAGGCAAAGATGCAGGATGCTACATGTGGACCCGAGAGCTCACATCAACCACTTAGAAGGTCTTCAAGGGAGAAGAAGAAACCAGAGAGGTTTGGTTATAATACTTGTTTGGTCACCAAGCACTCAATCTACATTGCAAAGGATTCAACCAATGAAGAACCTACCACATTCGAAGAAGCAGAAAGCAAGAAAGCTTGGAGAGATGCAATGAATGAAGAAATGGAAGCCTTGAAGGAGAATGACACTTGGGAGCTTGTACCTAACAAGCCATCTATGAAGATAATTGGATCTCGATGGATATACAAAATCAAGAGGAATCCAAATGGAAGTATAAATAGACACAAAGCAAGGTTAGTTGCTAAAGGGTTTGCTCAAACCCATGGCATTGATTATGAGGAGACTTTGTCTCCTATTGCAAAAATTCCTACAATTAGGGTTCTCATTAGTCTTGCTGCATCTAGACATTGGAATCTCTATCAACTTGATGTAAAGAATGCTTTCTTGAATGGATGGATTTATGAGGAAGTGTATATGGCACAACCTCCTGGATATGAGGATGCACATCATCCTAACTATGTATGCAAACTAAAGAAAGCTTTGTATGGATTGAAGCAAGCTCCAAGAGCTTGGAATTTCAGATTGGTGACTTATTTGCAGGACCAAGGATTCAAAGCTAGCAAAGCGGATACCTCTTTGTTCATAAAGAGGAATGGATCTGAAGTGATCTATATATGTGTGTATGTTGATGATATTATTATCACAGGCAATGATCTTGAAGGAATCAAACAGGTAAAGAGTCAAATGAAGGAGGAGTTCAAAATAAGTGACCTCGGACCACTCAGTTATTTTCTTGGATTGGATTTGATCTACACAGATTCAGGTATATACTTCACACAAAGGAAGTATGTCCATGACATGCTCGTCAAGTTCAAGATGGAGAATACCAAGTGTGCAGGTACACCTATGGAGCAAAATCATAAGCTTAGTGCTTATGAAGGAGAGCCAATTGAAGACATCACAAGGTATCAAAGCATGGTTGGAAGTTTGAATTATGCAACTCTCACAAGGGTGGATATATGCTATAGTGTTAGCATATTGAGTCAGTTTATGCATAAGCGGAGAAGACCACATATGGAAGCGGCCAAGAGAGTCCTCAAGCACCTAAAGGGGACCATGAATGAAGGTTTGTTTTATTCATATACTTCAGATATTGAGCCAAAGGTCTACTCAGATGCAGATTGGGCCGGATCTAGAGATGATAGAACAAGCGCATCTGGGTATATATCATTTGCAGGTTCAAAAATCATTTCTTGGTCATCCAAGAAGCAACCAATCGTGGCATTATCTTTTGTCGCAGTTGAATATAGAGGTTTGGCTAATGCAACTCAAGAAATCATGTGGTTAAAGTCTTTGTACACAGATCTTGGACTTCATTCTTCAACACCTCACATTTTTGGTGACAACACAAGTTCACTACATCTAGCAGCTAATCCGGTATACCATGCTAGAACCAAGCATATTGAAGTCCACTACCATTATGTAAGGGAGAAGCTAATGAGCAAGGATATTCAACTATCCTATGTCTCTACAGATATGCAATGTGCAGACATGTTGACTAAAGCTCTTGATGGTACAAAGTTAAGTAGATTCAAGTTGATGATTGGCTTGCAGGAAATCAAGGACAATTGAAGACTTATTTAGAGGCCAAGCATGTCAGGCTTGAGGGGGAGCTGTTGGTGCATTATACCCAAGCCTTCATGCTTGATATGCTTGATATTATCCTCATTTGTAAGTCACATGTGTAGTCATGTGAACACCTCTTCTAAAAGAGTTCTTTTTATCTCTTGTAATTTGAAAAAGAAAAAAGAAAAGGATGTCTTACCTCATCCATGATGTAAAAGCAAAGTCGTGGCTCTAACTACTTAAAACCATGAATTTTTGAGGTGAGGGAATATCTACTAACTTTGGGGATCACTTTTAGGTGGAGCCATTCGAATTCGAATTCAAAAATCCCTCCAACAATAGCTATAAAAAGAGCAAGAAGGAAGAGGCGATTAGCAAGCCTTGTACGTGACCACTTCATGTCATTTTGTAGAGATTGAAGACCTTAGTCCATAGCTCTATCATTCTACTCCCGTTGTGCGAACAATCATTGCCAATGTGGTTGTAATCATATGTGAATCTATACATTTGTCATTATCTACTTCTCTGTTTTGTTCTCTGCTTTAGTCACTCACAACAGTAACGTCAGAAGGTCATATCTGGAGTTGTACTCCACATTTTTCAATGTTTTAATGTGCGTTAGAGCTTATTGTCTAGTTTCTGCATATCAATTTTCATGGTCATTGGATATAGAGATTTGGAGACATCTGCATTTTACTGCTCACTGGTCTATCTCTGCAGAGTCCCGAGAATGGTGGGCATGTTTCAGAAATTGATGAATCTTCTTCTCAGTGCTCAGTCCATCATTTGAAGTGTTTTAACTTGGATTGGGAAGCTTGCTAAGTCTATGTGCTATGTCCAAAAGGAATTTATCTAATTCCTACCAGGTTGAGAGCACTGTTCAGTTTTTCCAGCAGGTGTATGTCCAAAAATAGCAAGTTTTGGGAGCTAGTCATTTTGCAACTAGTCTGTCTTGACTTAAACTTTTGGGATACATGTTCCAAAGTACTTTGATGATATTTTGGTGGATTTAGGAAGCTCAAAGGGTCTACTAATCAACTCTGAAGTCTCAGTTGGCTGGTGTGAATCTGGTTGTAGCAGCACGTACTCATCTTTGGATTGCATGCACCATCTCTCTTCACAGTGGTATCAGAGCATAGTCAAGCAACATGGGAGATGGATTTCCATCAACAATTGACAAATTGGATTGAAACAACTACCAAGAATGGTCTCTAAGGATGTAGGCTTACTTTCAAGGGAGGAATCTAAATGGATTCATATCTGGAGATGAAGCAATGCCAACCATGAGGAACAAAGGGCAACCATCACATGAAGAAGTGGAAGGACTTTCAAATTGGTGTTCGAAGGATGCACTTGCAAGGTCCTATATTCTAAACTCAATCCATGAGTTTCTTTTACCTCATGTCAAGGGATGCAAGACATCAAGAGAAACTTGGAATGCACTTGCTTCTTTCTTCTCTTTGTTAAATGTAAAATGGGTTATGGGTTAAACTGATACCGATTAAGCGTTACCTTATATTCTATTCAAATGCTTCACGTTCACTTGGTTCCAAAATCTTCTAACCGCGATCGTTCTCTTAGCCACGTGGGTTCTTGGGAGTGGTAGGGGTCTGTTAAACAGAGGCCCTGTACTATTTTCCCAACTTTTCACACACTCATGAATACTCCATCTCGTCTTAGCTCAGTGGTTGATTCTAGCTACTGACAACTATTCAGCATGCGGGAACTTAGGATTTCTGGACTGAATCTGTTATAGTAACAGAGCGGAAGTCCTGTCCTAACTTATAACTAGTAGAATACTCAACTTCATTAGTCGGATACTACTCAATATGCTGCTTCCGTGTGACAGATAGGTATACCGAACAATAATTCAATAGACAGCTATAACCGAGGTTACGCAAACTTATCGTATACCGACTCAAGCAACAAGTTCCTAACACAGTTGATTCATCACAAACTTACCAATGCTTCTATTCGCGTACCGACCTTTATCGATACAAGTTCTTCCTGAGATCGGAATCCTCAGTGAACGCAGACTATTGTGTCGAATCTGGTCACTTAACCAAAAAATGCTAACATACAAATAGTTCACTTCGGCCTTACACAGTTCCTCGAAGGATGATAAACCACACTATTCCGTGAAGAAAAGAATCTAGAACCGCGTATAACTTATCACCAACAGATTCACAACACAAGACTCCCGAATAGAACTCGGCACGACAGGAAGAATAGTAGAAAAGTAAGATGCGAATAGAACAGAACAGAACTCAATATTCTCATCAACACCTCACACATGGTCTCAAACAGGATGCTCGCAATTTCCCAAACAGAATCAGTAGAACAGACAGAACAGAACACATACACACATAATACTATACTTGCAATTTCCAAACACCTCAGCTCGAGACTTAATCAACCCACTCACTACAATACCCAACAGAAGATGAGACTCTTCCCAAAAACTGCCGGTCTTTACCGCTTTCCTTTGTGCGCTTTAAATAGAAGTCTGCTACAATGTTTCCGCGAATCCACTTTTTACGGCACCTGTCCAGGTTCATCCGTCTTGGTTCGGCGGCCCTCTAACATCTTCCAACACTCGAGCAAGGAAGAACCAATTGTGGATGGAGTTCACAACAATGAAGAAAAGCCCGAAGAAAAATGTGACTTATTATGTCACAAAGATAAAGGAGATTTCCGACCAACTTGGAAGCGTTGGAGAGGTAATTGAAGAGGAGAAAATCATTAGACAAACCATAAATGGAATCAAAGCAGACGACAAGTGGGAGTCATTCACAATAGCCATGGATTTATACATGGATATGCATGTACCCGACCTCAACACACTCATGGGCCAACTCTTCACTCATGAAGCAAAGATTAGCAAAGGTGGTGAGTCCTCAAGAGGTAATCAAACTTCTGCCTTATATTCTGATAAAGCTAAGGTCAAGGACAAGTCAAAGAATAGGAAGAATGAAGATGAAGGTAGCTCTTTCCAAGCAAACTTTGCAGGTAGAGGAAGAGCTAGAGGAAGAGCTAGAGAAAGAGGCAGAAGTGGAAAGCAAGGCAGGGGGAGATTCCAATCATCTCAACCTTGCAATATATGTAGCTTATCTAACCATACTACTGAAGAATGTTTCAAGAACCCGAGGAACTCAAGAGGAAGAGGATTCAATAGAGGTGGCTATGGATTAAATAGAGGCAGGTACAATGGAGGCTACAACAACAACTACTACAACAACAATTACAACAACAACAACAACTATCAAAGTGGCCATAGAGGAAGAAGAGACTACAATAAGTATGCAGAGGACCAAAGTCAAGAAGATTCATTATTGATTATGAATCTATCAGTGAAGAAGGGTAATGATGATGATCACATATTTTACATTAATTTGGGATGCTCAAACCATGTAGCAGGAAATGTGGCTTTACTTTCTGATTTGGAAGATCCTCATAACAAGCATGAAGTGGAGACAATAGATGACACAAAGCATTAAGTGGAGAAGATAGGTAATGTGAAGACATCAGATGGGAATATGAACCTCTTAAGCAAAGTCTTGTATGTCCCTACAATTACCAAAAATTTAATAAGTGTTGGACAGATTGTTGAAAAAGGATTGCAGGTTAGATTCAACCGATTTGGAGCATATGTTGAAGACCCAAGGCAAGGCTTTCGAAGGATTGCCAAAGGAGAAAAGATAGGAAGGATTTTCACTTTTGAAGTGGAAGATACAAAGAACATAGCTTTGTTTAGCTATGGATCTCAAAATCTAACAGAGTTGGAGATATGGCACAAAAGGCTTGCTCACATTGGTGAGAGGACACTCAAACAAATTTGTAGGGACCAAAGTGTACTTGGTTTGCCTAATATCACAAGGCAACACATGATTTATAAGTGTGAAGCTTGTCAACTCGGCAAGGCTCATAGACAACCTTTCAATAAGAAAGGATATATGTATCAAAATCCTTTGGATCTAGTGCACACGGATGTGTGGGGTCCAAGTAAGGAGCCATCTATATCAGGCTCAAGATATTATGTGTCTTTCATAGATGATTGTAGCAGGTGGACCATTCTCTTTTTCGTGAAGCACAAGGATGAAGTGTTTAATTGTTTTAAGAAGTATATTCCTCTTGTTGAAAACCAAACAGGTATGACTTTGAAAAGACTCAGATCATATGGTGGAGGAGAATACTTCTCTTCTGAATTTGATGGCTTCTTGCATGAAAGAGGCATTAAAGGGGAAGTCACTACAAGGTATACACCTGAAATCAATGGTGTAGCAGAGAGGAGGAACAGAGCTATTATCAAAGCTGCAAGGTCCATGCTCAATGAAAAGGGATTGCCAAACTACCTATGGGCAGAGGTTGTGTCGACAGCCACATATCTCATAAATAGACTTCCATCTAAGTCACTAGATGGAACAAGTCCATATGAAGTGTGGAATGGAAGAAGACCTAGTCTAGAGCATTGTAAAATCTTTGGATGCTTAGCCTATGCTCACATTCCTTCTCAAGTAAGAGGGAAATTGGATCCCAAGGCAGAGAAGTGTGTCTTCATTGGTTATGATCAAAACCAAAAAGGATATAGATTGTACAATCCAACCAATAAAGGATTTTCTGTGAGTAGAGATGTAATTTTTGATGAAAACAAATCATGGTTTGATGATGACAGGAATGTGAAGCTGCCATATGACTTGGATGAAGATTTTCCATCACTTCAACCAAAGGAGCCAAAGGAGATTGAAGAAAGTGATTCGGAGATTGACCTAGAAGACTTGAAAAGACTAAAGCTATGGAAGAACTAAGGTAAGGCAAAGATGCAGGATGCTACATGTGGACCCGAGAGCTCACATCAACCACTTAGAAGGTCTTCAAGGGAGAAGAAGAAACTAGAGAGGTTTGGTTATAATACTTGTTTGATCACCAAGCACTCAATCTACATTGCAAAGGATTCAACCAATGAAGAACCTACCACATTCGAAGAAGCACAAAGCAAGAAAGCTTGGAGAGATGCAATGAATGAAGAAATGGAAGCCTTGAAGGAGAATGACACTTGGGAGCTTGTACCTAACAAGCCATCTATGAAGGTAATTGGATCTCGATGGATATACAAAATCAAGAGGAATCCAGATGGAAGTATAAATAGACACAAAGCAAGGTTAGTTGCTAAAGGGTTTGCTCAACCCCATGGTATTGATTATGAGGAGACTTTCTCTTATGTTGCAAAAATGCCTACAATTAGGGTTCTCATTAGTCTTGCTGCAACTAGAAATTGGAATCTCTATCAACTTGATGTAAAGAATGCTTTCTTGAATGGATGGATTTTTGAGGAAGTGTATATGGCACAACCTCCTGGATATGAGGATGCACATCATCCTAACTATGTACGCAAACTAAAGAAAGCTTTGTATGGATTGAAGCAAGCTCCAAGAGCTTGGAATTTCAGATTGGTGACTTATTTGCAGGACCAAGGATTCAAAGCTAGCAAAGCGGATACCTCTTTGTTCATAAAGAGGAATGGATCTGAAGTGATCTATTTATGTGTGTATGTTGATGATATTATTATCACAGGCAATGATCTTGAAGGATTCAAACAGGTAAAGAGTCAAATGAAGGAGGAGTTCAAAATAAGTGACCTCGGACCACTCACTTATTTTATTGGATTGGATTTGATCTACACAGATTCAGGTATATACTTCACACAAAGGAAGTATGTCCATGACATGCTCGTCAAGTTCAAGATGGAAAATACCAAGTGTGCAGGTACACCTATGGAGAAAAATCATAAGCTTAGTGCTTATGAAGGAGAGCCAATTGAAGACATCACAAGCTATCAAAGCTTGGTTGGACGTTTGAATTATGCAACTCTCACAAGGGTGGATATATGCTATAGTGTTAGCATATTGAGTCAGTTTATGCATAAGCGGAGAAGACCACATATGGAAGCGGCCAAGAGAGTCCTCAAGTACCTAAAGGGGACCATGAATGAAGGTTTGTTTTATTCATATACTTCAGATATTGAGCTAAAGGTCTACTCAGATGCAGATTGGGCCGAATCTAGAGATGATAGAAGAAGCACATCTGGGTATATATCATTTGTAGGTTCAAAAATCATTTCTTGGTCATCCAAGAAGCAACCAACCGTGGCATTATCTTCTACCGAAGCTGAATATAGAGGTTTGGCTAATGCAACTCAAGAAATCATGTGGTTAAAGTCTTTGTACACAGATCTTGGACTTCATTCTTCAACACCTCACATTTTTGGTTACAACACAAGCTCACAACATCTAGCAGCTAATACGGTATACCATGCTAGAACCAAGCATATTGAAGTCCACTACCATTATGTATGGGAGAAGCTAATGAGCAAGGATATTCAACTATCCTATGTCTCTACAAATATGCAATGTGCAGACATGTTGACTAAAGCTCTTGATGGTACAAAGTTAAGTAGATTAAAGTTGATGATTGGCTTGCAAGAAATCAAGGACAATTGAAGACTTATTTGGAGGCCAAGCATGTTAGGCTTGAGGGGGAGCTGTTGGTGCATTTTACCCAAGCCTTCATGCTTGATATGCTTGATATTATCCTCATTTGTAAGTCACATGTGTAGTCATGTGAACACCTCTTCTAAAAGAGTTCTTTTTATCTCTTGTAATTTGAAAAGAAAAAAGAAAAGGATGGCTTACGTCATCCATGATGTAAAAGCAAAGTCGTGGATCTAACTACCTAAAACGATGATTTTTTGAGCTAAGGGAATATCTCCTAACTTTGGGGATCACTTTTAGGTGGAGCCATTCGAATTCGAATTCAAAACTCCCTCCAAGAAGAGCTATAAAAAGAGCAAGAAGGAAGAGGTGATTAGCAAGCCTTGTACGTGACCACTTCATGTCATTTTGTAGATATTGAAGAGCTTACTACATAGCTCTATCATTCTACTCCCATTGTGCAAACATTCATTGCCAATGTGGTTGTAATCATATGTGAATCTGTACATTTGTCATTATCTACTTCTCTGTTTTGTTCTCTGCTATACTCACTCAGAGCAGTAACTTCAGAAGGTCATATCTCGAGTTGTACTCCACATGTTTCCGTGTTTTAACATGCAATGGATATCTCCTACTGTCTAGTTTTGGCATATCAATTTTCATGCTCCTTTAATATAGAGATTTGGAGATATGTGCATTTTATTGATCACTGGTCTATCTCTGCAGAGTCTCGAGAATGGTGGGCATGTTCCAAAAATTGATGAATCTTCTTCTCAGTGCTCAGTCCATCATTTGAAGTGTTTTAACTTGGATTGGGAAGCTTGCTACGTCTATGTGCTATGTCCAAAAGGGATTTATCTAATTCCGACCAGGTTGAGAGCACTGTTCAGTTTTTCCAGCAGGTGTATGTCAAAAAATAGCAAGTTTTGGGAGCTAGTCATTTCGCAACTAGTCTGTCTTGACTTAAACTTTTGGGATACATATTCCAAAGTACTTGGCTGATATTTTGGTGGATTTAGGAAGCTCAAAGGGTCTACTAATCAACTCTGAAGTCTCAGTTGGCTGGTGTGAATCTGGTTGTAGCAGCACCTACTCATCTTTGGATTGCATCCACCATCTCTCTTCACAATGGTATTAGAGCATAGTCAAGCAACATGGGAGATGGATTTTCATCAACAATTGACAAATTGGATTGAAACAACTACCTAGCATGGTCTCTAAGGATGTAGGCTTACCTTCAAGGGAGGAATCTATATGGATTCATATCCGGAGATGAAGCAATGCCAACCATGAGGAACAAAGGGCAACCACCACATGAAGAAGTGGAGGGACTTTCAAATTGGTGTTCGAAGGATGCACTTGCAAGGTCCTATATTCTAAACTCAATCTCTGATTTTCTTTTACCTCATGTCAAGGGATGCAAGACATCAAGAGAAACCTGGAATGCACTTGCTTCTTTCTTCTCTTCTAACACTCGAGCAAGGAAGAACCAATTGTGGATGGAGTTCACAACAATGAAGAAAAGCCCGAAGCAAAATGTGACTGATTATGTCACAAAGATGAAGGAGATTTCCGACCAACTTGGAAGCATTGGAGAGGTAATTGAAGAGGAGCAAATCATTAGACAAATCATAAATGGAATCAAAGCAGACGACAAGTGGGAGTCATTCACAACAGCCATGGATTTATACATGGATATGCATGTACTCGATCTCAACACACTCATGGGCCAACTCTTCACTCATGAAGCAAAGATTAGCAAAGGTGGTGAGTCCTCAAGAGGTAATCAAACTTCTGCCTTATATTCTAATAAAGCTAAGGTCAAGGACAATTCAAAGAATAGGAAGAATGAAGATGAAGGTAGCTCTTTCCAAGCAAACTTTGCAGGTAGAGGAAGAGCTAGAGGAAGAGGCAGAAGTGGTAAGCAAGGTAGGGGGAGATTCCAATCATCTCAGCCTTGCAATATATGTGGCTTATCTAACCATACTAGTGAAGAATGTTTCAGGAACCTGAGGAACTCAAGAGGAAGAGGATTCAATAGAGGTGGCTATGGATCAAATAGAGGCAGGTACAATGGACACTACAACAACAACTACTACAACAACAATTACAACAACAACAACTATCAAAGTGGCCATAGAGGAAGAAGAGACTACAATAACTATGCAGAGGACCAAAGTCAAGAAGATTCATTATTGATTATGAATCTATGAGTGAAGAAGGGTAAGGATGATGATCACATATTTTACATTGATTCGGGATGCTCAAACCATGTAGCAGGAAATGTGGCTTTACTTTCTGATTTGGAAGATCCTCATAACAAGCATGAAGTGCAGACAGGAGATGACACAAAGCATTCAGTGGAGAAGATAGGTAATGTGAAGACATCAGATGGGAATATGAACCTCTTAAGCAAAGTCTTGTATGTCCCTACAATTACCAAAAATTTAATAAGTGTTGGAAAAATTGTTGAAAAAGGATTGCAGGTTAGATTGAACCGATTTGGAGCATATGTTGAAGACCCAAGGCAAGGCTTTCGAAGGATTGCCAAAGGAGAAAAGACAGGAAGGCTTTTCACTTTTGAAGTGGAACATACAAAGAGCATAGCTTTGTTTAGCTATGGATCTCAAACTCTAACAGAGTTGGAGATATGGCACAAAAGGCTTGCTCACATTGGTGAGAGGACACTCAAACAAATTTGCAAGGACCAAAGTGTAATTGGTTTGCCTAATATCACAAGGCAACACATGATTTATAAGTGTAAAGCTTGTCAACTCGGCAAGGCTCATAGACAACCTTTCAATAAGAAAGGATATATGTATCAAAATCCTTTGGATCTAGTGCACACGGATGTGTGGGGTCCAAGTAAGGAGCCATCTATATCAAGCTCAAGATATTATGTGTCTTTCATAGATGATTGTAGCAGGTGGACCATTCTCTTTTTCATGAAGCACAAGGATGAAGTGTTTAATTGCTTTAAGAAGTATATTGCTCTTGTTGAAAACCAAATAGGTAGGAGTTTGAAAAGACTCAGATCAGATGGTGGAGGAGAACACTTCTCTTGTGAATTTGATGGCTTCTTGCATGAAAGAGGCATTAAAAGGGAAGTCACTACAAGGTATACACTTGAAATCAATGGTGTAGCAGAGAAGAGGAACAGAGCTATTGTCAAAGCTGCAAGGTCCATGCTCAATGAAAAGGGATTGCCAAACTACCTATGGGCAGAGGCTATGTCGACAACCACATATCTCATAAATAGACTTCCATCTAAGTCACTAGATGGAACAACTCCATATGAAGTGTGGAATGGAAGAAGACCTAGTCTAGAGCATTGTAAAATCTTTGGATGCTTAGCCTATGCTCACATTCCTTCTCAAGTAAGACGGAAATTGGATCCCAAGGCAGAGAATTGTGTATTCATTGGTTATGATCAAAACCAAAAAGGATATAGATTGTACAATCCAACCAATAAAGGATTTTCTGTGAGTAGAGATGTAATTTTTGATGAAAACAAATCATGGTTTGATGATGACAGGAAAGTGAAGCCGCCATATGACTTGGATGAAGATTTTCCATCACTTCAACCAAAGGAGCCAAAGCAGATTGAAGAAAGTGACTCGGAGATTGACCTAGAAGACTTGAAAAGACTAAAGCTATGGAAGAACAAAGGTAAGGCAAAGATGTAGGATGCTACATGTGGACCCGAGAGCTCACATCAACCAATTAGAAGGTCTTCAAGGGAGAAGAAAAAACCAGAGAGGTTTGGTTATGATACTTCTTTTGTCATCAAGCACTCAATCTACATTGCAAAGGATTCAACCAATGAAGAACTTACCACATTCGAAGAAGCACAAAGCAAGAAAGCTTGGAGAGATGCAATGAATGAAGAAATGGAAGCCTTGAAGGATAATGACACTTGGGAGCTTGTACCTAACAAGCCATCTATGAAGGTAATTGGATCTCGAAGGATATACAAAATCAAGAGGAATCCAGATGGAAGTATAAATAGACACAAAGCAAGGTTAGTTGCTAAAGGGTTTGCTCAAACCCATGGTATTGATTATGAGGAGACTTTCTCTCCTGTTGCAAAAATGCCTACAATTAGGGTTCTCATTAGTCTTGCTGCATCTAGAAATTGGAATGTCTATCAATTTGATGTAAAGAATGCTTTCTTGAATGGATGGATTTCTGAGGAAGTGTATATGGCACAACCTCTTGGATATGAGGATGCACATCATCCTAACTATGTATGCAAACTAAAGAAAGCTTTGTATGGATTGAAGCAAGCTCCAAGAGTTTGGAATTTCAGATTGGTGACTTATTTGCAGGACCAAGGATTCAAAGCTAGCAAAGCAGATACCTCTTCGTTCATAAAGAGGAATGGATCTGAAGTGATCTATTTATGTGTGTATGTTGATGATATTATTATCATAGGCAATGATCTTGAAGGAATCAAACAGGTAAAGAGTCAAATGAAGGAGGAGCGCAAAATAAGTGACCTCGGACCACTCACTTATTTTCTTGGATTGGATTTGATCTACACAGATTCAGGTATATACTTCACACAAAGGAAGTATGTCCATGACATGCTCGTCAAGTTCAAGATGGAAAATACCAAGTGTGCAGGTACACCTATGGAGCAAAGTCATAAGCTTAGTGCTTATGAAGGAGAGCCAATTGAAGACATCACAAGCTATCAAATCTTGGTTGGAGGTTTGAATTATGCAACTCTCACAAGGGTGGATATATGCTATAGTGTTAGCATATTGAGTCAGTTTATGCATAAGCGGAGAAGACCACATATGGAAGCGGCCAAGAGAGTCCTCAAGTACCTAAAGGGGACGATGAATGAAGGTTTGTTTTATTCATATACTTCAGATAGTTAGCTAAAGGTCTACTCAGATGCAGATTGGGCCGAATCTAGAGATGATAGAAGAAGCACATCTGGGTATATATCATTTGTAGGTTCAAAAATCATTTCTTGGTCATCCAAGAAGCAACCAACCGTGGCATTATCTTCTACCGAAGCTGAATATAGAGGTTTGGCTAATGCAACTCAAGAAATCATGTGGTTAAAGTCTTTGTACACAGATCTTGGACTTCATTCTTCAATACCTCACATTTTTGGTGACAACACAAGGTCACTACATCTAGCAGCTAATCTGGTATAGCATGCTAGAACCATGCATATTGAAGTCCACTACCATTATGTAAGGGAGAAGCTAATGAGCAAGGATATTCAACTATCCTATGTCTCTACAGATATGCAATGTGCAGACATGTTGACTAAAGCTCTTGATGTTACAAAGTTAAGTATATTCAAGTTGATGATTGGCTTGTAGGAAATCAAGAACAATTGAAGACTTATTTGGAGGCCAAGCATGTGAGGCTTGAGGGGGAGCTGTTGGTGCATTTTACCCAAGCCTTCATGCTTGATATGCTTGATATTATCCTCATTTGTAAGTCACATGTGTAGTCATGTGAACACCTCTTCTAAAAGAGTTCTTTTTATCTCTTGTAATCTGAAAAAGAAAAAAGAAAAGGATGGCTTACCTCATCCATGATGTAAAAGCAAAGTCGTGGATCTAACTACCTAAAACAACGAATTTTTGAGCTGAGGGAATATCGCCTAACTTTGGGGATCACTTTTAGGTGGAGCCATTCGAATTCGAATTCAAAACTCCCTCCAAGAATAGCTATAAAAAGAGCAAGAAGGAAGAGGCGATTAGCAAGCCTTGTACGCGACCACTTCATGTCATTTTATAGAGATTGAAGAGCTTACTCCATAGCTCTATCATTCTACTCCCATTGTGCAAACATTCGTTGCCAATGTGGTTGTAATCATATGTGAATCTATACATTTGTCATTATCTACTTCTCTGTTTTGTTCTCTGCTATACTCACTCAGAGCAGTAATTTCAGAAGGTCATATCTCGAGTTGTACTCCACATGTTTCTCTGTTTTAACGTGAGTTGGATATCTCCTATTGTGTAGTTTTGGCATATCAGTTTTCATGCTCATTGAATATAGAGATTTGGAGATATCTGCATTTTACTGCTCAATGGTCTATCTCTGTCTAGTTTCTGCATATCAATTTTCATGCTCATTGGATATAGAGATTTGGAGACATCTGCATTTTAGTGCTCACTAGTCTATCTCTGTAGAGTCCCAAGAATGGTGGGCATGTTCCAGAAATTGATGAATCTTCTTCTCAGTGCTTAGTCCATCATTTGAAGTGTTTTAACTTGGATTGCGAAGGTTGTTAAGTCTATTTGCTATGTCCAAAAGGAATTTATCTAATTCCTACCAGGTTGAGAGCACTGTTCAGTTTGTCCAGCAAGTGTATGTCCAAAAATAGCAAGTTTTGGGAGCTAGTCATTTCGCAACTAGTTTGTCTTGACTTAAACTTTTGGGATACATGTTCCAAAGTACTTGGCTGATATTTTGGTGGATTTAGGAAGCTCAAAGGGTCTACTAATCAACTCTGAAGTCTCAGTTGGCTGGTGTGAAGTTGGTTGTAGCAGCACCTACTCATCTTTGGATCGCATCCACCATCTCTCTTCACATTTAGTACATATGCTGCACACATGAAAGCTTCAAGCCAAAAACTATGTGGTAAAGCTTGACTCTTGACCATACACCTCATCATCTCCATGAGTGACCTATTCTTTCGTTCAGCAAATCCATTCTGTTGAGGTGTATATGGCACTGTACACTGGTGTTTTATCCCACGTTGACCTAGAAATAAATTAAAATCAGAAGACATATATTCCCCCCCTCGATCTGAATGGAGGGTGTCCATTTTACATGTTGATAGATTTTCAGCCAAAGCCAAAAACTGTTTGAAGCACATGAACACTTCAGACTTTGCCTTCAATGGATATACCCATGCATGCCTGGAAAAATCATCAATGACAGTCACGAAGTAAAGATAATTTCCAAAAGAAGGTGTCTGCATAGGACCACAAACATCACTATGTACAAGCTGCAATTTCTGAGTAGCTCGAACTGAACCATCTTTTGGAAATGACATTAGGAAAAAAGGTGAACCCTGCATGGGCCTTTTAGCTTGAGGAGTGATTAGCCATCGACCAATGAGAAGAGGGTGGTGGCCACAGTCTAGTCCCTTAATCACATAGACTAGGCATAGGCTTCCCTTGTTTTTGTGTGGTCAAAGAGCTAGAAACCATCTAGAATTGGTGGTTTTTCTTAGAGGATGGTTTTGAGAACCTCGAAATTCATTTAGAGCCATTCGATTCATAGAAGATCTAAGCGCCACGATTAAATTCAAAAAGTCAAGGCACGGACGAATTCCCACCCTTGGATTAGCTTGAGATTGAAGGGATGAGATACATGCAATCATTACAATAGGCGCCTTTTCAATAGAACCGTTGGATTTTGGGTGGAATCGAGTGGTGGAGTTTGAATTCTCTGAATTTTGAGCGCTTAGCCTTGTAGCCATTAGATCTACGGACGATCCGACAGCTTGGATTCAGCCCAAACATCAAAAAGGCGCCTTTAAATGGTAGCCACTAGATGTGCCTCACATCTGACGGTCTGAATGCATCCGGAAAAGAGGCTCAGCCCCGTTCGCGCGCGTCCATTAGATCTAGAATGATCTGACGGCCGATCTTTTTGCAGAGAGAATTCGAAGATCTTGTCCCCACTCCCACGAGTTCTCTTCCATTCTCTCTCTACATTAAAGTATTCTTTGATATACACCATTGATTCAATCAATCTAAAGGCTCAGAGAGGCTCACATATGAGAGAAAAAAGAGGATATTTCATCTACAATATTTTATTATGCCATACCACTAGTGGTTTCATGTGGCTCAATAAATTCATGGATTAAGCATTTTAATCCCTAAAAATTAGGGATCCTTACAAGGCCCATGCAGGGTTCACCTTTTTTCCTAATGAGGAACGCTGCATTTTGCCCAAAATAAAGCCTTCATAAACATGTTTTCCAGGTGCCACCATTTCAGATTTCTACAAGCGTAGCAAACTAGCAAAATTCAGATGACCAAAGTGTGCATGCCAAAGCTTTGTATCTGAGATAGCCTAAGAATCATGTACTGCACATGCCGAATCATTCATAGATCTTTCATAGTCTATGAGCTTATACAACCCATGACATAAAATGCCAGAAGCAATAATCACATCGCCATTTGACATATCATGAACTGTACATGTGTCATCCACAAATTTCATAACCAAGCCAATCCGGGCTAATGCAGAAACTGACAACAGGTTCTTCTTGATCCCTGGCACAAATAAAGCATCTGACAAAGTGAAAGAACTACCATCAGCAATAGTCAAAATGATCTTACCAACTCCCATAACAGGATAAGAGGAGTTGTTGGTGCATGTAACAGAATTCCCTATAGGGGAAGGCTCGAGTGAAGAGAAGAAACTACACTGCGAGGTAATATGTTTGGTCGCCCCACTGTCAAAGTACCAAACATCTGAGTCTACTACACACATGCACTGCTCATGAGAAGATGGGTCAAAACTGCAAACAGTAGTAAACGCCCATTCTTCTTCCTACACAAGATTAGGAGACTCCGTTTTTGGTGTAGAGGCTTCTGCAACAACCATTCCAGCCTTTTTCTTCTTTGCCTCTTTTGCAGCCAGTTTTGGACAGTTCTTTATGATATGATCATTCCATTTACACTACTTACAAAACAATTTCTGCTTTTCTGATTTTTTCTCATCTTTGTCTTGGTTCTTCGAATGTGCAACATTTGCAGATTTCTGCTTACTAGTAGAAGAGCTCCATTTTCCTTTGCCCTTCTGACTAGCTAGGAAAGCTTGGTCTGCAACATGCATAATGGACCTCTTCTGCCTGGACTGATCTTCCTGCAATAGAATAGAGACTAACTTCTCAAATGACAAGGCATTTGGATTGCCTTTCATCATCAACCAAAGAGTAGAAGCAGAACTCTAATATGAATCAGGAAGACCATTCAGAACAGTCTGCACAAGTGAGCTATCTGGTATAACCTCATCAACAGAAATCAACTGTTGCTTCAAGTCTTTGATCTTTGCTAGGAAACTGTCCATAAAATCACCTTCATTGATGTGCTCACTCTCCAACTGTTTTTGGAGGTAAGCAACATGAGCCTCATTCCTAGCTTGGTACAATGTGGTAAGTGTATCCCAAGCATCCTTAGCTGTTTTGCAAGAGCGAATATGAGGAATAATGGCATGTTTGACAGACAAAGCTATCAATGCATGTGCCTGGGCATCTTTGCCATCCCAACGAATCTGCTCTACAGTAGGTGCATCAGAAACTGAAGCATGAATAGGAATATGCAGAATACCATCATTTTCGATACCTTCTGCATCAACTTCAGTACCTACAGTTGTAACAGTTGCAGGTGTGATAGGATGTTTTTCGACACCCTGCATAATGTTCCACAGTCCTTTTGCAACCAACACATGTCGCATCATATAAGCCATAACGGGTAGTTGGTACCATCCAACTTATGCTCAACAACCAACATATGAAATACATCACTGCTTTCAGCCATGGCCGGTGACTAAAATACCTTGATGCAAAAAAATTGACTGTATCTCAAAAAGTTGAACAGAACTGCCCAGATGAATTCTGCTACACCTGTAGCAAAATTTGAGATGTTTATACTGGCAAACAGAAACTGGTATATACCTTTGGCACAAAAAGACGAAATAGCCTACACAAGCAGTGCGATAATGCATTCGGAGGTCGAAATGAGCTCAGATCGTGATTTCGGCACCACAAAGCGAAGCCGTTTTGATCTCTCAAACACCCTGAGTATGCTCACCAAATGTGTGAATCTGAGACTACAAACGGAGGAGTGTCGACGGCACCCTAGATGAAGCGATGACCTGCTCTGATACCAATTGTTGGAGTTAGACGTCTACAAAAGCATGCAAACAACACAAGGAAGAAGAAGAAGCTTGGAGCACAACACACAATACTGAATGTATTACTAGAGAATGTACAAATATAAGTAGCCCATTAGGGCAATAGGCGTATATACAAGCCGAGGGAAAAAAACCTCCTAAAGAGGGAAAAAAGTGTACCGGTGGTCCTAGTGTGTTCACACACATCACTACCTAAATATATCAACAATAGGCTTCTCGTAACTCCTGATATCACCATGGAGGGAAGCATTCTTGATGGTTAAAGAATTCAATTGCACCTGTAACTATGTAGTGGTGTGCTGTAGTGCTTGGTAGTTGCTACCAAGAGATGCAAATTCATAACTTGTGTCATACAAGAAAACATTTGTTGGAATGCAGTGTTGATCATGGATGACAATATCAAGGGTGCAGTGAGTTATGATGATGTGAGTGTGGGTGTTGATCTAGTGGGAAGGGGAAAGGGGGATGGGAAGGTGGATGCAGTGGTGACCTTGGAGAAGTGCAATATGCCTAAATGTGGTGGGGAAGTAGATGAGGTAAGTGGTGATGCCATGGGTAGGTGAAATGTCCATGTCACTGGACATGCATCGAGTGCAATGACAGTGAAGAGTGCAGTGATGGTGGGTGCATGAGTGGGTGTGAACACAAGATTTATAAAAATGGACGAATATTTTACAGATTGAGTCTCATGGATTGCTTGGTGGAGAGGGGATGATAAAGGGGATATAGTTGGGCGGGGAGGTTACAATGGTGAGAAGGTCATTAGGAGTGGAAATGGGAATATAGGCCTTGGAGGGATGGGAAATGAAGGAAAGTATGGAGTGAGGAATGGGTTGATTGGAATGTGGGAAACTATGGTGGAAGGGAGAGGTGTAGGTAGAGTTTGGGGTGTTGGGGTGACTGTGGCCTCAGGAGCAGTACTTACAAGGAATGTAGATAAAGGAGGGGAGGTGGGATGTACTGGGGAAAGTGGATGTACGGGTGGTGAAGGAGGAGCAGATGATGTGGTGGGGATTTCGACTGTGTTTGTGGATATTACAGTTGAAGGGTGAGGCGAGGAGTCGATGACAATGGTCTCTTCTTCGAGTTGGGTTTCTATCATGGTTTCAGGGATGAGTCGAGCTTCCTTGGCATGATGCAAGGATTCTACATTTGTGGGTACACTGATGTACTCACCTGGCTTGGACATTAAACGGATGCATCACAGGTCAAACTTTGGTAGTGGCTTCCTCTTCAAATAATGGAGTGCCTCCACAGTTCCCACTGATTTGAATAATTCCTTGAAACCTTGAATGAAGGATTCTTCAAAACCTCCACTAGCTAGTTCTTGCTCGAGAATTGCTTGACTCTATTGTTGATATATTTAGGTAGTGATGTGTATGAACACACTAGGACCGCCGAGGCACTTTTTTCCCTCTTCAGGATGTTTTTTTCCCCCGGCTTCTATATATGCCTATTGCCCTAATGGGCTACTCATCTTTGTACATTCTCTAGTAATACATTTAGTATTGTGTGTTTGTGCTCCAAGCTTCTTCTTCTTCCTTGTGCTGTTTGCGTGCTTCCGTAGACATCTATCTCCAACAATTGGTATCAGAGTAGGTCGTTGCTTCATCTAGGGTGCCATCAACACTCCTCCGTTTGGAGTCTCAGAATCGTACGAATTTTGGTGAGCATACTCAGGGTGTTTCCGAGATCAAAACAACTTTGCTTTGTGGTGCCGAAATTGCGATCTGAGCTCGTTTCGGCCTCCGAATGCACTATCACAGCGCTTGTGCAAGCTATTTCATCTTTTTGTGCCAAAGGTATATACCTGTTTCTATTCACCAATATAAGCATCTCGAAGTCTTCTACAGGTTTAGCAAAACTCGTCAGGGCAGTTCCGTTCAACTTTTTGAGATACAATCAATTTTCTGCATCAAGGTATTTTAGTCATCGGTCATGGCTGAAAGCAGTGATGTATTCCATATGTTGGCTGTTGAGGATAAGTTGGATGGTACCAACTACCCATTATGGGCTAATATGATGCGACATGTATTGGTTGCAAAAGGATTATGGAACATTGTGCAGGGTCTTGAAAGACGTCCTGTTACACGTGTAACAATAGGTACTCGGAATACAGGTGTTGGAGCTGATGAAGATGGTGTCGAAGATGATATTGTGCAGATTCCTATTCGTGCTGCTGTTTCTGCTGCACCTACTGCAGAGCATATTTGTTGGGATGGCAGAGATGCCCAGGCACATGCATTGATAGCTTTTGTTAGTAGCAGACAAGGAACTGAAGGACTGACAAGGCATGGCAGTCAGAGAAGAGAGTCAGAGGGGAGAGAAGGCACAAGCAGACAAGGGAGTCAACGACGATCTGGCAAGTAGGCCAATAATTTTCTTCATGAAGAAGCAAGTACGAACATTCACGCAGATCTAGCACTAAGGCAACCCTTTAATTTTTCAAAACCCTTACACCAATTAAAAGTGATTCTCATCACTAACAACCCCTGTAAATACCATGTTCACCTTTTGTAGCTCCATTTTGTGCAAGCCAAGGAGTCCTCGAGCTTGAGGAGCCTTAGAAGTAGTTGCTTACCAATTTTCGTATTTTTTAGATCTCGTTTGAGCCCTCAAATAAGCCCTGGAACCTAATTTTTAACTAGGCCGAACACTAGGTCTGGACAGGGTCAAAATCTAGTCAAAAACTATAAATAGAGCTAGAGAGCTCATTTTTGAGGGTAGATTGTAATTGAATTGAACTTGTAAGAGCTTTTTGAAAGTAATTTAAGAACTCCATTGCTTCTCACTCTTTGTCTTGCCGTGTGTGCGCGTGTGTGTGTATGTGTGTGCATGTTTGTGTGCTTCTCACTCACGCACTTGTGCCTCCACTTGCTCAAGGTCTTCATACCATCCTCACGTCTTCCCGGATTGACATTAAAGGAGGTGCTACTCATCACTGAGCTACACCAAATTTTGGCGCCGTTGCCGGGGAAAGCAAAATGTTGCATGCACATACAGAGAGGGATGGACACGTTTGGTGTGAGTGCTGCCATGTCTTTAAGCTTCAATAGTTTCCTATCCTTCATGTTAGTAGGAACGAGAGCATCCTTCTCAGAAGGTACATGTGTGCCGTGCATATTCAAAGCAGCGCTCACCAACTCCACAGTAAGTTCAAACCTCTTTAACTCGTTGTTGCCCAGCAAGGAAGGAAGAACAAATGATCCTGGTTTGTCCTTTTCTTCATTAGCTTGTAATGTGGAGACCAAATAATAGCATCGGCCGCAAGCAAGCCTTAGGCACCCAGATTTGTCGTGATTGTGGGCTGGCCTTCATTGACTTCTTGGGTACCCAAATAGACTTCACCTTCGCAGAAGAATTAATGAAGGACTTCTCATTAATGTCATGTTGTTGACTACTAATAAGAGGTTTTAGCCGTGGGGTCGGCCTGGTCTGAACAGGGTATTCGCCTTTTCGCCTCCATACTTGCTTCCATGGCTGAAATAATCTGCTTTGCTCCTTTTTTTGGCATTTAGTATCGGTAGTGTTCTGCTTCTTCTGTATTTGATCTGCCGTGGGTTGTTGCAACCTTCTGGTCTTTGGAAAAGAAGGGAGTTCCGTCCTCTCCCTGGCTTCGTTGTTGAGATTAGCCTCTTTCTACATCATACAGTTTTGGACAAAAATAGCATTGTCAACTTCATGTGCACCCCTGGAAGGACCAGGAGTTTGTGCCTTGCCTAGTTCCTTGAGTGCCTCATTTTCCAATTCAACTGTAATTCGGCTATGATCTACCCATACTTGAAGAACTCCACTTCTTAGGTTGAGGTTGACTGCATGATCATAGATCTAGTCCTGACCCAAGACAAGAGGCTCAGTGAGGTCCTCATCTTGACACACTAGTACTTTGACTGTCATCACTTCGTCTTGAATGGAGATGGGAAGATCCACCTCGCCCATGCAAGGAGTTTCCACACCTCCCAATCCTATGAGATATGCTTCTATAGGATCGACAGTTAATTTCAATTCTTGACAATAAGACAACTTGACAGCACTAGTGGATGCACCTGAGTCAATCAAGGCTCTTACAGTCCTTGCACCCTTTCCTTGTCCTATATCTAAGGTTATAAAAGGACGTCGATCAATTATCCTATGGGAGCTGATACCTGAAACTTCACACATAGCCATGTGATATCCTTGATCTGCATCGGCATCTGGCCTAGGTTGCTCTCTACCTTGTCTTCTTAATTTCATTCTCCATATGCGCTCTAAGGCCTCTGCTTGAGCTTCTTCTCGAATTCGTTTTTCTTCTTCTTTGCGTTTCTTAGCAGTATTTAGTCGACTTAGCATTTCCTCTGTGAGAGGTTCTTGATACAACTTGACTCTGCACCCGCTTATATAGCTCGGAAGAACATCGCCTTCTAATGTGGCTAGTTGCACTGCTCCACTTGTTGAGATTCTGTTTATAATCATGGGTCCATAGCCTGTCTTCTCCAGTTTTCTCGCATGTTGCTTCAATGTGTAGACTAAAACTTAGTCGCCTGCCTTCAAACCTTTATCCTTAACGTGGGCATCAAAGTATGCCTTCTGTCGTTTCTTAGCTGCATATATCCCTGCAGCTGCTCTCAGTCTTGTTTCTCCTAATCGTTCAAGGTCAAAAAGTCTTGAGGAGAGTTCATGACCCGTCCATTCATGCTCTTGTGCTACTTTCAATGTAGGTATTAAGAAATCCAATGGTAACACTGCATTTTGGCCAAATACCATCTGAAAGGGGGTGGCTTGGAGTACCATTTTGTAGGCCACTCGATATGCCCAAACAGCATGGTGTAGCTGTTTGTCCCAATCAGAGTGTTTATTGTTCACTAATTTCGTCAGTACATTGCATAAGATCTTATTGGTGCTCTCAGCCTGGCCATTTGCTTGAGGGTGATAGGGGGCATACTTCTTATGTACTACCAAGAATTCCTGGAGCAGATTTTCAATAACTTCATTCAAGAAGTGAGTGCCTCTGTCACTAACTAGCTCTATAGGTAGCCCGTATCTAGTGAACACATTCTCAAATAAAAACTTAGCTGTTGTTTGAGCATCGTTCTTCGTTGTGGCTTTCACCTCTACCCACTTGGTTAGATAGTCCGTGGCAACAATGATATATTCAGCATGGGAACCCTTAGCTGGGGGATTAATAGGACCTACGAAGTCTATTCCCCACTTAGAGAATGCACGTCCACCCATCATAGGTTTCAGTGGCATCTCGTCTTTGCGTATAGGATACTGAGTTCGCTGACAGACATCACACCGTTTCACATAGGTATGTGCATCCATGTGAAGGGTTGGCCACCAGAAGCCCGCAAATAGTATTGCCTTGATCACCCGATCTGGTCCAAAGTGTCCTCCTGCTACTCCTTGGTGAGCAGTTTCCAAGATCTTGAGATATTCACTTTCATGGACACATAGTCTCAGGTAACCATCTTTACCACGCTTGTATAGATTATCACCAATGAGTGAGTAATCCTGGGCTTCTTGTTCTAAACTCCTTTTCCTAGCGAGCGTCATGTCTTGAGGGAATGTTTTCATCCTCAGAAAGGATACTAGTGGTTCACTCCAATCTGGCACTATGGAAACTTGATAAAGAGTGGCATGTTCCATAGGTGGTTTAGTGCAGCAGATTGGGCATTCCTTGCACAACTTTTGGACATCAGCTTCCATCGTTGGCCAATGCACTCCGAGTCTTCTTAGTGTCTGTAGGGTTCGTTGCCTTGAATAGTGTTGCTCTAATGCACCTACATGTGCTAATTGCAACCATTTAGCGTACTCATCCTCTTCCACACAACAAGCCAAAATCCCTTGATCTGTGTGCTTGTACATACTTCCTGCCATGATGTGATACTTTTGGGCTTTTACTACCTCTCTATCCTGCGTGTTTATTACTGGGTGGTTAGGTCCGTATGTCAACACTGGTACCAATGGCTTAGCCCACTGCGGCACCACTTCCAAATTAAACAAGTAAGCATCAGGAAGGTCATCTGACACTCCTTGTGGGGCTTCTCCCGATGTGAGCCTAGAAAGGTGATCTGCTCTCAAATGAGTCTTCCCTTTCCTTACCACAACCTCAAAATCATATTCCATTAGCAAGAGAAACCATCTTACTAATCTACCTGTGTTGCATGGCTTGTTTACCAAGTATAGTAGAGCTTGATGATCAGTAAAAAATTTAAACTTATTTGCAAGTAAATAATGTCTAAACTTTTTAACCGCATACACCATGCCTAGTCCTTCTCTCTCCGTAGTGGTATAATTTTGTTCAGCAGCATTCAATTGTCTACTAGCATAGGCAATTGGAAGATCCATATTACCTTCGCCGGTAGGCTGCGCGAGTACACACCCAATAGCATAATTGGACGCATCAACATGAACATGGAAAGGCTTATTCCAATTTGGAGTGGTCAAGATCGGTGCTGAACATAATCGCCGTTTAAGCTCATTGAAGGAATTCTCACATTCATCAGTCCACTCAAAGTTAGTCAGAAGTCCATACATGGGCTTTGCAATGACAGCATACATGTGAATGAACCGGCGGTAGTACCCACAATGCCCCATGAAAGCCTGTACTTCCTTGACATTCTTTGGCCTAGGTAACTCGGCTATGGCTCTCACTTTCTCTTCATCAGTGGATATGCCATTCTTTGATACTATGTGTCCTAGAATCTTGCCTTGCCTGACCATAAAAACGCACTTTTCTGGGTTCAGGAATACTTGATATTCTCTACATTTGTCAAAGATTTGTCTGAGTTCAGGAATATGGGTCTGTCTAATGTTGGAATGAGCACAAAGATCATCAACATAGACTTCTAAATTCTTCCTCAGGAACTCCTTAAATACATGGCACATTAGTCTCTGGAAGGTTGCAGGAGCATTGGTAAGCCCAAATGGCATTACACGAAAGGCAAATATACCCCACTCTGTGGCAAAAGCTGTCTTATGCTGATCTTTTGGAGCTATGGCTACTTGATTGTAGCCCGAAAATCCATCGAGGAAGCTGTACACTTCCTTGCCTGCTACTCTTTCTAAGAGATGCTCTGTGATAGGAAGCGGATAGTTATCTCCAATTGTGGCTGCATTAAACTTCTTCAAGTTAATGCATACACGTAATTTACCATTCTTTTTGGGCACCACAACAATGGGGGATACCCATTCAGTGTGCTCAATTTCATAGATAAATCCAGCTTCAACCAGTCTATCTATCTCCTCTTTGATCTTGGCAGCGTAATTATCATTGTATGTATATGGCTTTTGCTTAGAGGGTTTGGCATCTGAGGTCATGGGGATGGTGTGTGAGCATATGTCAGGGTCCACACCTTTCAAGTCCTTGTAACTCCAAGCGAACACGTCTCTGTATTCTCTTAGCAAGGCTATCAATTCTTGCTCTTCTTCTTCCGTCAGGTCATGTCCTATGTAAGTGCATCTCTCTTCTCCCTCTTCCATGGCTACCACAATTTTCTTTGTGGTTTCTTTGTTATCATAGGCCTCTCCTGATTGTGCCTCTCGTTTAGGCATTCTGATCATGACTCTCCTGTCATCTATCTCATACTTCTTAACTTAAAATTTTCTGGGACCTCAAACAAAGATTCCTCCTCTTCTTGTGTGACTTCTTTCTTCTTCCTTTTCTTTCCTTCTTCCTTAGGAGTTACATGTGTGGCTAGCCTTACGTCTTTTGTAAGCTCTCCGTGCCTCTGGGGTTGAAATTCTACTTCATAGAAGTATTCTTCATCTGATGCAAAAGGTGGGTCCATAATGATTGACTCTAGATCGGAGTCACTTGCATCCTCAAATGCATCAGGGCTAGGTTCGCACTCTTCTAACACTGCCTCTCCCATGATTGGCTCTATGGAGAAGACTGAAATATCATAGCCATCCTCATCACAGTGGGGTGTCCATTGTTCTTCATTGATGGCTACATCCATTGTTGCTAGGATTTCTGCCCAGCCGTGGGGTTCAAATTCTTCGTCAGGAAAGACTACAGGTGCATAGGTTGGGTCTTGAATGGGTCTATGTGTTTCGTTTGCACCTATTTCTCTGGCCTTTTCTCTCTTCTCTTCTTCTACTACTACTTTGCACATCCATAAGTGAGTGTCTTCATGCATCCATGAGGATCCTGATCCTAGGGAATGCACCGATTCCGTATCATCTTTGGCTCTATGGATGGGGTTCCATTGGATAGGAGGGACATCTCTATGAGAGTAATCCTTGAGATTGACTTTGGTCGTAACACCTAAGTGCTGCAAATACAAGGAATTGGTTCCCCAGTCTTGTACCACTTGCAACTGCCGCATAAATGGTCTTCCCAAAATCATCTCATAGGCTTGATTTTTGCTAAAGTCACAGATAGCAAATGTGTGCTCAAACTCTACACCACAAGTAGTGAGAGTTATCCCCTCGAGTAGTCCTAAGGGTCTTTCTATGTGCTCGTCAGCCATCTGCAATTTCATTCTCGTTGGCCTGAGAGCTGGCTTGCCCCATCGTTTCCATAAGGAAGTGGTAACAATTGCAACTCCTGCACCTGAGTCCAAGATGGCCTTGGTTGTGTATCCCTGATGAGTGATGGGGAGATATGTGTTTCCCTCTTCGCCCTCACTCATGTCTCCTATCTTGTCTAAGGGTATTTCTGGCACTGTTCTCTGGGATCCTACCTGGGAACGAGGTTTTGCTATCTCGGGCACTTGATTGGCTACATGTTTCCACACTTCTGGTCTAACCTTAAGCAGCTCTTCCAAAGTGAGATTGCACTGCACTTTGTTGTCGTTAATTGGAGTGATTTTTGGCATATTATTAGGATTCTTAGGGCAGTCTCGTAAGAGATGCTCCTTTCCACACTCCTGGCAATAGCCTTGGATCGTCATTGACTGGGGTTGTGTAGGTGGAGGCAAGGGACAATCACGAATGAGATGATCTCCCTGACATCTGTAGCATGGTCCTCTAGGGAATGGAGGTCTTATTTGCCTAGGTTGGGGTCTTGAGTTAGGGTTTGTATACATTACATTTGTGTACTCTGGTTCCCAACTAGGTTCATTTGGCTCTTCACTGTAATAGGACTCACCATGTTCAGGAGATTGCATGTAGTAGGCCTGGGGGCTGTCAATATGCGTCGACTCAAAGCTATGGTCACTCGGGTCACTTTCAGAAAGCAATGGTGGTACAGGGACTATAGCTCTATTCAGGTTCTCTTCTGCAGCTGCATATTTTACCGGGATCACATTAGCTGGGGTAGGGGGTTGTTGTGCTAACACAGGCTGAGGCCTTTGCTGGGCTTGATATTGTGGTTGGTAATTTTGCTGAGGCCTAGTATACTGTTGTGGTGGGTATTGGTTCTGGTATCTGCCTTGTTGAGAGTATGGCTGAGGGTAGGTTTGCCTAACAGCTTGCTTATTGTATGGGCAGTCTTGTGCTGTGTGATTTGTGTATCTTCGTTTTATGGTGTAGTACTGGCTACTAGGATTTACTTGGGGTTGAGCCGTAATGGGACACACGTTCGCCATATGGTCACCACCACAAGTATAGCATCTTTTCACAGGGGCAAACCTTGGGATTTGTTTGCTAGAGACACCTAATTTCTGAGCTACTTTCTCTGCAAGTTCCTCAATTGATGTGGATTGCATGGAAGAGAGGCTAGAGGCACTATTTGAAGCTTTGTATATCTTGGAAAGCTCTAACTCCTCCCCTAGGTTATCCTCGATGTCAATGCACATGCGTACACACTCTTCTATAGTCCTAGGGTCCTTCAAGTACACATAAGATCTCAATTTTGTACTTAGTAATCCATCCAAGAATAAAGCACTTGCTTAGCTGGTGTGGGTAATTCAGGGACAGGGCATCTCTCTAAGTATTGCCTAAATCTTCTCCCTGCAAGTCTCACGGTCTCTTGAGGGGTTTGCTTGAAGCTGTGAATCAGCAAGGAAGTGTTATGTCTTATGCCACTTTTAGAGAATTCGATAATGAAAGCCTCTAGGAGTTGGTCTATGCTCCTGAACTGTCTCTCATTCAATGGTTGAAACCACGTAAGTGCTGTGTTCTTAAGGGTTAGACCAAAGGCATTATATTGCGTGAATAAATCCTCCACTTGTTCAGCTCTCAAGACTTGCCTGAACTCGGCCACATGATCGTATGGATCTCCGGTGCCATCGAAGTAATTTTTCATGGACTTAACTAGCTGAGTTGGTCTCAAAGTCCTCGTGTGCTCTCTAGGTCGTGGTAGAGGGAACTCATCCGCGTTTCTTTGATTCATGTGAGCTCTAAGTATCTCAGGCTCTACCATATTTGTTTCTGTCCTCGTCCTTTCTCTGCCCACTGGGTTGGCAAAGCTTACCTCAGGTTTATCTCTATGTCTGTCTCTTTGAGTTCCGTGAGCGTGGGAGGTTCCAGCTCCTGGGAGACCAAAGGACACGTTCGATCTTGGTTGGGGGAAAATGAATTCACCCTTCCAAGTGTAAACATGCCTATCATTTTCTGTAACCACAAAGATCCTCTCTGAAGCGTGATCTAAGTAGGTCACTCTGCCTGGGCTATCAGGATCTTTGAACTCATAGATCATGATTGTTCCTATATCATTTGGCCGATCAGATTTATACCTCCAAAAGGCTTCATCAGTCCCTTGGTTCAGAAGCAGATCTATGCTCTTGTTGTCCTGAGGAATTCACTCTGGTGTGAGAATTCTCGTAAGAACAGATTTCCCTCGAGGGGTCCTGGGCTCTACACCCATGTTTCCTTGTTCTAGGTCATCTATGTCCGTCTCAGGGATCACATTCCCGAATTCATCTGTCCTATCTAGGTGACTGGTGACTACGTATATGGTTCCTTCTTTGTCCAAGTATGCTCCGTTTTCAAACTTGACAGCTGGGTGCTCTAGTCCAATGGACTGGTCAGGATTTTTAATCCGGACCACAGATCTTCTTAGACCGTCCTCATAGATGCTAGCACCTAATCGGTTGGTCCTAAGGTATTCCAACTGTGTTTTGTAAGGGCCTTCTACTCTGTGCAAGTATGGCACTCCTTAACTTCCCTTAGGTCTGTCCATGCCTTGAGACATCTCTGATTCACTGGTATCAGAGCTAGGGTAATGCGAGTGGTGACTCAACTGCTGGGCCCAAGACCTCGCAGTATGATTGACGCTAGCTTCTGAAGACCTAAGGCTTTGTCTATCCCTTACTAGATGCCGTCTTGATCTAAGGTTCATATGCCTAGTTAAGTAGCTCGATTTTTGCCCAGAGTACAACCTCGTTGCCGATCAATTGGTATCAGTCACTTGATTCGTTTTTAGTATGTTATCATGTTTATGATCTTGTCTGATATTGCGTCGTCAAGAATACTTGAGTATTTTTCGTACTTTAAGTTGATCGTTCCACGTTAAATTCTTTTCCTTTAGGATTCTCAATCGTACAAAGATTATGTAGTTATCTTGAACTTTGAGTATTTAGGTAGTCTTCAACTTGATAGATGCCTATCGCCGCCCTGGCTTACTCCTATCACTAGTCGTTCTTAGCCTAAGCTAGGAATTGACAAAGGGAGTTGAGAATTTCCAACCTTTTGTTTCCTTCTTGGTTGCCCTTGAGTGCCCAGGAAGCGTGTTCCCAAGCTTGCACTTACTCTTGCTTAGAATGCCCTTCGATGCTCTCAATAGATCTGTAAGAGTTCCAAAGTTAGCTCAAGACCAATTTGCACTGTGATTTTTTGGAAAACAATTCTAGAGATCCCTAAATTTTGTTCCCCCTGGGTATGGTCAATTTCAAAATACCCTATCTAATAATCCTGATCTTAATTTAACTATAACCAGTCGATGTTTTGGTTGTGCTCCCCATGAGCTTTCCAACAAAACAAGAATCACAGCAAACGGATTTCGTATGAGAGAGTTATGTCAGTTCAGGGTTCTGGTGCTAAAACAGGGTTCAAACAGGCTAACAGATCACAGGATTTTTCTCAAAAGCACATGTGTAGGGACCTCACAACTCACTAATTGCTAGACCAATATGCCCAAAAACTATCCCCAAAGCTTAGAATAAAAAACCCTAATTTTTTTGGCCGAAAAGCCTGTCAATCGCGATCGATAGGTCTGTCAATCGCGATTGACAGAGGTGTCAATCGCGACTGACGTGTCGGTTCGCTCTCTACTTAGTGGAGGCAGGTGCGTTACCAATTAAGCTGCCGGTATGGATTATAGATCAATTTTATGAAGCAAATAAAAGGTCTTCTAGGAAATTAGTGGTGAACGATTGCTGTGCAATCACACGCATTATTTACCGGTGCCTAGCATATGATGTTCCCATTGAACGTGCCTTAACTTGGGCACAATCACAAATGTTTAAGAAGCTCAAGACGTCCACACATCAATCCAAGCGCATGAGGGGTGCGATCCCTTGTGTCGAGACAAGGGAAGTTCTGACTACTCCTGAAGTATCGCCACGAAGGGAGACCACTGTACCTCCCTTTACCATTAGGATACCCAGGTCTGGATCTGAAACTACGACACAAGCTACCCCTTCAGCTCCTCCTGCTCCATCTGAATTTGAATTTGCTACAACTGGAGATGCTGAAGGAATGGATCCTCAAGACTTCGAAGCATTCTTACAAAGTACACAACTCTCTGATGTAGAGTATTATTCAGATGCAGAAGAACAGGGCACATCTTCACAAAGAAGAAGAAAATCTACAGACGACCGCCATGTACATTGGAGTGACGCCCAGCAAGGTCAACAACAAGGACACCTAGAAGAAGAAGGAGCATATGAAGAGGAGACCACGGAAGCCCCAGCCTATACAACGGAACTTAGAAGGCTGTATCAAATTATGGAACGAGTGCGATCGCAACAACTGCTCACCGAACAGAGCAGTAGAGTACTCATGACTCAGCTGTTGGAAGAAGCCAGAGTTGACTCAGAATATAGTGAAGGTCTCTTATTGATGGCAGAAACATATGGGGTAGTAGAAGCAGTGCGGACCGCCATTAGGAGGTCTCCCGTTCAATATGATCCACGAAGATTCCAAACACGACCACTGTGTTGACCTAAGTATCAACTTAGGGACTTGCGGAGAAAGAGACTATACCTCAATCCCCTCACAAGTGCATATAGTAGGGATACACGCTTTTAATTATCAATCCAAAGAGTATACAAACCTAGCCGAGTTTATGAAGACATGCAATCATGTAATGGTCAATGCAAATGAACTACTCAAAGAATGTAAATGAGGCAAAGACTTATCTAAACAAGCTCCAACTGTTGGTCAAGGCGAAACGATACTTGGTGCAGCAGCCGTCAATATTTTGGACTTTTCTCCCAGCTTCGAACTCCAAATATAGCGAATAGCATATGCGTTTCAAAGCTCTCGAGAAGACGCATCCCATGGCAGTAGTTTCACTCAATTCCGACGCTCATACTTCAAGTTATGAGCGAATTACTGAGTCGCGGGAATACTTTCCTACACTTCAGCACTTCCTACACTTCGCACACACCTTTCCTACAGCAAAGAAACACTTTCATGGATAGACAACACTCACAAGCACTCTTTCCAAGAAATACACATGCATACAAGCTCACAAAGAAGAAGATAAGGAGGGAAGAAGACACAAATTCGAATTTCTGTGCTCTCTATTCTCACAATGGCAAAAAGTTCTTTACAAAGAGTCACATTTGACTTATATACTAGTGCCCTAAAAATGGTCCTTTCACACAAGAGACCGGCACTTTATTCACTAAAAGACTAAATTTCTACTATTTTACATGGGTAAGCTTCTAATCTTCTGTGGGGATGCATCTAGAGGACTCCTCTAGTGCCTTTACAACAGAAAATATATTACAAGAATGATTATGATACAAAAAGATGATGTCCAAATCGGAAAAATTTTGGGGCCCGTCTTTTTCTCTGCTTTGTGCGCTCTTTAGCTCTGCAACACTCTCCCCCTCTTCGTCTCTGTCGTCCCTTGACAGGCTTTGCTTCTTGTCATCAGTTTGTTGTCCGCACGCACCCAGTGGTCAGTATTGTCTGATTCTTGATCTTGCATTACGTTTTAGAGGCGCTCTGATTTGTCCTGGTTGCACACATCGGACCTTGCTGTGTTATTCACTTCTTTTCACTGCACGCAACCTTTGCTCATTGTTACCTGTTGATAAAACAGGTGTTCAGTTTTGACGGCCTCTTCTTAATTCTTGTTTTACATTCTCTGGGCCTGATGTATTCGCCTTGCTCGCCCGCAACCCTTGGAGTTAGACTGACTACCTGATATTCCGCAGTCTAATTCACCTATAGGTTCCTTAATTCTGGGTTGCCACGCACGCCACCAGTGGAAGGTCTGAAGATGTGGTGCTTCAGTCTTCGATCTGGACCTTCCAGAGATCAAGAGGTTGAAGCACCCATGTGGGTTACGTCCTTTCCTTGGTGTGTGTGCCCCTGCGGGGCTCTGTGCAGAGATGGGTGTTGCGCCCCTGCGGGGCTTCCTACAGAGATGTATCTTCAAATCTGGCTTTTTAGTGAAGCTGCTTCTTTCGTTGTCTTCTTCTTTTCTTCTTCTTACTCGATTCTCCCTCAACACTGCCCCCCTCCTGGACTCTGTCGTCCCCGACAGGCTTTGATAAGCGATGGGCATATGTTTGATGAACTCTTTGCTCTGTGTCATTCAGCTGATTGGCTTCACGTATCATGAGTTGTTTCCATTGTTCTGCCTTCACACCGTCATTGGGTGGCTGTCTGTGATCTGCGAAGAAGCTTAATTCATATGCTACGAGTCTGGCATTCAGGTTGGATGACATCTTCAAAAAGATCTCTGAATCTATTTCAAAGAATCCTGTAAAAAACGCTTCTTCAAATGTCTGCATATATGGACTTGGCAAGAACATAAGCCTGGAGTAATAAGCCATTATAGTTGGTCTGCTTGGCATCGCTGATAGATCAAAAATAAGTATGTCTGTGCCCTGATTAATTCCAATAAAATTCAAAAAGGTGTATGCCGCATGGTTGAAAACTTTCAGTACAGTGAGTAGCATACTAAGTATTTTATTTGTCATTTTGACAGCTAAATCTGGTACTGTCGCATAATTTTGTAGCCAAAATTCTATGGTCTTGACCATATAATCCTCCGTTGGCAAATAGTTATGTGGAGGGCTTGGAAGTAGCGGATAATTCAGCCACTGATTATTTATTGTACCATTCCTTTGCATGTCCAAAAATGCTCTAGCTTCTCTTCTACGAGGTACAGGACAAAATGCAGGGTTTACCTGCAAGGAATATGGAGCAGCTTGCCAGTGTATCCTTAGTGTCGGATGTTTTTCCAAAAACTTTCTTCTCCACACTGGCTGTGCGGCTTCAAATTCTGCTTGAGTGAAATTGAATGTGTCATTCTCGAAGTTGAGCTGCTCATCAGGGCTCGTTTTTGTGATCTTCTTGATATATTGATGTGTTTTCTCTTTCAGTAATCCGTATGGAATATTGAAAGGCTTCATAAGCGTCTCTAAGTCTTTTCCTTTGATCTTTGCTTCTTTCATGACTTTAATGACTTCATTTTCAAAATTTTCCGTCAATCGGGACACCACTAGTGCCCGTTCCTTCTGACTTATTTCTGCAGTATATGGCATAGGATGATCATCATGTATATCCGCCACCTGCCCACGTATTGGAGAATCGTAGATCGGTTAAGATAGAGGGCTTACCTCTACCTCGTCAGTAGGATGTTCCTTTTCTGGCACTACTGATGTCCCGATCGGTTCTTTGTTTTTCTTCTGAGTCTTCAGCTGTTCTATGCATTCATCTTTTTCTTTTATTGTTTGCATGGCTTCTCCGAGTGCTTCTTTAGTTGCCAATAGTTCTTTACCTATGTCAGCTACATGATCCATGTTTTCACTGTAGCTTTGGACCAGTTTGGCATTCACCTTTTGTAATTGACGCTTCAGCTCACTGGTTTCATTGGCATATCTGCTCTTCCATTCTTCTATCTGGGCTTGTTCCTGCTTTAGCAGCTCTTCATATTTTGAGATCTGATCCCAAAATGCTTGATCTTTGGTTTCTGTTGATTCCTGTTGTATTAGTGGTTGATCATATAATAAAGATTTCATCAATTCTTTATTTCTGTTGCGTAGGCTGTCGTTCTCTTCCATATACAGCTTGAGTTGTTGCTCTAATAGCATGCTTCTCATTCTCATTTTCTCTTTCTCAGCCTCGCTCGCATCATGTAATTTTTGCAAACTCACAAGCTGTGCCTGCAGCTGTTGATTCTGGGTGATGGATGCTTCATGTTGTGTCTTGATTGCCAACACTTCAGTATTCTTGTTTGCTAATTCTTTTTGTGCTGCAATCAATTGTGCCGATAGTTGTTCACTCATGAGTTGAAACTGATTCTTTTCTCTTCTTGCTTGATCATACTCGGCATCGATATCCATCATCTGTTGTTGAGTGTCCATGGCTGTTTGAATCATCTGTTTTACTACAGGTTTCAACTGCGTAACATCCACATTAAGCCATGTTTTTGGTATTGTCGGCTCTTCGCCGGTATTGACGTCCTTGCCCTGAGCAATGTGTAATGTTGTGTCATGGGGCTGCCTAATCTAAAGCTGGATCCTTGGCTCGGCCCCCATGTTTGCTTTATCTTCTTGAGGTGTATCATCGGGCACCTCGATCACAATCTGCTCTTGGGTTTGGGGCTCCTTTGTTTCCTTTCTCACTGGAGTTTGTTCTTCCTCTTTAATAGGTGGTTTTACATGTGCAACACGGGTTGTGTCTTCTTTGATGCTTATTTTTGTAGTGTCATTCAATTGAATGACGTGCTCCGGTTCCATAGATTCTTCGACTTTCTTTTCCTTTTCTTCCTGATTTTATGGCGTTACTTCCACTTGATTGATCTCGTTCCATTCATCTTCGTGTGTTTCTGTCCGTATATCAGTATCTAATGTATCTTTTTCGGGGCTGGATTCCGTGTTGGTACTAGAATCATCAATGCCCAACTCCTTGTATCTTCCCGCTTGTTTCGGTGTTTGCTCTGGATTCCATTGCGTCTTTTCTTGACTAGCTTGTCTATAATGATGTCCTTGAACGTTCAAATTGATTTGCCCCTGCATATACTGATGTGTTTCCTCGAGAGCAGCGGACAGATCTCTCTTAGTAATCGGCACTTGGGCCGTCGTGATCTTCGGTAAGAGATGCGTTCTCTTTGATTGTGGTGTTACTTGGGCTTCCTCTTCCCATAAACGCTTCGTACCCCTCATGGGTTTCTGTGTGCTGGTTCCAGCCTCTTCAACCATAGCTACTGCTTTCTTCTTCTTAGGGACCGTCGCTCACTTTACATATCTTGCTAGTCCTTCCGAAGTTGGCATCTCTCTCAAACAGTTCTTCATTTCTAAAGCTTCATAAATCAACAATGTAAGAGCTGAACTGCCATTCAAAAACTTCTTTTGCCCCCACTTCTTTTGTGCTTCAAACAATATTTCTTGGACATACCCTGTTAGATTGATTTTGTTGCCAATTTGCCTCATGGCATGTGATAGTAGTTGGACTACTATCTTCTGTGGAGCTGTATACCTGTGCATGCTGGGAAAGCAAAAATGTTGATGTACCAATCGCACAGCGTCTTCTATGTCAATTCTATTTATCTCCAAGAATGATCTCTTCTTGGGATCATGGCATTCTTCTTTCACGCTAGTGATGCCTGCTTGATTCCATCCAAAAGCTCTGTTAATCAACTCATGTGTGAATTGGATGGTCTTCCATGTCCCGACTTTATCCAATACTCGCGCTTCTGGAACTGAGATCTTTGTCGCGGCAGGCTGCATGGTGTTCATTACCTGTGCACATCTCTGAAAGTCTGGCACATAGATTGGTAACTTGAGGAATGCTTCTATGCCGGCTTGTGTCCACACATCTTCAATATGAGGTAGTCCTTGTATGATTGTCTTGAAATCCTGGGACATGATTGGAAAGTAATGATCTGTGTCCATAATTTTGATTGTAGCCATGAAGATTAGCTCTGCCACTGGTTGATCATCTCTGAACCAGTGACCTCTTGCTTTTGTTACTGATTCTAATGGAAGAAGTTGCACCTCTTCTTGCTGTGTAGATTCGGAATCAGTGGATGCCATCTGCACTCAATATAGAGTATGAATTAGTATCCAGATGTTCTCAGAAATCCTCCTCTATATGTTGGTTATAAGTTCGATGTTGCTCCGAGTGAATGGTGTCGTCCCTTTCCCGTGTGTGTGAGAAAGGTAATACCGGTATTTTTTCACATTTTAATGTTTATATTTTCTGCTGAAAAGAAAAACAGAAAAGTTAGTTCGTAGCCGAAGCGGTTATTAAATTTTTTGGAGTATTTTCTTAACATATGTACAAGTGCTCTCCTATTTCCCCATTAGGAAAATGTGCTTGACTATCTTGAAATAGAAGAAGGATGTGCCGAATGCTTGGCCTTGTAATGTGGCCCTATCATGCATACTTGGGATCTCGACAACTCCATATGTGTGCAATTGGAAGTAGTTGGCGTATGCATGTCGTTCATTTTTTCTTTCGGTATCCAAATTTGCTTCATTGTGCTGAGCTTCGTTGTATGTTGCCCACTTCCACTGAATGTGGCTCTTTTCTTCTTATTGTAGGTCTGCTTGGTCTGCTTCGTGAATTTCCGAGAGGGTCGGGTTGCCCTTGCAGACTCCTTTTTTCTCCAGTAACTCTTTGTTTGTGGTTGTTTTGCCGGTGGATTGCATTGGTTCTTCTTGTTTCGGGGATCATCTTTTTGGTTGATTTTCCTTGGAATGCAAGACTTCGGAACCCATATTTGCGATCGATCCTGTTGGGCAGCTACGACTGTCTTGGGAATCCATATTGTAGTAATTTGTCGATGATTTCGCTGTTCAGACGGAGTTGGTTTTTGCTTTGCTCGTTTGTTCTGATGTCGGTTGTGTTTTTGTCGTCGAAGATACTCCTCCACTTGATCTTTCTTTATCCACACTTGGTTAGAATATGGAATAGGGTGTATTTCAATGGTGACAGATTTTGAATTACTCTGAGGCATAGTCTCTTTAATGCATGGTGTTTCAGTGAGGTTGATTTCAGTTTGACTGATACTCTCAAGACTTGCTAGACTAGAACAAGGTGTGCAAGCAGAATTCAATGTGTCCGCACATATAGTACTCGATGAAGGTGTCTCTATAGTGCTAGAGATCATGCATTCAGGACTTTGTTCATTAGATTGAACTGTTTGCTCCATGCTCACAGATTTTAATGGTCGCTCATCTAGCATACTGAATACTTCACGATGTCCTATCCTGGCTGAGATGTATCCCAACGCCAATTGAATGGTCACCTCGTATTCGTAAATCCAGTCTTGACCTAACACTACCTCTTCAAGTAAGTCTTGGTCATGACACACTAATAGCTTTTGTTCCATGGTGTTGTTGCCAAGATGCAACGGTAAGGTGATCTCACCTATGCACTAAGTAATTGTTCCTCCTATTCCTATCAACTGGGCCATTGATGGGCGTATTGTCTCCTTGAGTTTTTGGGTCAAAGAAAACTTAATGCAGCTTACAGCGGCTCCTGTGTCAATAAGAGCATTTACCAAGTGATACTCCGTTTTTCCGGCTCCCAAATTTAGATAGGGTTGTGTTCTTTGCGATCCTAGGTTTTGAGTGGCTCTAAAATTAGCCATCGGGATGAGTTCTTCTCCTTGACGATATCTTTCATCTCGTTCTCTCATCCACTCCTTTCGTTTCTTTATCCTTTCCAATGCTTCTTGTCTCGCTTCTTCTCGTATTCTTTCCTCTTCTAAGCGTCTATTCTTACCCTTGATTAGTCGTGACATAGTTTCTTCTGTTAATGGTTCTAGGTATTTTTTTACTCTACACCCACTGATGTAGTTTGGTAACACGTCTCCATCTAAGGTTGCTAAGCTGATGGCTCCACTCGAAGATACGCGATTAATGATTAATGGACCATATCCTCTCTTTTGCAATTTCTTAGCATGTTGTTTCAAAGTGTATACCAAAACTAAATCTCCTTCCTTCAATTTTTTGTCCTTGATATGCGCATCAAAATAGGCTTTTTGTCGTCTTTTAGCAGCATAAATACCCGCTACTGCTTGTAACCTAGTTTCATGAAGCTTTTCTATTTGGTCCAATTGGGCTGATAATTCATGTCCTGTCCACTCGTAAGTAGTTGCTACTCTAAGAGTGGGAATCAAGAAATCAATTGGCAAAATAGCGTTTTGTCCATACACTAAGTTAAAAGGAGTAGTGCCTATTGCAGTTTTATAGGCTACTCGGAATGCCCATAAAGCATGGTGTAACTGCTTATCCCAATCTGATCTACCGTTGTTAACGATTTTGGTGAGAACAGTACACAAGATTTTATTTGAACTTTCCGCTTGTCCATTTGCTTGTGGGTGATAAGGGGCAGATTTCTTATGAATTACCAAGAATTCATTCAATAAGGCTTCTATCACTTCATTAACAAAGTGCGTACCTCTATCACTCACAATCTCTATAGGTAGTCCAAATCTAGTGAAGACGTTCTCGAAGAGAAACTTGGCTGTAGTTCTTGCGTCATTTTTCTTTGTTGCTTTTGCTTCAACCCATTTGGTCAGGTAGTCTGTGGCTACAATTATGTATTCGGCATGTGAACCTTTTGCTGGTGGGCTAATAGGTCCTATAAAGTCTATTCCCCACTTCGTGAAAGCTCTAGCACTCATCATGGGTCTAAGTGGCATCTCATCTCTTCTAATAGGATACTTCGTTCGTTGAAAAGTATCACACCGTTGCACATATGTTATGGCGTCTTGATGTAGAGTTGGCCACCACATTCCAGCAAAGAGGATCATTTTTGCTGTTTTGTCTGTAGAGAAGTGTCCTCCTGCAGCTCCTGTATGGGCCATTTCTAAGACAGAGAGATATTCATTTTCATGAATGCACATTCTTAATTGGTTATCTTTTCCGCGTTTAAAGAGTTGTTTTCCTATGATGGCATAATCCTTACTCTGTTCTTCAAGAGCACGCTTCCTTGCCAAGGTAGCTCCTTCAGGGTATTCTCCAGTCTTCAAGAACTTTACTAGAGGCATGCTCCACCTTGGTGCTATTGTAGAATAGCATAATGTAGAGTTCTCGTCTGGGATTTGTTCTTGACAGGTTTGACAGGTTGACACATAGTTATGTACATCTCGTTGCATGGTTGGCCAATATATGCCAAATCTCTTGAGTGTTTGCCACGTTCCATTTGCGTTCAAATGAGTGTTCCATTGGTTTATGTGTGCTTTCTGAAGCCACATTTCTTGTTCCTCTTCTTCCACGCATCTCATTAGTAATCCGCTTGAATCTTGATGGTACAAACTTCCCGCAATGATGTGAAGGTTTTTAGTCCTCCAGAGATCTTGCGTTTGGTTTGGCGTGATCCCATCTTTAGGTCCATGTGTAAGTATCGGGATCAATTTTTCTGCCCACTGAGGACATACTTCCAGGTTAAAAAGATAAGTATCTGGTAGGTCATCAGGTACTCCTATGGGTGGTTCTCCATGGGTCATACGAGATAAGTGGTCTGCTCTTACGTGGGTGTTTCCTTTCTTGACTATTACCTCAAAATCAAATTCCATTAGCAATAAAAACCATCGTACTAGTTGTCCTGTATTGCAAGGCTTGTTGACTAAGTACAATAGGGCTTGATGATCAATGAAGAATTTGAATTTGTTTGCCAGTAAGTAGTGTCTGAATTTCTTGACTTCGTATACCATCCCTAGGCCTTCTCTCTCCGTAGTAGTATAATTGCGTTCCGCTTGATTTAACTGTCTACTGGCATAGGCTATCGGGTGGTCTAATTTTCCAGTGTCAGCTGGTTGAGCTAAGATGCAACCAATGGCAAACTTGGAAGCATCCACATGAATGTGAAACGGTTTATTCCAGTTGGGGACTCGAAGGATGGGTGCTGAACTCAATCGATTCTTTAACTCATTAAAAGCTTTTTCGCATTCTTCGGTCCAATTAAATAGAGTCAATAATGCATAAAGAGGTCTAGCAATTATGGCGTACATATGTATGAATCTTCGATAGTAACCACAATGTCCCATAAATGCTTGAACTTCTTTAGCAGTTTTAGGTCTTGGTAAATCCAAAATTACTTTAATTTTGTCTTCATCTGTTGAAATTCCATTCTTATAGACAATATGTCCTAAGATTTTCCCTTGTCGCACCATGAAGACACATTTTTCAGGATTGAGGCATACTCGATATTGTCGACATTTAGCAAAAATCTTTTCAAGTTCAGGGATGTGCTCTGAACATATAGATGAATATGTACAAAGATCATCCACGTATACCTCCATGCTTTTTCTCAGAAATTCTTTGAACACATGACACATCAATCTTTGGAAAGTAGCTGGGGCATTCGTTAAACCAAAAGGCATGACTCTAAAGGCGTATACTCCCCATTCAGTTGCAAATGCAGTCTTATGTTGGTCCTCAGGAGCAATGGCTACCCGATTATACCCTGAAAAGCCATCCAGAAAACTATCAACTTCCTTCCCTGCTACCCTTTCCAAGAGATGATCAGTGATTGGTAAGGGATAGCTATCCCTTATGGTTGCGGCGTTCACTTTTTTCAAATTGATGCACACTCTTAACTTTCCATTCTTCTTTGGTACAACCACCAAGGGTGACACCCATTCCGTGTGCTCAATTTCATAGATGAATCCAGCATCTAATAACTTATCTATTTCTTCTTTTATCTTGGCTGAATACACATCATTATAAGTATATGGTCTCTATTTCGAAGGTTTGGCTTCGGATGTCATGGGGATTCTATGCGCACATATAGATGGATCTACTCCCTTTAAGTCCTTATAAGTCCAAGCAAAGACATCCCGGTATTCTCTTATGAGTCGAATTAACTCTTGTTCTTCTTCTAATGAGACATCCTGTCCTATGAAGGTACATCGTTCCTCTCCTCCTTCCATAGTTACCACTATCTTTTTGGTCTGTTCCTTATTATCATATGCTATTCCAGGTTGTGCTTCTCTTTTAGGCATTTGAATCGCAATTTTCCTCTCCTCCACTTCATATTTTTTAAAGTGAGCTGGTACCTCAAATTGGTCTTGTGGTCTGTTTTCTTCATCTTCTAATTCCCTTTCAACTTCTAATTCCCCTTTTTGTGTGAGTTCCTTATGTTTTTCATCGGCAGTGATATTTATGTTGGTGGTACTAATCCCTAGATCCATGGGTTCAGGTTCCATTTCAATGCTCTCGTAGTCCTCCTTCCAGTCTTTCTCGATCACTTCTCCTTCTTCTGCCTCCTGAAGGACTACCATATAAAGGCTCACATCATAACCCTCCTCTCGATACATTCGTTCATGGTTACTACTTCTTCGTTTACACAGACATCGAGTGTAGCTAAGATTTCCATCCAACCGTGAGGTTCGAATTCTTCATCCGGAAATACTTGTGGCATATAAGCTGGATCTTGTACAGACCTCTTTATTCCTTGTTTCTGCTGCCAGCTTTTTCTTCTCTCCTCTTCCTTCTTTGCAGCTTGACATATCCACAGATGAGTGTCCTCGTTCATCCAGGATTGATCACTAGAACTTGCACTATGAACTGATTGATCGTCTTCCTCTTTGTGGATTTGATTCCATTGTAGAGGTGGCACATCTTGATACGTGTATGTATGTAGGTTTATCCTAGTGGTGGTTCCTGCGTGTTGTAGGTATATTGCATCTTTTCCCCAATCTTGTACGACCTTTAGCTGTCTCATGAAAGGCCTTCCCAAGATCATTTCATAATTGCTTGGCCTTTCAAAGTGACATATTGCTAAAGTGTGTTCGAATTCCACTCCACAAGTAGTGAAGACTACTCGTTCCAACAATCCTAAGGGTCTTTCCGTATGTCCATCTGCCATTTGTATTTTCATGCGTGTTGGTCTTAATGCTGGTTTTCCCCATTTCTCCCAAATTTCTTTGGTAGCAATGCCAACACCAGCTCCTGAATCTAGTATGGCTTTGGTAGTGTAACCCCTATAGGTGATTGGAAGGCATGTATTTCCTTCATCTCCTTCGCTGAAGTCTCCTATCTTATCCACTGGAATTCTCACTGTTTTTACTTCGTCAACTATCTCTTTCTTTTCCTCCTTGACTTCCCATTGATTGATCAATTTCTCTTTTAAGTGTGGTTTTACCTTTAACAGTTCTTCGAGTGTTAGGGTACATGGGATTTTCACCTCTCTAAGACGTTGTATGATCTCCGATGTTTGAACTGATGGGTTCGTTTCCCGTCTCCTTATTGATGGAATACGATACAATTCTGAGTTGTGTTCGTACTCCCCCGTGTAGTTGGGTAGTTCCTTTACCTCTTCCTCTTCTTTGTCACTTGCATCCATTGGAAAAATTTCTTCTGAATTTAGTTCAGGTATTGAACCCTCTATTTCATTTTCTGCTTCTAATTCTTCAAAGGGCGGTTCCATTCCTTCTACCTTTTTCCATTTGTCCTCTTGAACTCGTGCCCATAGATCCTTAGTCCAGTCTCCTTCCACTTCGGGAACTATGGATCCTTCCTTTCTCTCAACACCAAATTCATCATTCTGAGGTCTATTTACTTCAGGCTTTTCATGAGTGTTTAGGCACTCTTGGAATTCTCCTTCAGAAATTCGGGTATTTGGTAAAGGCGATGCAGGTTTTTCTAAGGTTTGTTGCGCAATTTCTATCAATTTCTTGCAGATTTCTAACCTTTCTTTTTCTAAGTCGCCTCTTGGATATTCTCTCTCATGTTGCTCTATGGTAGGTCCTGCTTTTATTCATGCCTTATATGCCTGAATCCACATGGCTAATTCTTCAGGCACAGGATCTGCTAGTACTGATCCTACCTCCTCCCTTTTATTTTCATTTTTATTTTCTTCTTCCACTTGCGGTTCCTTTGTTGGTTTCTGTTTACTCTTTTCATTTTCCTTCTTTTGTAATAACTTTTTTTCTTTTATCCTATCTCTCCGGTTCTTCCATCTCTGGGATCTTTTATTGGCGATACTTTTCTCTGGTTCTTCGGAGTCTTCTACTCTGTGAGGGATGGGTATATTCCCCTCTTTGTCACTTTGATTATTCTCATCCGTTTTATCAGGGTTTTCTCTGGCCTTGGCTCTTGTTATGGCTTTCAAGGGTACAGTGTACTCTTTATCGCTCCCTGATGATTCAATCACTTCTATCACATTAATTTGCACGTTAGATGTGACTTTGTTGGGGTTCTTAGGACAATCTCTGAAAAGATGTTCCTTACCACAATCGCTACAGTAGCCTTCCAAAATTCGTTGTGGTGGTGGTGGGTTTGGTAATGTACATTCTCTAATATAGTGGTCACCTCCACATCTGTAGCATGGTCCTCTGGGTACAGACTGTCTATTCATTGGTCGAGGTGGCATGGTTGCTCTAGGAGCTGTGTACATTAAGGACACATAATCCTGTTCGCATCCGTATGAACTATCCGGTATTTCCATGCCATAAGCATATGGGTCATACTGTTGCCCATATTCCATTATCGAGCTTTCATAACTAGGGTATGCTCCTTGACTAGGGTCATAAAATGAGTCATATGGTTCACTACTAGTCAAAGGTGTGGCTGGCACTATAGCCCTCTCTAGATTTTCTTCTGGTTGTGCAATCTTGACTGGGACAATGTTCTGAGGGTGGGGCGGTTGTTGTCCTAGTACTAGCTGTGGTTGCGTGTAACCCTGATATGCGTATGGTCGTGGTACTGGTGCTTGCGGCTGATAAGAGGGATATCTAAAAGCTTCCCCTCCTTGATCTCTTTGGGGATATCCATACGGTCTCACATAAGGCTGGGTGGGTCTGGTTTGCCTATTGTAAGGGCAATTCTCTGTGCTATGGTTTGTATACCTTTGCTCTACACTGCAATATTGTAGAGGTCCGGGGACAGAGGGTCTATGATGAGCATAGGCAGGTGGTGGGACTACTCCCCTAGTACACAAATGAGACGGATGATCTCCTCCGCACTGTAAACATCTTCTAAGCATAGGCAGTCTCATAGGATTAGTGGGATAATTCCTCTGTCCTTGAACGTTCAATTTTTTTGCTACTAAATCTGCTATTTCCTCCACATTGTTTTTAGAGTTTGATGTGCTACTGGCTGACTCTTCGCTTTTCAAACTACCAGGAGGTATTTTCAAGTCTTCTGCAAGGTTGTCTTCTAGGTCTATACATTCCTTCATACACTCTTGCAAAGTTTGAACCCTCTTTACATACACTAATGACCTCAAAGTTCCGTTCAACAATCCTTCCAAGAATAATGATACCATTTTATTTTGCATTGGTCTCTCTTCCACCGGGCATCTATCTACATACTGCTTGAATCTCCTTGCTGCCAATCTCACTGACTCGGTAGGGACTTGTTTGAAGCTGTGGATTAATGACGAAGAATTGTTTTTAATTCCTGATTTGGTAAATTCTTCAATCATTTCTTGATATACCTGCTCCATGTTCTGAAAGGTATTCGGGTCCAATGGCTGAAACCAAGCCAAAGCTGTGTCTGACAAGGTAAGGCCAAAAGACTCATACTTGTTGGAGAAACACTCACTAATTGGACATATATTTGAAGGTCAAAGCTTTAGAAGAAAACCCCATGCCTATGTGAAGGGACAAATTCACAAATGTATCATATTTGTAAAGTTAGTTCACTTTAGTTCTAGAAGTTTTTTAAAATCACGAGAATACGAAAATCTATATAAGTTAGTTTGTATCAACTAACGCGGAGAGAGAGAGAATAGAGAGAAGAAGTAGAAGAAGGAGTTCATTTTATACGACTGAGAATAGTCGGGCTTCTCTGAGTGAGAAAGCATCTGTAAAACTTCTGAGTTTTCATAGCTATGAGAAAGAACTGAGTAAAGTTCTGTGTATGAGTCTCTCTCCATCATCTTCATGCTTGCCTACTGTGTGATGAATTCAAAAGTTCAAGTTTTCTGAGCAATTCGATGCCTGGCATCGAATCTTGGCTGATAAGTCATTTTTTCATTCTCTGTGTGTTAACTATTGTTGAATCTTCTAAAAATATGAAGTTTGTGGAGCAACTCGATGCCTGGCATCGAGTTCCAACATAAAATGGATGCCCGGCATCGACTTCTATCATATAAGTCATCTTCTTCATGTGTGTGTAAAATAGAGTGTTTCTGGTGCAGAAAAATAGCCAAAAAAAGCCCAAAGTCGATGCCTGGCATCGACTTGGACTGAAATTCGATGCTAGGCATCGAATTTTTTATTTTTGGACATCAGGAATACTAAAACAGGCAAGATTTCTAGTTTTGGAAGGTCATACAGGGTCATCTTGTGAGGGCCATAACTTGAGTTCTAGAGCTCCGTTTGATGCATATGATAGCTTGTTGGAAAGCTCTACTTTTCTAGTTTCAGCCTATAAAGTTTCATGGAGAAAGCATACTTGAGCTAGGAGAAATTAGCAAAATACTGAAGGTATGTCATTTCGGTGACTAGGAATTTCTGTAGAAGCAAAGTTCTCACTTTAAGCTATCATTTCTCAAAGTTTGGAGAGGCAATGAGTTAATGGTGACCATAGAGGTGTTCTAGTGTCACATTAATTCATTTCTTGTGGTGTTTTATACATCAACAAGTGGTATCAGAGCAGAAAGATTCTCGAGAGCAGAAGACGACAAAGGTACGAGAAGTTTTGTAAAGTTTTCCATTAAAGTTTGAAAGGTGAAGCATTTGAAGACACAAGGCATCAAAAGATTACTTTCGAAGTATCCTCATACACAAAGAACTTCAAAAGGTATTATCCTTTATCCTTTAAGCTCACAGGTTGCAGCAGAAGGAAAGAACTATGGCAGATCATATCTCCATTGACAAACTTGACAGAGATAATTACCCCGCATGGGTAATGAGAATGGAAGCCTTACTTATGAGTAAGGATCTCATGGTATATGTAATAGGTGAAGAAGAGAAGCCAGTATTTGAAGATGAAAGCCGACCAAAGAAAGAAGAACTTGATGCTTTAAAGCATTGGCAGAAGAAGGATGCAAGTGCAAAAGCCTACATCTACAATACAATCTCAGATCATTTGCTACCACACATCAGAGGATTGGAATCATCAGAAGATATATGGAATGCATTGGAATATCATTTCCAAAGCACTACTAAAGCACGGAAAGCAAGTCTATGGTCAGAGTTTACAACATTCAAGAAGAAGCCAAGTCAAACCATTAGTGATTATGTCACTAAGATGAAGGATCTAGCAGATAGTCTTGGATCCATAGATGAAGATGTTGAAGATCACAGATTGATTGCTCAACTACTTGCAGGCTTGAGAGGGGATGAAAGGTGGAAACCTTTTGTCTTATCAACAGAACTTTCATTAAATCATTATGTTCCAGATTTGAACCAGTTGCTTGGTTTGATGCTCACATATGAGCAAGACTTGAAGGGAGATGGAGATAAAGGTCAAAGTTCTGCAATGTACATGAAGAATAAGAAGAAAGGAGATAAAGGTAAAGCAAAGGATGAAGAGGAGTCTAATTCTCAAGCTTATTATGCAAGAGGTAAAGGCACTGGCAGAGGAAGAGCAAGAGGTTTTGGAAGAGGAAGAGGTAATCAAAATAACAACAAAAAGGCTTGCTGGATCTGTGGATTGAGTAATCATTTGGCTCATGACTGTTGGCACAACCAACAAGGATCAAACCAGAATCAAAACAACAATAGCAGAGGTCGAGGTGGAAGATATCAAAGTAATTTTCAAAGAGGTAGACAAAGTCAAAGAGGAGGCTATGGTAGAGGTGGAGGAAGAAGTTGGGGACAGAATCAATCCTACAACACCACCTACTACAACTATGCAAATGACACACAGAATGAAAGTCATACATCATTGATGATGAATTCAATCAGCACATCAGATAAAGAAGATCTAAAGGTATTTTACATTGACTCTGGATGTTCTAATCATTTGTCAGGAAACATAGAATTGATGTCAGAATTGGAAAAAGGCATTTCTAGTCACACAGTTCAAACAGGTGATAATACCAGACATAGTGTACATTCAATTGGAAAAGTGAAATGCAAGAGTGGAGCAGATTTGCTAACCAATGTTTTGTATGTTCCTACAATACCTAAAAACTTGATTAGTGTGGGACAGATAGTTGAAAAAGGTTTTTAAGTCAGGTTTACAAATGAAGGAGTATTTGTGGAAGATCCAGAGAATGGATATAATCAGATTGTCTCTGGTAAGAAAGAAGGTAGACTCTTTACTTTAAGAGTGCAAGGGAACATTGGTCAAGCTTTGCTCACACATGGTGAAGCAGTGATTACAGAACTTGATCTCTGGCATAAGAGATTAGGTCATTTCAATGAAAGAGGAATTAAAGCTATGGTTGCTAATCAGTCTGTACTAGGATTACCAAATGTGCAAAGTCAACATATGGTTTATAAATGTGAAGCATGTCAAATGGGTAAAGCACACAGGTTACCATTTCAAAAGAAAGGTTTCAAACATGATGGAGTACTTGAGCTCATTCATACAGATGTATGGGGACCAACAAAAGAAGGATCTATCAGTGGCTCAAGGTACTATGTTCTTTTCATTGATGATGCTACAAGATGGATAACATTATATGTTTTGAAGGAAAGATCAGAAGTGTTTGGAGCTTTCAAGCATTTTCATGCATATGCAGAGAGAGTAACAGGTCAAAAGCTTAAAAGACTGAGGTCTGATGGAGGGGGAGAATATTTCTCCCAAGAGTTCAATGATTAACTTTGGAATGCAGGTATTAAGAGAGAAATAACTTGCAGGTATACACCACAACAAAATGGTGTAGCAGAAAGAAGGAACAGGACTTTGGTTGAGTTTGCTAGAGCTATGCTAAAGGAGAAGAACTGTCCAAATTATCTTTGGGCTGAGGCTGTAAATACAGCTACATATCTTGTGAATAGATTACCATGTGCAGCTCTGAATGGAATGACTCCATATGAAGCTTGGTGGGGTAAGAAACCAACACTAGATCATTGTAGAGTGTTTGGATCAATTGCATATGCTTATGTGCCATCACAACTTAGGCATAAACTTGAACCAAAGGCAGAAAAATATGTGTTCATTGGTTATGATGAAAAGCAGATGGGTTACAGATTGTGGAATCCTCTAACCAAACAATTTATTGTTTCTAGAGATGTTACATTTGATGAACAGAAAAGTTGGTATGCAGATCAAAGTCATACAGCTGAAGAATTCGAAGAAGAGGTAAGAAGATGTGAGAAAGGAAAATCAATTGTGCAGGTGAATAGAGATGAAGACTATATGCAAGCAAGTACATCCAGAAGTGGATTAACAAGAATGAATGAAGAAGCTCCTATATTTGATGAAGAGGTGTATCCAGAAACTTATGAAGAATGTGAACCAAGAAGGTCAAGCAGGACAAGGAGACAACCAGAAAGGTATTCTTATGATACTTCTTACATAACTCAGAAGAACTATGCATATATGGTCAAAGATGATGAAGAACCTCAGAACTATGATGAAGCTAAAGGTAAAAAGCAATGGGAAGAAGCAATGAAGGAAGAGTTCAATGCACTGGAGGAGAACAAGACATGGGAACTTGTTCCTAAACCAAATGGTAAGAAAGTAATTGGAAATAAATGGGTTTATAAAGTGAAGAAGCTTGCAGATGGAAGTATAGCCAGATACAAAGCTAGATTGGTGGTGAAAGGCTATGCTCAGACCTATGGCATAGATTATGATGAGACATTCAGTCCTGTAGCTAAGATGTTAACTATAAGGACAATCATTGCTATTGCAGCTTCAAAAGGATGGACTCTAAGTCAATTGGATATAAAAAATGCATTCTTGAATGGATACATATCAGATGAGGTATACATGGAACAACCTCAAGGGTTTATAGATTCCAGGTATCCAAATTTTGTTTGCAGGTTGAGAAGAGCATTGTATGGATTGAAGCAAGCTCCAAGAGCTTGGAACTATAGACTGGTGAAGTATCTCAATGATCTTGGATATCAAAGTTCAAAAGCAGACCCAAGTCTACTTATCAAAAGAACAGAGGAAGGTACAATCTACATTTGTATTTATGTAGATGACATTATAATCACAGGTACTTCAGATGAAGGAATCAAGGAGGTAAAGAGATTACTTGAGAAAGAGTTCAAGATCAGTGACCTAGGAAAGTTGTCATACTTTCTTGGAATGGAAGTCACTTATACAGACCATGGCATATATGTATCACAAGAAAGGTATCTTCTGAATCTATTGAAGAAGTTTGATATGGAAAATTGCAGAGAAGCTTCAACTCCACTTGAAGTTAATCACAAGCTCAGTAAATATGATGGTGCAGACTACAAAGATATGAGGAAGTATCAATCTCTTGTGGGTAGTTTGATTTATGCTACACTAACAAGACCTGATCTTAGTTATGCAGTGGGAGTTTTGTCACAATTCATGCATTGTCCAAAGGACCCACATTGGATTGCAGGTCAAAGAGTTCTCAGATATATCAAAGGAACTATAAAGGAAGGATTATATTATCCTTTTACATCAGATTTGAAGTTGAGAGCCTATAGTGACTCAGACTGGGCAGGTAATCAAGATGACAGAAGATCAACTCATGGTTACATGATATACATTGGTGATAAGCTTGTAAGTTGGTGTTCAAAGAAACAACATACAGTAGCATTATCATCAACTGAAGCAGAGTACAAAGGACTTGTGGAAGCAGCTAAGGAAATCATATGGATGCAGACATTGTTCAAGAGCTTAGGCATTGATCAAGGTACACCTACAATACATGGAGATAATATGAGTTCACTTTATCTTGCAGCAAATCTAGTATTTCATGCAAGAACAAAGCACATAGAGATACAGTATCATTTTCTCAGAGAAAAGGTAATGGAGAAGGAGATTGAAGTGGAATACATTTCTACTAAAGATCAATTAGCAGACATAATGACAAAGAGCTTGGATGGTGTGAAGACCAGCAGATTCAAAAGCATGGCAGGAGTAAAAGAAAAGAAGATGATATGAAGAAACAGGGAATGTCAATTAGTGATTGAGGGGGAGCTGTTGGAGAAACACTCACTAATTGGACATATATTTGAAGGTCAAAGCTTTAGAAGAAAACCCCATGCCTATGTGAAGGGACAAATTCACAAATGTATCATATTTGTAAAGTTAGTTCACTTTAGTTCTAGAAGTTTTTTAAAATCACGAGAATACGAAAATCTATATAAGTTAGTTTGTATCAACTAACGCGGAGAGAGAGAGAATAGAGAGAAGAAGTAGAAGAAGGAGTTCATTTTATACGACTGAGAATAGTCGGGCTTCTCTGAGTGAGAAAGCATCTGTAAAACTTCTGAGTTTTCATAGCTATGAGAAAGAACTGAGTAAAGTTCTGTGTATGAGTCTCTCTCCATCATCTTCATGCTTGCCTACTGTGTGATGAATTCAAAAGTTCAAGTTTTCTGAGCAATTCGATGCCTGGCATCGAATCTTGGCTGATAAGTCATTTTTTCATTCTCTGTGTGTTAACTATTGTTGAATCTTCTAAAAATATGAAGTTTGTGGAGCAACTCGATGCCTGGCATCGAGTTCCAACATAAAATGGATGCCCGGCATCGACTTCTATCATATAAGTCATCTTCTTCATGTGTGTGTAAAATAGAGTGTTTCTGGTGCAGAAAAATAGCCAAAAAAAGCCCAAAGTCGATGCCTGGCATCGACTTGGACTGAAATTCGATGCTAGGCATCGAATTTTTTATTTTTGGACATCAGGAATACTAAAACAGGCAAGATTTCTAGTTTTGGAAGGTCATACAGGGTCATCTTGTGAGGGCCATAACTTGAGTTCTAGAGCTCCGTTTGATGCATATGATAGCTTGTTGGAAAGCTCTACTTTTCTAGTTTCAGCCTATAAAGTTTCATGGAGAAAGCATACTTGAGCTAGGAGAAATTAGCAAAATACTGAAGGTATGTCATTTCGGTGACTAGGAATTTCTGTAGAAGCAAAGTTCTCACTTTAAGCTATCATTTCTCAAAGTTTGGAGAGGCAATGAGTTAATGGTGACCATAGAGGTGTTCTAGTGTCACATTAATTCATTTCTTGTGGTGTTTTATACATCAACAATACTGAATTAGAAAGTCATCTACCTGCTCGGCTCTAACTACTTGTTTAAATTCTGCTATGTGGTTGTAAGGTTCACTAGAGCCATCATAGTGATTTCTCATGCACTTGGCAACTTGGATCGGCCTTAGTCGTCTTCCTGCTTCAGGTTGTCTAGGCATCACTGGGAAAATTGGTCTTCCTATTGGTATGCCTGGTCCTCTTACTACTTGTGGTCTGACTGGAGCATGAACTCCATGTCTTGGGTCAATAGCTGGTTGAGGCCGGTAGTTAGGGTTAATTGCAGGCATTGCAAATTGCACATGTGGTCTGACTGGGATCTGGGTTTGTTGTGTTTGTTGTGTTTGTCCCGACTGTTGATATGAATCGTTCTGGGATGTTCCAAGTGGGTTCCGTGAAGTAGTGGCTTGGTCCCTAGGGGGAAACACTGGGATATTCTGATATTTCAACTCAGCTCTCTCCAATTCTGTTAATGGCCAATATCTTCTCTGATTTTTATCCAAATATGTGATGATGGTGGGGAACTCAGGATCCTGTAACTCATAGATGGTAACTGGATTAGGAGCAGCTTCCCATATAGAGGAATGGGCTCTAAGCAGATGCTCCATCCCATTGATCAAATATACATCTATTAGAGTGTCATCCTGGGGAATCAGGTCTCCTCTCAAAATTTTAGTAATCGTAGATCTCCCTGTAGGAGTAGTTACTTGCTCTTCGTTTCCACCTCCATTTAAGCTTGGAGCATTATTTTCTTCACCATGTTCATTAATGTTTTCCGGGTGTTCTGTGACAACATATTGGATATCTCGTTTGTCCATGTACAGTCCTCCTACGTACTTGACTGCTGGTCTAGGCACTATGTAAGCTTCTGATGCTTTCTGTAACCTGGCCACAGATCTGTTTAAGCCATCCAAATAAATGGGGATCTCATAGTGGTTGGTGTTCACATACTCCAAGGAGGTTCTGTATTCTCCCTCAATGATTGACATCATGCCAATCATGGGTACTGTGTTTTGCATATCCTCTGATGCCATGGGAATTTCTCCTTCTGACTCACTGGAGGTCTCCGAGTAATGTGAACGGTTACTTGGCTCTGCTACACTACCTACAGAAGAAATTACGCTTCTTCGGCTTCCTAGGGTTCTTCCGGATCTTAAGTTCATCCACTTAAGAGCTCTGATTAGACTTTGATACCCTTTGGGCCTTTGGCACTCTTCCTTATGGGTCAAAAAATGTCTAGAAGGCTTGGGTTGGAAAGAAATGATTAAAAAAGAATTTTGTCAGAACACGATACTTGTCTCCCAAACTCACCACACACGATCCGTGTTCAGACGATACACGATCTCTGACAAATATCGCGATACCTGCCAAACGATACCGATCGCTTAATGAAACGACACCGATACCTAGAGGTAAACGATACACGATATTTGGTCACAGGCGATACACGATACTCTATGGGAGACGATACTCGATATGTGGGAAGTATCGCGACCTTTGCTCTAAACGATCTCTGGGCCAAACGATACTTGGTTGGAAACGATATCCGATACTTGATTTCAACGATACACGATCTCTGAACTGAAACGATCGACGATACACGATATCTGGTAAATATCGCGATCTCTGAGGATCCGACGATACACGATATTTGAACCACACGATACTTCAGACAAACGATACACGATCGACAACAAGTATTGCGATCTCTGGCAAGCGATACACGATACTTCAGCACAACGATACTTGATCTCTCGCAAACGATCACTGGCAAAACGATACACGATACTTATCAGGTATCGCGATCTTTGACCAAACGATACTTCTCAAGTATCGCGACCGGCACGAAACGATACACGATCCACGACACTCAATAGACGATCGCTGGCAAACGATCTCTGACCAAGTATCGCGATCGGTATGGAACGATACACGATCGACGGGAAATATCGCGATACTCAACCACAGGAGCAAAACGATACTTGATAAGTATCGCGATACTCGACCGCGGGAGTAAAACGATACTTGACCCTTAGACAAATTTTAACAAATGTTTTTGAAGTTTTGATTTTGCCCCCTTGATCACCTAGCTCCTCTCTCTTATCCTCACTCTCTGTATCAAACAAAACACTCTTTTTACCCCCTGTAGCTCTCAGACGATACTTAGCGCAGATCGTTTTTCTTTCCTAATTTGATTTGCTTGAGAAATTTTGATTGAAATGGTGGGCTAGCTCACCTTGGTAACTCCTGTGAGCTCTTTGTCACTTCCCCTAGCTCTATGCACTCCCAAATTGCTTGATTCCTCGCCCACGATCTCTGCCACAGCTCACGCGATACCCGATAGTCGCTCTCACGATACTTGCTCAGAAACACAAGTAACTTGCAAAGTGAATTTTTTTTGGCTTTTATACTTGGGATTTTCTTGCTTACAAAAAGGAAACTTTTTTGAACAAAACTAAACTCTACCCTTATGACTTGGTCCACTCTCTAATCACTCCTACTCTACTCCTTCTACTCACTTCCTTAAACTAACAACTCACTACACACACTCCAAGAATGAGAAGTAGCAAGTGCGGCTGAAAATGACTTACCAAAGAAGAGAAGATTTCCACCCCTCCACTTACTTCAATGCAAAAGGCTACTTACCATCACACGAATGCCTCGGTTTGATTCGTCACTCCTCGGCAACGGCGCCAAAAAGTGTGTTGACCTAAGTATCAACTTAGGGACTTGCGGAGAAAGAGACTATACCTCAATCCCCTCACAAGTGCATATAGTAGGGATACACGCTTTTAATTATCAATCCAAAGAGTATACAAACCTAGCCGAGTGTATGAAGACATGCAATCATGTAATGGTCAATGCAAATGAACTACTCAAAGAATGTAAATGAGGCAAAGACTTATCCAAACAAGCTCCAACTGTTGGTCAAGGCGAAACGATACTTGGTGCAGCAGTCGTCAGTATTTTGGACTTTTCTCCCAGCTCCGAACTTCAAATATAGCGAATAGCATATGCGTTTCGAAAGCTCTCGAGAAGACGCATCCAATGGCAGTGGTTTCACTCAATTCCGATGCTCTTACTTCAAGTTATGAGCGAATTACTGAGTCGCGGGAATACTTTCCTACACTTCAGCACTTCCTACACTTCGCACACACCTTTCTTACAGCAAAGAAACACTTTCATGGATAGACAACACTCACAAGCACTCTTTCCAAGCAATACACATTCATACAAGCTCACGAAGAAGAAGATAAGGAGGGAAGAAGACACAAATTCGAATTTTTGTGCTCTCTATTCTCACAATGGCAAAAAGTTCTTTACAAAGAGTCACATTTGACTTATATACTAGTGCCCTAAAAATGGTCCTTTCACACAAGAGACCGGCACTTTATTCACTAAAAGACTATATTTCTACTATTTTACATGGGTAAGCTTCTAATCTTCTGTGGGGATGCATCTAGAGGACTCCTTTAGTGCCTTTACAACAGAAAATATATTACAAGAATGATTATGATACAAAAAGATGATGTCCAAATCGGAAAAATTTTGGGGCCCGTCTTTTTCTCTGCTTTGTGCGCTCTTTAGCTCTGCAACAACCACGCTCAGGTAAGAATATCCAAATCCCCATTACAATGGCAGAAGAGCCAAATATTACATCCGAACCCATCAGGACAACCTCCCAAGCAACAGAAACTGCTAGCCAAGAGCACCCAGTCAACCATGAGGAATCCACCGAGCCACTACCACCCACACCCCCACCATCGCCTCCTAGAGCAGAAACCGTGGAAATCACCTCGACCACTCAACCCACCGAACCAACCTTCATCTTCCGTACTCCCATCTCTAGTTCAACCCTATTCTCCACCTCTGATAACCCAATCTATGAAGCAACCCCCATCACTACACAATCCACCGAATCGCTCATATGGCCTGCCCTAGGACAACCATCCCCCATGCCCTCAGCCATAGGTCATCCTGACCCTAGATCCATATTCATGGGTTTCCCTGCTACCACGCAACCCTTCATGTCCTCCTCAACTCTACAACCTCAACCCCCGACCTCCATCTCTCCACTTCTCCAATCCCTCCATAACTTCCTTGCTATCACTTTTCAACCCAGGTCTCAACCATTCCCTTTATTTTCAGCTCCCCACCCCACTTCTCATCTATTCACCACTTTCACACACACACCACCTACCATTCCAATGTATATGGTAGACCCCACACTCGCACCCACTCCTGAAAGTATGGACATTTCACCACCCACGGCACCTCCCCCTCCCCCACGCTTCCACCTCCTCCCATTCCCCCTCCACCAATTTCACCCACACACTCGTCTTCAATAGACACAACATTCACTCTTCCCCTTCCCCAATTCCCTTCCCATGCATCTTCCATTGTAAACACCACCCCCTCATCTATAGGAAATGCATTGGACACCATGCTAGCTTGTATATCAAACTTAAGGACAGATTACAATCAGCTCGAGCAATAGAATGAACGCCTGCAAGAGCACTCGGAGACACTACAACACAGACTTGCTGCACTAGTGGAGGAAAATGCTCGCCTCCACACACAATTCCAAACTCTGCAAGAGGCTGATAGCATATTGGAGGTACAGTTACAGAACACAGATCAGGAAGCCCTGCAGGTACTTGAAGGTGCCCCCGCTTACACGAAGGCATTGAAGAAGCTCTATGATACCATGAACAGAGTGCAAGAGCAACATAGACTGTCCCTAGCAGCAGGCAAGGCCCTCATGAATCAAATCCTTGAGGAGGAAGGCGTAGACGAGCAATACCGTGCCACCCTTGACATGATATCTAAGGCATTAGGCGTCCCTGAAACGGTGCATACCGCCCTTGCACAAGCACGAAGAACGGAACGAAGATATGGCAGACGCCCCCCTCGAGCAGGAAAGCAGATGAACGTATTAGTATCAGAGCCACAAGGCACATCCACAACCACAGGCACCGCACACACTGTGCACAATACTGAAGAGACCCATGTGTCCAGTGCACCCTGATCACCCCCCTTGCCACCCCCGCCTCCCACTCCACCACATTCACCTCCCATTACCAATGTAACAACCACCGTCACCGCCTCCGAGTCGACTGCCATGTCTGAAGCACAAACCGCCAATCAACCCACACACCCTCTCAACACCTCCCTTGTATACACCTCCACTAACACTGTAATCCTAACGGCAGCTACTGACATCCCCATTCCCCCACTCACACTTTCGGGCAGTTCATATTCACAACTGCACACACCACTGTACACATTCACCACAATCACTGCACCCACAATTCCACTATTCACAATCACTCCCACTACTGCGTCCACCATGGATTTTATGGACATATCACCCTCCACCGCACCTCTCCGTCCCCCCATACGGCCACAATCTCCCATTCCCCCACCACCCACTTCACCATTTTCCAGCACCGCATTCACACTTCCCTTCCCCTTTCCCTTTCCTTCTGCATTTAACACCCTTCCTGCACCCACCCCCATTAATAATGTATTTAATAACATGTATCAGTGCATGTCTCAGTTAGAGCAACACTATCAGCACCTCGATGCTCAGCATACAAGTTTGTTCAGGAGTCATGAAACATTACAAGGAAGATTCATGGACTTAGAGAAAGAAAAGAGGCTCTTACAACAGCAGTTTAGTGCATTGCAAGAACAACATGAGCAATTAGTGGCAAATCCACCGCAGTCAGATGCAGAAGAAAGACAACGAATGGATGATCTGCTACACTCCCAAATCACAGAGAACCTCAAGCTCCGCCGCAACATGGCTCTATTACGGAAGCATATGTCTGCAGCCCTGGAAGAAAATAGACGGCTTCAGACACAAAACGAAGAGAACTTGGAAGTAGCCATGGAAGGTTCCCCACAAGAAATTGACCCGGAGAAGTTCAAGGCCATTCCCTCGGACAATATGCAAATCATATTGGAAACCCATGCTGATCTCCTCGAAGCCCATGCAACCTTAGAAAAAGAAAGAGATGAACTACTAAGGCAATTGGCAGCTCAACCAGAACCACCAAAAGAAGTCCCAACCACCACTGACACAACTGACGAAGTAGCAGCGCTCAAAGCACAACTCGAAGAATTACAAAAGAAAGTCCTCGAATATGAACGCCAACCTTCCCCCTTGGTGGAACCAGAACCTGAAGACCTAGTACCCATCGAAGTAGAGGAATCTTTTGAGGACCCGTATGTTCTGATGCCAGCACCTGGAGGCAAGCAAACAGACGAGGGCATGGACACCCTTGAAATAGAGGCTCCTGAATGGATGCAAAAATTGGAAAAAGTGGCCACAACCCATGATGATAGGGTGGCAGTCCAGATAGCATCTATGTCACGCTTGGAAGAGGTGGTCATAAAATCGGACTATTTTAGGAACCTCTCTCATCATAGGTGGATCGGCACATCCGACGATTTGTATGTTCCCTTCTGTGTCCTAATGGCTGAACCGAAATAAAGCAACATACCTCAAAGGAAACAACCTCCGCCACACAATTCGCACCGGAAGACATCCCAGCGAGTGCCAAGCAGGGCAATATTCATCAACCGATGTGGAGGATTCGGCTGCTGGAAACCTACCCGGAAATGAATCGCACATGGAATAACATGCCCCTGTATATCAAGTTCAATCCCTGCTACTGCCTTGTATTTCGAAGAAGGTCGTGGCCGGAATATACAAAAATGGTGCTGACAACGAGAGGATGTGAGAAATGGCTCAATTATGTCTACTTAGCGCCACCCAAAGGCCAACCTACCGTAGGATACATGATCTCGACTATTCGGCATTGGGGTGTCAGGTTCAAAAACGTACCAGATGTCATGACCCAAATGTGCCTTAAAATTTTTGAACTCATGATAGTCACCTTCAGAACCTTCAAGAATGTTAAGGAACCTCATCTCTCTGCGCTCGGATTCAATGAAGGCAATCAAGATCTTGTTTATGACATGAGCACAACGCCCTCTATTAATGTTGTTTATGCATGGCATGCCCGCATAAAGTACCTACCGGCCTGCTTCAAACAGACATTTGAAGAGATGTTTGTGACAGGGTTCTAGGAATATCACTCAGAGATCTTCATTCCCAGGCCCTCACATTTATTACAATTGTTTGCAGTGAAACAAGCTCTCCATTCAGAAAAGTTACGTATGCCACATCCAGAGGTTCCCGCACCGGTAGATTGGCATGCTCTACTCACAGACTTGGCCAAAGGATTGAGGATTGCCGAACATCACTTAGCGCAAGACGTTGTCGAATACTACGTCCAACGACCCTCCCAACAAGGGTCCGTCAGGGACAACAGACGCGATAGAGGGGGGGGTGTTAGCAGCAGGCAAGGAACTGAAGGACTGACAAGGCATGGCAGTCAGAGAAGAGAGTCAAAGGGGAGAGAAGGCACAAGCAGACAAGGGAGTCAACGACGATCTGGCAAGTAGGCCAATAATTTTCTTCATGAAGAAGCAAGTACGAACATTCACGCAAATCTAGCACTAAGGCAACCCTTTAATTTTTCAAAACCCTTACACCAATTAAAAGTGATTCTCATCACTAACAACCCCTGTAAATACCATGTTCACCTTTTGTAGCTCCATTTTGTGCAATCACGCACTTGTGCCTCCACTTGCTCGAGGTCTTCATACCATCCTCACGTCTTCCCGGATTGACATTAAAGGAGGTGCTACTCATCACTGAGCTACACCAGCTTTGTCTGTCAAACGTGCCATTATTCCTCATATTCGCTCTTGCAGAACAGCTAAGGATGCTTGGGATACACTTACCACATTGTACCAAGCTAGGAATGAGGCTCGTGTTGCTTACCTCCAAAAACAGTTGGAGAGTGAGCACATGAATGAAGGTGATTCTATGGACAGTTTCCTAACAAAGATCAAAGACTTGAAGGAACAATTGATTTCTGCTGATGAGGTTATACCAGATAGCTCACTTGGTTGATGATGAAGGGCAATCCAAATGCGTTGTCATTTGAGGAGTTAGTCTCTGTTCTGTTGCAAGAAGATCAGTCCAGGCAGAACAGGTCCATTATGCATGTTGCAGATCAAGCTTTCCTGGCTACTCAGAAGGGCAAAGGAAAATGGAGCTCTTCTACTAGTAAGCAAAAATCTGCAAATGCTGCACATTCGAAGAACTAGGATAAAGATGAGAAGAAATCAGAAAAGTAGAAATTGTTTTGCAAGTACTGTAAAGGGAATGATCATATCATAAAGAATTGTCCAAAACTGGCTGCAAAAGAGGCAAAGAAAAAGGAGGCTGGAATGGTTGTTGCAGAAGCCTCTACACCAAAAATAGAGTCTGCTAATCTTGTGCAGGAAGAGGAATGGGCGTTTACTACTGTTTGCAGTTTTGATCCATCTTCTCATGAGCAGTGCATGTCTGCAGTGGGACTCAGATGTTTGGTACTTTGATAGTGGGGCGACCAAACATATTACCTCGCAGCGTAGTTTCTTCTCTTCACTCGAACCTCCCCCTATAGGGAATACTGTCACATGCGCCAACAACTCCTCTTATCCTATTATGGGAGTTGGTAAGATCATTTTGACTACTGCTGATGGTGGTTCTTTCACCTTGTCAGATGCTTTGTTTGTGCTAGGGATCAAGAAGAATCTGTTATCAATTTCTGCATTAGCCAAGATTGGCTTGGTTGTGAAATTTATTGATGACAGATGTACAATTCATGATCTGTCAAATGGCGATGTTATTATTGCTCTGGCATTTTATGTCGTGGGCTGTATAAGCTCATAGACTATGAAAGATCTATGAATAATTCGGCATGTGCAGTTCATGATTCTCAGGCTATGTCAGATGCAAAGCTTTGGCATGCACGCTTTGGTCATCTGAATTTTGCTAGTTTGCTACGCCTGCAAAAATCTGAAATGGCGTCCTCTTTGCCCAAACTTGAGGCACCTTGAAAACATGTTTGTGAAGGCTGTATTTTGGGCAAAATGCAGCATTCTTCCTTTCCAAAAGATGGTTCAGTTCGGGCTACAAGAAATTGCAGCTTGTACATAGTGATGTCTGTGGTCCTATGCAGACACCCTCTTTTGGAAATTACCTTTACTTCGTGACTTTCATTGATGATTTTTCCAGGCATGCATGGGTATATCCACTCAAAGTAAAGTCTGAAGTGTTCATGTGCTTTAAACAGTTTTTGGTTTTGGCTGAAAATCTGTCAGCATGTAAAATGGGCACCCTCCGTTCTGATCGAGGTGGGGAATATATGTCTTCTGATTTTAATGCATTTTTGGCTGAACGTGGGATAAAACACCAGTGTACAGTGCCGTATACACCTCAACAGAATGGAGTTGCTGAATGAAAGAACAGGTCACTCATGGAGATGGCAAGGTGCATGGTCAAGAGTCAGGCTTTACCACATAGTTTCTAGCTTGAGGCTGTCATGTGTGCAGCATATGTACTGAACAGGTGTCCCACTAAAGCGTTGCAGTCTATCACTCCATATGAGGCTTGGCATGACCGCAAGCCATCTGTTGCTCATCTGCGTGTTTTTGGTTGTTTGGCATATGCACTAGTGCCTGAACAACATCGCAGAAAATTGGATGATAAGGCAGTAAAATGTATTTTTGTTGGGTACAGTTCTGAAAGTAAAGGCTATCGTCTGTATCATCCATAGACTAAACGCATTCTGGTTAGCCGTGATGTTGTCTTTGTGGAAGATGCTATTCAGCCATTGCTTTAATGTACTAAGGAGACATCTGTTAGCTCTAAAGACATGTATGATACTTTGATGCCTCTTTTTACAGGTGGACAGTCTAGTGCTGGTCCTAATGAGGCAACTTCTCAACCTATGCAGGTTTCATATGATGATGCAGATCATTCCATTTCTGATGCAGATTTACATGATGCACTTGTTGATGAGAGAGCTGATATTGAGCAGGCAAAAACTATGCCAAAATGGCTGGTGGTAGACTTTGCGTGACAACAAATTAGATGCATCTTTGTCATATCGCACTCGTTCAGGCTCTCATAGTGCCTCCTTTGCATCAGATTGCTATGCTATGGCTGCGTCTAGTCTCTGTGATGAGAATGAGCCTGTTTCTTTTGATGAAGCACATAATTCAGGAAATTGGATGGCTGCTATGCAATCTGAATATGATGCTATAATGAAGAATGGTACATGGTCTTTGTGTGACTTGCCTCCTGGCCAGAAAACCATCGGCACTAAGTGGGTATACAAGCTGAAGCATAAACCTGATGGTACAATTGACAGGTATAAGGCTAGGCTTGTTGCAAAGGCTTATGCGCAGGAAAGAGGCATTGATTTTGATGAGACCTTTGCACCTACATGCCGTATGACTACTGTTCAGAGCATTTGTGCACTTGCAGCCCATCATGGTTGGAATGTACATCAGTTGGACATTAAAATAGCATTTCTGAATGGTGACTTGCATGAAGAAGTGTATGTTTTTCAGCCCCATGGCTTTGTGCAGAAAGGGCATGAAAACCAGGTATGCAGGTTAAAGAAGGCATTATATGGTTTAAAGTAAGCACCACGTTTGCTTGGTATGAGAAGATACATGCCTATCTGGTTGCACATGGTTTTGAGAACAGTCCAACTGAAAGCACCTTATATGTTAAGCGTGCTAATGATGTGCTTCTGATCATTGTTGTCTATGTTGATGACATGCTGCTCACCGGTCCTATTGAGAAGCATATTGCTGATTTTAAGGCTGATTTGCATGCCTCATTTGAGATGTCTGATTTGGGGCATTTGCATCACTATTTGGGCATTCAGTTTATGCAAGTTGATGGGGGAATGGCTTTGTGTCAAACAAAATATATTGACACATTATTGCAGCATTTTGGCCTTGAAGATTCTAAGCCTATTGCCACTCCTATGGAGACAGGTTTACGATTGAGTCTTTATGATGCTGGAGATGCATTTGATGCTATTCTCTATCAGCAGGCTGTTGGATGCTTGATTTACTTATGCATTACTTGGCCAGATATTCAGTTTGCTGTCTCACAGATGAGTAGGTTTATGCATTGCCCATGAGTCACGCATTGGAAGGAGGTTAAGCGCATCTTTCACTACTTGAGTGGGACTCGGCTACTTGGGTTGTTTTATCCCAAGGGGGGGATCACTACCGCCAGATTTGCATGCTTTTTCTGACTCAGATTGGGCTGGTTGCTATGACACTCATGTGTCCACCAATGGTTTTTGCTTCATGCTTAGTAGCTCATGTATATCTTGGTTGAGCAAGAAGCAGCCTAATGTGGCCACTTCCAGTTGTGAGGTTGAGTATAGGGCAGCTTTCACAGCGACTGTTGAGTGTGTGTGGCTCAGACGCCTTATGGCTGATTTGGGTGTTGGCTAGTCTTTTGCCACCACCATCTTCACTGACAGTCAGAGCGCATTGGCAGTTGCGAGGAACCCTGTGTTCCATGCTCGCACTAAGCACATTGAGATGCATTATCACTATGTCAGGGAGAGGTTCTCTGCTGGGGAGATCAACTTGGCATATGTGCCCACGCAGGAGAACATAGCAGACCTTTTTACGAAGGCTTTGCCTAGGGAGAAGTTTGAAGATTTCCGCAAAGTTTTGGGCTTACTTCCTTTTGTGGAGTGATTTCCACATAACTTGGCACTTCCTTATACATGAGTGCCAGCTCCTTGTTCACCGCATCACTCCCTGGGGGGATTTGTTGATATATTTAGGTAGTGATGTGTGTGAACACACTAGGATCGCCGGGGCACTTTTTCCCTCTTTAGGAGGTTTTTTTCCCCCAGCTTGTATATACGCCTATTGCCCTAATGGGCTACTCATCTTTGTACATTCTCTAGTAATACATTCAGTATTGTGTGTTTGTGCTCCAAGCTTCTTCTTCTTCCTTGTGCTATTCGCGTGCTTCCGCAGACATCTATCTCCAACATCTATTCCTCGGATAATTGTCTGCGTGCCCAAATTGCTTGCATATTGCAGTATAATTTCTGGATTGCCAAAGTGTAGGCGACGGCTTCAAACATGTCGTCTTCATGAGTACTCTTATCACCTTGGGCTTCGGTTTGCTACTCTTGCTCTTCATTTTTCACATCCTCTTGAGAGTCGTGGCTATCTTGACTGGTGTCGTCATCGCCATCATCATCATCACTCTCTGTTCTCTCTTCTGCCTCTGTGCTGGAGACTATCTGTTTTTTTTGGTTGATCATGCAGGGTAGTAGGATAGTTGGGATGTTCATACTCCTGTGAGAAAAGTTGCCCTTCTGAAAATTGGAACTCGCTGGAGAACACATCATGCATTTGGAAATCGAAGATGGTGTTAGTGTGTTCTGCCTCCAAGTTTGCTATGGGGAAAGAAAAGGCTTTTGCACCAATTGTGGTGGGAATTTCTCCTACTGCAGTAGTAGTTTCCTAAGTGGTGGTTGCTTGAGGAGTTACCGTACTAGTAGTGCCTTTTGTGATAATGGATCATGAGAGGTGGATACATATTGGCTGTGCACGTGTGGGAGGTTGCGTGGGAGATTGCTATGGTGATGGGGAATCTAGAACCTGCATGCATGGGATAGAACCTCGCATGCGCTTGCCTACCTATCCCTTGCTAGCCTTTTCGGCTTTTTTGGTGGTTCCCTTGAAGGCTTTCAATTCTTCACTTCTCATAGCGCATTTGATGGGCAAATCAGAGGCCAAACACATATAGAATATTCTTGTAAGGGCACAACAGCCATGGATGATGTGTTTTCATTCCCATCTCTGCTGACCTAAATACAATTGATCAATAATCCAACTGGAAAGATCGATGGTTTGGGGCTCTATGCATGCAAGATATAATCCAAAACAGATACGTTTTCGAGGGATGGTAAAGCGATCCTGGGCTGAAAATGCAAAATGTTGCATACATATGCGCCACGGCTTAGAGAGTTCAGGTGTGATGGTTGAAATGTCAGCCCACTTCAAGACATCACTGTGTTTCATAAGCTCCAGAATAAGCCTTTCTCGCTCTTTTGACGTGTGAGTCCCATGGATCTTAAGCCTACCTGAATGAGATCTTTTGAAAGGTAGACCTTCTTGTATGGAGGATCGTTCACCAGTGATGGAAGAATAAATGTGCCAGACAATTCCTTGTTCTTTGGGGCTACACATGTAGTCACCAAGTAATAGCACTGATAGAAGTCAGGTTTGGGCAATGGATCACTAAAATATTCTGTAAAACCAGCTCTAGCCCAAATATGCCTTAACTCTTCTGAATTTTGGAGCTCTTCAAATTCTCTCGAGAAAAATTGGTATCTGCCCCACTTGATACCATCAAACATAGCATGGCCTCATAAATAAAGTTGGCGTCTGCAAGGGGTCCTAGTAAACCTTGGAACCAATGAGAATTGCTATGAAATTTTTTAGTGTGTCCATAGGAGGATCATCTATGGGCATTGATCCTAGGAAACCCTAAAATTCTGGGGGTTTTGACGTAGGATAAGGCTCAACTAGTAAATTGACAAAATTGGCCAATGGCGTACTAGGGCCAACCGCAGAGGGTCTTTCAGCTTGCATGATGATTTGAAAGGAGTGCCTAGATGATCTTCTACAAAAGGATAACACATTATTATGGAAATTAATTAGGATCCCAATAAGGTGAGACCACAATCCCTTTCCATAAGTGATTTGTAACCCATGTAGCTGAGTGTTGTGAGGTGGTTTATGGAATGATTCTGCAGAAACTAATGCAGGTCGCTAGACACCTACATGCTTTAGATAATGCATACATCGCTTATGATGACTCTTGTATTACAAGTGACAGTGGGTTAGTGTGGGTGAATTTATACAAAGTTCAATGGTGAGTGAATTATTACAAAGGTAGGGGTTAGTTGGGATGGGTGTTATGTTGTACAAAGGATCATGTGGTGGCTTTTGGATACCTTTTGACATCCATTTGCTAAGAGTCTATGAGTGGGTGGTATTCTTATGTTGAGGTACAAAAGGTGATTTTGGTGGTTGTGGTGTCGATGGATGAAGTGATTTCAAAGGGGTATATATTACATGGCTTGAGTTTTGAGCTTTAATACAATGCTTGGGTACCCAGATTTGCATGGGTGTGGGTCAATTGGTGAGGTCCTTCTTGGCGATCCAAATCTTTTGAACTCTTATTGTTGGAGAAGAAGGCCGAGGGTATTTGGACTGCTGACTTTGATTTTGCCTGGACTTATCCTTGTCAAAGCCTTTGCTATTGTAGTTAGCTGGTGCTTTCTCTCCTTTTGGCACCCATACCTGCTTTATGTGGGTAGTCGCCGTCTATTGATGCTACTGCCATCTTTGTGTCGTCTGGTATGGTTTTCAGTTTGGGTTCCTTAGTCATGGTTGAATTCTTGGAGGTCATGGTTGAGAGGTCTAGTTGACACTCTGCTTCTTGTGAAACTTGCCCATTAGGAAGTGAGGCATTCAGTACAATAGATCTAGGCCAGTCCATAGTAAGTGTGGAGGGATGGACACTAGAGGCTATCATGCCCCTCTGCCAACTGATGCAGTCCACTTGACCACTGATGTAACCCACCTGACCGTCGATGCAAGACTAGGGGAAGATCTCTTGACGTCTTCCAAACTAGCAAACTGTCCATTGCCAAGCTCTCATGGGTTGACTTTGGAGGGAGCATGCTTAATCGATGGATTTGACCAAAGATCTTTTGGTCGTTCATCGCGATCTTTTCATATGGTCTAGGGTTACATACCTCAGGCAGAGTGTTGCTACGAAAGTCAAGTAGTATCACTTGCTACTCGTCTAAGGTCCTGATCTGCAAGGAGCCTTGTCTAAGATTTAGGTCCACTGAGTGATTGTATAGCCAATCACTTCCACACCTCAAGTGGTGAGAGATATGCCTTCTAGTAAGCCTAATGGCTTTTCTATATGTCCCTCAGCCATTTGTAGCTTCATCCTGGTGGGTCTTAATGCTGGTTTACCCCAACGTTTCCATAAAACAGTGGTAGCAATGGCTACTCTGGCTCCTGAATGTAGAATAGCTTTATTGGTGTAGCCCTTCTGGGTTATTGGAAGATATGTATTGCCTTCCTCTCCCTCGCTCACATCTCCAATTCTTTCCACTAGTATCTCTGGTACCTTCTTGTGTGATCCTATCTAGGATGGAGTAGTAGTGATCTCAGGGAATTAGTTTGGTATGCGCTTCCACAATTCTGGTTTAATCTTTAACAATTCTTCTAGAGTGAGGTGACACTGAACTTTGGTGTTCTTTATCACTTCCATGCTTCCAGGGATTACTGATTCTTCATTCCTCGCTATTATAGTGGGTGCTCTCATGTTGAGAGACTTGGCTTCCCAAGGTCCTGTGAACTGAGGTAATTCTTGCAAAGAATTGGATTCAAAATCTCTTTGATCACTCAGTTGCTCTTCCTCTACATCATCATAGATAGAAGGTATGTCCTGAGGAAATTGTTCCTGCAAGTCATCTATCTCTTGAATAGGAGGATGGGTTTCTTGCTCTTGTCTCCATTTCTCTTCTTGGATTTCTCTTAGAAAGCCTTGTGAATACTTGTGTATGGAAGACAAGTTGTCATCCACCTCGGTATTTGGCACTTGAGACAGGGATGGTGCATTACCTTCCTGTGTCTCAGGAACAATAGGGTCTTTCTGTAGATTCTTCTTCTCATTTCTAGTAATCAAATTATTCTAGTCTCTCCACTAGTCCTTGAAAGTGTAATTCAGGTTTTGCCATGTTGTTCCAATTAATGTAACAAGAGGCTTCGAACATAGCTTGTGCTAATTCTACCATCTTCATGCAAAGTTTAGTTCTCTCAATTTTTAAGTCTATTCTTGGATAGTTCTTACTCATTTCAGCTACCTGGGGTCCTTCTTTTAATCTCGCTTGGTATGCTTGAAACATCATGTCTAGGTTTTTAGGTATGGGTTCAGCTAGAACTGATCCTGATCTCTGATTCAGAGTTTCTTGATTCGACTCTTGTGAAGTTAATTCTAGGATTTTGGCTCTAGATTCCTTTAGACTTCCTTCCAACTCATTTATCTTTTTACTCCACTTCCTTTTGATTCTCTCTCATGAATCCTTCCAAGTTTTAGTCTCTCTACTCCTAGATCCTCCAACTTCACTAGTCTCGACTGTCTTTTTAGGATTAGGCTTTTGATTCTGTAACAGCACTTGGGCTCTTGTTATAGCTTGAACAGGCATGTATGTTGGGTTGGATCCATCTCAGTTGTGCACGATACCTATCACATTAATGGGCATCACTTTTGAGTCATTAGCAGGGTTCTTAGGGCAATCTCTAATGACATGCTCTTTACCACATTCGACACAAAAACCTTGTATGTTATAGTATTGTGACTGTCGTGCTATCAGAGATGTGGGAAATCCTTTATGAATGATCTCCTTGGCACCTAAAACACGATCCTCTAGGGCCCTGTGGTCTTGGTTGTCTTAATTGGGGTCGTGGGTTAGGGTTCGTATACATGACATTAGCATAGTCGGGCTCCCAACTAGGTTCCATGGGTGGACTATCGTATTGATATGGTTCCATATGTTTTGGTGACTCCGTGTAATATGCAGGTGGAATATCTACATGGGTGGAGTCAAAAATGTTAGAATTAGGATCACCTTCTGTGATCATGGGTGAAGAAGGCACTAAAGCACTATTGAGATTCTCTTCTGCAACGGCATACTTGACTGAGATGACATTAGCTGGGGGTGGTGGCTATTGAGCTTAAATAGGTTGAGGTCTCTGTTGAGTCTGATGATGGTAATTCTATGGAGGCCTATAATAATGAGGCTGAGTATTGTATTGACCTTGATACCTACCTGTTGGGGGTATGCTTGTGGGTAATTCTATCTCACTACTTGTTTGTTGCATGGGAAATCCTATGCCGTGTGATTCGTGTATCATCTCTCTATTGTGCAGTATTGGCCATTGTGGTTGCCTTGAGGTTGTATTACATTGGGACACACATTTTCCATATGATCACCATCACAGGTGTAACAACATTTGTTTGTTGTTAACCTAGGCATCTGTTTGCTTGAAACTCCTAGTTTTTGGGCCACTTTTTTTGCTAGGTCTTCAATTGAGCTAGAAAGTTTTGAGGATGATTGAGATGAGCTATTTGAGTCTTTATAGACCTTTTAAAGTTCCAATTTATCTCCTAAATTGTCCTCAATCTCTATACAAATCCTTACACATTGCTCTAGTCTTCTGTGTTCCTTCAGATAGACATAGGAGCAAAGTTTAGAGCTCAAGAGGCCATCTAAAAACAAAGACACTTGCTTGGCCTGTGAGGGTAGTTCTTGCATTGTGAATCTTTCGACATATTGTCTAAAGCTACGTCCTGCAAGTCTGACTGTTTCTTGAGGAGTCTGTTTGAAGTTGTGAATCAACGAAGAAGTATCATGTTTGATTCCACTTTTAGAGAATTCTATGATGAATGACTCTAAAAAGTGATGAATATCCCTAAATTGCCTTTGTTGCAGTGGTTGGAACCAAGTTAAATCCATGTTCTTTAACTTGAGTCCAAAGGCATTGTATTGTGTGAACATGTCTTCTACTTTCTCTGCTCGCAACACTTGCTTAAATTCCACAACGTGGTCATAGGGATCTCCTGTCCCATCAAAGTAGTTTTTCATCGACTTTACTAATTGAGTGGGTCTTAGTATCCTTGGATGTTCACGTGGTCTAGGTTGAGGAAAATCATCTCTACCACATGGTATTCTTGGTTCTCTTTGTCGTTCCAATCTATCGGTGTCCATGGTTGGTCTATCCCTCTCTATGGGATGAGTGAAACTTACTTCCGGTCTTTCTTTGTTCTTTTCTCTTTGAGATCCATGAACTGTGGATGTCTTGACACCCTGGTGACTAGTGTTTGCATTTGCTTGTGATGGGGGGAACACTAACTCGCCTCTCCATGTATAGGCATGTCTTGCATGTTCAGACACTACAAATACTCTTTTTGAGGTATTGTCCAAATATACAACCTTTCTAGGAATATCTGGGTCCTTGAATTCGTAAATTGTAATGGAGCCTATCTCACTAGGTTGTTCCATTTTGTATCTCCAAAATGCTTCATCAGTGTCCTTGTTCAGGAACAATTCAATGCTTCTATTATCCTAAGGGATCCATTCTGGGTTTAGTACTCTTGTCAGTACAAATTTCCCTCTAGATGTCCTAGGTTTAGCTCCTAATGGTTCTTTTCCTTGGGTTCTTGCTTTCGTATCGAGAATAACTACACCAAATTCATTGGTATGGTTAAGTTGCATGGCTTGGGCCAATCCCGATGGTGTGGGGTCGACGAGATTGTCACGATGGTCCAACTGAATCGTCCCAATGGTCTGGCCGAGTCGTCACGATGGCATGAGCCAATCGCAATGGTGTGACACAATCGCGATGGCGTGAGGCCATCTTGATGGCCCACCAAAATGCAAATTTTTTTGCTATGTCTGTGGATTCCTATGTGCACAAGTGTGCTCTATGCCGTGGTGTAGATGCTTACCAAAAAAGTCGACTTTGTCAGACCATCATGATGGTCTTACACCTATGGCAGATCAGAAAAAAATTTGACATTCTCACCTTTTTGGAGCTCTCCTGCTGCTCTAGAGCACTGTACCTGCAAGAAAACTCAAAAACACACACACCGATGCAAACTCAAAAGCTCTCTCTCTCTCATATGTGAAAATGAGGGAAATGAGGAGGATAGGTGGATATGGTGAAATTTTTGATTTTTTTGGAGTGGAAGAAGATGATGCGGTGGTGATGGAGGAGTGTAGAGGAGATGAAAAAACACAAAAAACTACTCAAAAACAAAAACAAAAACTAAAGTTTTTACCTTCCAATGCCAATTCTTGCTATACTCTTACCATCACACATTCTTCTTAGAACGCGATCCCTGGAAACAGTGCCAAATTTGGTGTTGCTCTAGCATGATGGTAAGCACCACCTTAAGAAGCTCCACCTCCTTAATGTCAATCCGCAGAAGAGGTAGGAGTGATATGAAGATCATGAATGCAAGAAGTAGTGAGAGTGAAGGTGAGAAGCATGGAGATGTACACACACATACACACACACATGTAAGAGAATCAAGACACAATCGAAGATAGGAAATAGACTCTATTGCTCAAGATCACTATTAAAAGCTCAAGTTTGCTCAAAGCTCACACTAACCAATCTCAAAGTGAGCTCTCTAGCTCTTTTTATAGATTCTAGACTAGTTTTGACTGGTTTCATATCCAGTGTCTGGTATAGTTAGAAAATAGGTTCTAGGCACTATTTGGAGGTCTAAACGAGATATAAAAATAGCTAAAATTGGCATGTGTTCTACCTAAGCTCCTCAAGATTGAGGACTCCTTGGCTTGCACAAAATGGAGCTAGTAATTACAAAAGTGGGTGTTTCTATGATACATATTGGTACAAAAGTGATGAAAATCACTGTTTGGTGTTTTGAACAAGTAATGTAAAACATGTTTCTTTGAAAAAAATAGACTGCATGGCTCCCCACCACTCTTTGTAGTCCACCTTCACATGCTTCCTCTTCGTCTGTGCCTTTGGCTACTGCCAACACTTTGCAACATCCATATATGTGTTTCTATATGTATAAACTCAATGCCCAAAATATAGCATAGCACACCAAGATCTTTCATGTCGAATTCCTACCTAAGGAGTGCTTTGAATATTTATATCCTTGTGGCTGGTCCATGTATAATTCTTCCTACAAATCATCATGTAAGAAGGCATTCTTCACATCCATTTGATGGGAAATCCATCCTTTTGCTGTAGCCAATGCAACAAGTACTATGACAATAGCCAATGTACTTATAGAATGTTTCTTCATAATCAATGCCATATGTCTATGCATATCCATTTGCTACCAATTGTGCTTTATACTTGCTTATGCTACCATCAGCATCGTGCTTCACCTTGTAAACCCACTTGCAACCTATGGGTTTCTTTCCTTGCAACAACTGAACCAACTTCCATGTTTCATTTCCATAAAGTGAAGCGATATCCTCATCCATAGTTTTCTCCCAATCTGAATTTCCATTTGCATTTTCAAAACAAGAAGGTTTAGCATCTTGTATTACCTTGGTCATGTAGGCACAATGACGAGCCATGTTGTTGTCATACGTCAATTGTTGCACTGAATTTGGCATCCTCCTAGATCTTCTTGGTCCTAAGTCACTTTTCCTTATATCATTTGCATGTGCCTTTCTTAGTCCAGGAGTCTTCACAAAGGGCAATCCAAGTTCCTCATCAAGACTCTTTCCTGAACCACTTGAATCTCCATCAATGTCTTCAAAATCTGTAGATGTTTTGCTACCAATAGAAAGCTTTTCTTTACCTTTCTTGGATGTAGTCGGTTAATTTGCTAGACTGAAATTTTTGTGCAATCTTCCACTCCATGGATTTGAGTTGGAACTATTTTTTGGTGATGCATCAGGTCCACTCAAGACTTGAGATTCTGCACTTGATTTTTCAACATTTCCTTTGTCATTTGAGTCAAGATTAAGTCCTTCTTTGACATCTGCATAGAAGCGTGACATTTCATCAAACACCACATCTCAGTGTACCTTCACATGTCGTCTACGTGAATTGTAGCATTTATATCCCTTTTTTTCAAGGGAGTACTCAATGAAGATACATTTTTTTTGCTTTTGGATCAAGCTTCTTCCTCAACTCATTTGGAACATGTACATATGCAATACAACAAAAAACTTTCATATGTGATAAGTTTGGCTTTTTCCTGTAAACTTCTCTTCAGGTGTAACTTGATGTACAACAACACTTGGAATTCTATTCATGATGTATACAACAATGTGCACAACTTCTACCCAATAATAATGAGGCAAATTCTTCATAGCCATTATGCCTCTTGTTATTTCTACAATATGCCTATTTTTGCATTTACCAACGTCATTCTTTTGTGGTTTGTACTTGCATGAAAATTTCCATCAAATTCTATGACCGTTTAGAAGCTATTAGATCCATCTGACATGTATTCATCTCCTCCATTAGATCGTAATGTCTGCATATACTTCCCTATCTGCTTTTGCACCATATCCTTGAAATTCTGAAAGTGAGTAAACACTTCACTCTTCTCTTTCATGAAGTAAACCCATACTTTCTATGTATGCTCATCAACGAAAATGCCATAAAACCTGCATCCTCCCATAGATGTGGTCTTTGTAGGACCCCAAACATCTATATGTACTATTTCTATCACATTCTCACTAACATGCTTGTCATGCAAAAATGATGCCCTTGAATGTTTACCAAATTGACATGCTACGCATACCTTCTACATTTCTATAACCTTGAATTTTGGCAGAACATTGACAAGCTCCTTTGATTGCATCGATTTGAACCTCTACAAATTTGCATAACCAATTTTCTTGTGCCAAATCTCTATATTAGCAAGAACACCTGCACAAATATAAGTTTATACTTAAGTATGGAATATTGGACAAAGAATTCCAAAGTTTACTTTAAGTATTTAAAGTACTTAAATAGAAACATTGGGAGAAGAATCAATTACTAACCATAGACCATAGAATTGGTCTTAAGTTAACTATTGCAAAATTGTTGAAATATTTTCACCAAAGAACATTAGCACTTTGGAAATCATAGCTTTCAAAGATAAGTACCAAAGCCAAATTGAAAAAAAACTTATGCATATAAATTAAAGTTCATGTTACACTTTCATGATCATATTTATCCTTTAGTTTCACATCAAGAAAGTGAACGCAAATGAAGCAATTGAGCTTTAGAGTATTCTCCAAAAGTCTAGAGTTTCTACCAAGGATCATTCAAGAGGTCCAAAGAATTCAAAGATGAGTCTTTGATCATGTTATTGATTACCTAGGAGTATTCAAAGTCAAGAGCTTGAAGAAAACAATTTCGTTCAAGTGAACCGTCTCGATTGCGTGAGACCGTCGTGATGGTCCGACCGAGCCGTCGCGATGGCGTGAGCCAATCGCGATGGTGTGACACAATCGTGATCGTCTGAGCCAATCGTGATGGTTCACCAAAATGCAAATTTTTGAAATGCAAGTGTGGATTGGTGTATGTGCTTGTGTCGCCTACCTTGTGGTGTGGTCGCTTACCAAAAATGCCGAAGTTGGCAGACCATCGCGATGGTCTGACACACACGGTAGATTTCTGATAGAAAGTGATTTTTTACCTGTAGGAGGCCTTCCCGATGCTCTGGAGCACTGTACCTGCAAGAAAACTCAAAAACACAATAGCACATGCAAGCACAACAACTCTCTCTCTCTCTCTCTCGCATGCACAAATGAGGGGAAATGAGGAGAATGGGTGGATATGGTGAATTTTTTGATTTTTTTGGAGTGGAAGATGATGATGCGGTGGTGAAGAAGGAGTGTAGGGGAGGTGAAAAACACAAAAAACTAAGTAAAAACAACAACAAAAACTGAAATTTTTACCTTCCAACGCCACTTCTTGCTATACTCTTACCATCACACATTCATCCTAGACTCGATCCCCGGCAACGGCGCCAAATTTGGTGTTGCTCTAGCACAATGGTGAGAAACACGTTAAGAAGCTCCACTTCCTTAATGTCAATCCGCGGAAGAGATAGGAGTGATATGAAGATCGTGAATATGAGATGAAGTGAGAGCGAAGGTGAGAAGCATAGAGATGCACACACACAAGAAGAGACAAGCAAGACACAATGGAAGGTAGGAAATCAACTCTATTGCTCAAGAACACTCTTACAAGCTCAAAATAGCTCTAAGCCCTTCTCCACTCAAACAAGCTAACCTCAAAAATGAGATCTCTAGCTCTTTTTATAGATTCTAGACTAGTTTTGACCGGTTTCACATCTAGTGACTGGCATAGTTAAAAAATAGGTTCTAGATGCTATTTGAAAGGGTAAACGGTGTCTAAAAATAACCAAAATTGGTATGCTCATTCTACCTAAGCTCCTCAAGCTCGAGGACTCCTCGGCTTGCAGAAAATGGAGCTATAAATTGCAAAAAGGGTTTCTCTATGTTACATATGGTACAAAAGTGATGAAAATCACTATTGGAGGTTTTTGAAAAGTATTTTGAAATATATTTGTTTGAAAAAATGGTTCGACTGGCTCCCGGCTACTTTGTTGTGCTCTGTCTTCACATGCTTCTGCGTCTTCTATGCCTCTGACTACTGCCAACAACTCCCATGAAGATAGTTGACAAGCTTACTACATAGAGTCACCTGAGCATAGTGAGATTTATCCATATCAATACGAGACACCACCTATGGAACAAAATTGGGAGCCATAATACTCCAATGTCAAGTATACGAATCCTAACCCCAAGCCCCAATTGAGACAAATAAGACCACAATCCCCTAGAGGACTATGTTTTAGATGTCAGAGCGACCATTTCATTCGTGAATGCTTTCGAAAGACTGTCCTAGGAACCCCTCTAGTGCACCTAAGGTTACACCAATTAATGTGTTAGGCTTAGTGGGGGATTGAATTTCAAGTAGTGTTAGCATGGCTCCAATACAAGTCGTTACTAGGTCACAACCTATAAAACAGGCTAAACTAGCTGAACAATTAGATTCAAGTGAATCAAGAGAGCCTAGTAAGAGGAAAACAAGAACATGGAAGGATACTACAGAGAAGGCCAATCGTAAGTGGGCAAGAAATTTATCCAAACTAGAAGAAATCCTGAGAAATGGAGAAACAAAGATTGCAGACACTACCTCTCAAATCCCTCACATGATGACCATTCGCTCCACTTCATCCCACCCCACCACCCATTATAAGTAGACCACAACCAGGGCTTATTCTTGTAGACCCAACTGCAGAAGACTTGGACATGATGTTCAAGGCCTAGCAGGCTTGACTCCAAGAAGGGCTAACAACTGCAAACCTAGACAAGAGTTACCCTAGAGCAGATTTAGAGATTGAACAGATAAAAATTTGTATGAAAATGGTAGAACTAGCTCAGGCTATGCTTGAGACGATTCAATTTTTCAATCAAATAAATGCTATCAAACTAGGTTTACATTTCTAGGGCTTACTAGAAATATTAGAGCAGTTGGTAAACAAGCCGTAGGTTTCTTTACCTTCACAGGCTCCAACAGTTGTTGAAAGAGAAAGCTCACCACCAATGAAAGCTTATGTTTCTAATTCTATGGATGATGGAACACCTCTTTCAATTCAAGAGTACTCTCAAGAGTTCTTGTGGGAAATACAAGAAGAGAAATGGGCCAAGGAGAAGGGTAATCCCCCTCCTATTCTTGAAATTGATGATCTTCATGATAAATTTCCCCAAGACATTCCATCCATTTACGGAGACCAAGTAGAGCAACGAGAAGATGAAAAATTGGATTTGGAATCTAATTCTTTACAAGAGTTGCCTCAATTCACAGCCCCATGGGAATCTAAATCTCTCCAGATTAGAGATCCCACAATATTGGTAAGAAATGAAAACGCAGTGGTTCCAAGAAACATTGATGTTGTGAAGAACACTAAGGTTCAGTGTCATCTCACTTTAGAAGACCTGCTCAAAGTAAAACCTGAGCTATGGAAACATGTAGAGAATCAGGTTCCAGAACTTGATTCCAATATGTCAAAAGCAGGCTCTAAGCAAAAAGTCCCACAGATACCTCTAGACAAAATAGGAGATATGAGTGAAGGTGAAGAAGGTAATACTTATCTTCCAATCACTTAGAAATGTTACACAACCAAAGCTATCTTAGATTCAGGTGCTTGTGTTGCGATTGCGACCACCTCCTTGTGGAAGCAAGGGGGAAAACCCACATTAAGACCAACTAGAATGAAGCTTCAAATGGCTGACGGCCATATTGAAAGACCTTTAGGATTTCTAGAAGGAATAACTCTAATCACTTGTGGTGTAGATTTTGATCAGCACACTTTTGCTATAGGAAGACCCTTCCTACGACAACTACAAATAGTACAAGATTGAGGAACTAACTCCTTGTACTTGCAGCACTTAGGGGTTACAACCAAAGTCAATATGAAGGATTATACACTTAGAGATGTACCACCCCTACAGTGGAATCCTATCCACAAGGTGTAAGAAGATTCAATCTCTGTGAATTCTAAAAGTTCATCTGATCCATCTTGGATGCATGAAGATACTCATTTGTGGATGTGCAAGGTTGCAGAGGAAGAGGAAAGACGTCTAAAACCAAGAAGAAGACTTCTCAAGAAGCTAGACCAGTTAGAGACCCATCCTACACACCGATGATCTTTCCAAATGAGGAATTTGAGCCTCATGTTTGGGTAGAAATCTTAGCCACCATGGACATTACAATCAATGAAGAATAGTGGACACCTGATTATGATGAGGAGGGTTATGATATCTCTGTGTGCATGTGTGAGCCCTTGCTAGAAGAGTGTGACCCTAATGGTGTCATAGAAGAAGAAGAGAATGATGAGGATCTAGAGTCCATTGTGATGGATAGTTGCTTTGACTCAGAGGAACACTATCTAGAAGATGTGGGAGTATTTAGTCAAAAAGGAAGAAGAACCTCTCATGAGCATTAAAACTATAAATTCAAGGGAGGAAAGTGAAGGCAGTCAAAAGAAAAAGAAAAGAAAAGCAGTGAAACTAGAAGAGGAAAAATCATTGTTCGAAGTACCAGAAAGTTTCAAGAAATATGAAGTTGAAGACCAAAAAATTGTGGTACAAATGCCTAAAAGATAGGCCATCATGGGAGAATCATATGACAATAAAGAAAAGACCAAAAAAATTGTAGTAATTATTGAAGAGAACGAAGAGCGAAGTACATACATAAGAGAAGACCTAAGTGCAGAAGAAGAAATAGAGCTTGTAGCTTTATAAAGGGAATATAGGGACATGTTTGTGTGGACCTATAGAGACTTGACGGGATTCAATCCAGAAATATGCTCTCATACAATCCCCATGACAGTTGATGCCAAGCCCACCAAACAGAAGCCCTACACATATAATGATACTTATGTAGCCAAAATAAAGGAAGAAATTGATAGATTGATCGAAGTTGGATTTATCTATGAGATTGAGTGTACTGAATGGGTGTCCCCCATTGTAGTGGTGCCCAAGAAGAACGGAAAATTGCAAGTGTGTATTGACCATAAAAAAGTTTATGTTGTTACGATAAGAGATAGCTATCCACTTCCAATCACCGAACATTTATTGGAGCGTGTTGCAAGCAAGGAATTTTACAGCTTCCTTGATGGATTTTCAGGTTACAACCAAGTAGCCATTGCCCCAGAAGATCAATACAAAACATCTTTTGCCATATAGTGGGGAATCTTTGCATTCCGTGTGATGCCATTTGGGCTCACGAATGCACCTGCAATGTTTCAAAGGCTCATGTGTCATGTCTTCAAAGAATTCTTGCAAAAGAGCTTAGAAGTATATGTTGATGATTTATATGCTCATTCCCAAGAAAGAAGATACCACATCCCTGAGCTCAAACAAATCTTCAACAAGTGTAGAGAATATCGAGTGTGTCTAAACCCAGAAAAGTGTGTGTTCATGGTACGTCAAGGCAAGATATTAGGTCATATTGTTTCTAAGAACAGAATATCAACAGATGAGAACAAAGTTAAAGCCATAGTAGAGTTTCCAAGGCCAAGGAATGTTAAAGAGGTACAAGCCTTTATGGGCCATTGTGGATATTACCACAGGTTTATTCACATGTATGCAATCGTAGCTAAATCTCTTTATGCTCTGTTGATAAATTGAGTGGAACGACAAATGCGAAAAGTCCTTCAATGAGTTGAAGAGATGGTTGTGCACAGCACCAATACTGACCACTCCTGATTGGAATAAGCCATTCCATGTCCATGTAGATGCATCCAATTACACAATAGGATGTGTGCTAGCACAACCCATAGGTGAAGGAAATCTAGATTTGCCTATAGAATATGCTAGCAGATATCTGAATGCAACTGAAGAAAACTATACAACAACTAAAAGAGAAGGCTTAGGCATGGTATATGTCGTGAAGAGGTTTAGACACTATCTATTGGCCAATAAGTTCAAGTTTTTCACTGACCATCAAGCTTTATCATATTTGGTCAATAAACCTTGCAATACAAAACGCTTAGTAAGATGGTTCCTCTTACTAATGGAATATGATTTTGAAGTTGTTGTCAGGAAAGGTAGGACCCACCTCAGGTCAGACCCTCTTTCTTGCATCATTTCAAGAGAGTCACCACAAGGAGTGTCTGATGAGTTGCCCGATGCTTATCTATTCAATTAAGAAGTTGTTCTTGAATGGGCAAATAAGTTAGTACTAGTCCTAACCTTAAGACCCGCACATAAGGATGTGAGAACAAATAAAGAAGAAATTGTAAAATCACAAAACTATCAAATACTGGCAAGAAGCATGTACAAACAAGATACAGAGGGTGTATTAGCTTGTTGTGTCGAGGAGGATGAGCATAATAGTTGGTTGCAACAAGCCCATGAAGGATTGCTAGGAAATCACTATTCTAAACAACGAACATTGGAGAATCTCAAACGTTTAGGAGTGTATTGGCCTAGCATGGATAAAGAAGTACATGAGTGGATTAAGAATTGTCTGATGTGCAAAGAGACACCCCCAATGGAGCATACTACCCTTTACCACATGTCATTAATCCCAGATTGGAGTGCTCCATTGGTAGAATTCATGAGATTGGAAACATTACCCGATGAGGCTAGTCTAGCAAGAAAACGAAGCATGGAGCAAGAGGCTCAAGACTATGCCTTATTTGGAGACAACCTATACCAAAGAGGCAAAGATGGTTACTTAAGATTGTGCATTCATGAATCAGACTACTTGAAAATCTTAGAAAATCCACACAGTGGTGTTGCAGGTGGACACTTCGGTCTTGATCGAGCAATTAAGACCATTCTATTCTCAGGACTTTGGTGGCCCACTCTTCATATGGATGCAAATACCTATGTGAAGAGATGCAACACATGCCAACGTGCACAATATCCGATTAGAAAAGACGAGATGCCTTTGAGACCAATGATGGGAGGATCTGCATTCTCAAAGTGGGGTATAGATTTTGTAGGTCCTATTAACCCCCTAGCTCAAAACTCCCATGCAGAGTACATTATTGTAGCCACAGACTACCTTACAAAGTGGGTAGAAGTCAAAGCCACGACAAAGAACGATGATCAACGATGGCTAAATTTCTATTCGGGAATGTGTTCACTAGATATGGACTACCAATAGAGTTAGTAAGTGACACATGCATATACTTCTTGAATGAAATCATTGAAAACCTTCTCCAAGAATTCTTGGTGATTCATAAGAAGTCTACCCCCTATCATCCACAAGCTAATGGACAAGCCGAGAGCACAAATAAGATCCTATGTAATGTATTGACAGAACTTGTTAATAATAAACACTCTAATTGGGATAAGCAGCTTCATCATGCTGTTTGGGCTTATCGAGTTGCCTACAAAACGGTACTCAATGCCACCCCATTTCATATGGTTTTTGGACAGAATGTTGTGCTACCATTAGACTTCTTGGTCTCGACTTTAAAAGTAGCACAAGAGCATGAGTGGAGTGGACATGAGTTGTCCTCCAGGATATTTGATCTTGAACATTTAGGTGAGACTAGGCTATGAGTAGCAGTAGGCATCTATGCTCCAAAGAAGTGAAAAAAGGCATACTTTGATGCACACATCAAGGATAAAGGATTGAAAGAGGGAGACCTAGTGTTGGTTTACACACTAAAGCAGCATGCTCATAAATTGGAAAAAAGAGGATATGGACCCATGATCATTAATAGAATTTCCACTAGTGGTGCGATTCAATTGGCCATGCTAGAAGGTGACATCTTGCCAAACTATATTAGTGGATGTAGAGTCAAGTTGTATCAAGAACCTCTTACTGAGGATATGCTAATGAGACTCAACACTGCTAAGAAGCGAAAAGCAGAAGAGTTAAGGGTTAGAGAGGAAGCATAGGCAGAGGCTAGAGAGTGCATTAGGAAAAATAAGTTAAGGCGACAAGGCCTAGATGTCAATTCCAATGCCCCAAGATATCACATGGCCATGTGCCAAACATCGAGTGTAACTTCTTCTCAAATAGTCGACCGACGTCCCTTTGTGACCATAGAGGCAGGAGAAGGAAAAAAATGTAAGAACTATGAGAGCATTGATTGACTCAAGTGCAGCAACTAGTGCAGTTAGACTTTCATACTGCCAAGACCTGCAATTGAACATCAATCACATAGAAGCCTGTAGCTCAATGATGAGTAGCACCTCCTTTAATGTCAATCCGGGAAGACGTGAGGATGGTATGAAGACCTCGAGCAAGTGGCGGCACAAGTGCGTGAGTGAGAAGCACACAAGCATGCACACACATACACACACACGCGCACACACGGCAAGACAAAGAGAGAGGATCAATGGAGTTCTTTTAGATTACTTTCAAAAGTTCTTACAAGTTCGTTTCAATTACAATCTAACCTCAAAAATGAGCTCTCTAGCCCTTTTTATAGTTTTTGACTAGCTTTTGGTCCTGTCCAGACCTAGTGTCCGGCCTAGTTAAAAATTAGGTTCCAGGGCTTATTTGGGGGCTCAAACGAGATCTAAAAAATACGAAAATTGGTACGCAACTACTTCTAAGGCTCCTCAAGCTCAAGGACTCCTTGGCTTGCACAAAATGGAGCTACAAAAAGGTGAAATGATATTTACAATGATTGTTAGTGATAAAAATCACTGTTGTTGTAGGGATTTCTTCTAGTGATCTGCCATACATATCTTCGGGCTCCCTACTTGCTCTTCCTCTCTGCATGTCCATCTCTTTGATTTGCATTAATGTCTTGAAAAAATATTGGCCTACTTGCCAGATCTTCTTTGACTGCCCTGTTTGCTTGTGCTGTCCCTTCGCTCTGACTCCCTTCTTTGACTTTCATGTCTTGTACGTCCTGGTGTACCAAGGCTACTGCCAACACCCCCCCCACTCTCGCGTCTGTCGCCCCTGACAGACCCTTGTCTAGCTGCTTTTTGGACATAGTATTGTACAACATCGGCGGCGAGGTGGTGTTCTTCTAACCTGAGTCCCCTTGCTAGATCTGTCAGCAATGCATCCCAATTGACTGGCCCTGGGACATCTGGATGTGGCACCCGTAACTGCTCTGAGTGAATGGTTCGCTCCACAACAAATAAATGGAGGAGGTGTGAGGGTCTGGGTACAAATATTTCTGAGTGGTATTCCCAGAACCCTGTTATGAACATCTCTTCGAATGTTTGTTTAAAGCAGGCCGGGAGGTATTTTATTCTGGCGTGCCAAGCGTATATCACCTCTATGGAAGGAGTGGTGCTCATGTCATAAACTAAATCTTGGTTTCCTGTAAGGAATCCGACGCCTGAGAAGTGTGGGTCCTTGATATTCTTGAATGTCCTGAATGTAATAAGCATTAACTCAAAAATTTTCATGCACATCTGGGCCATTACATCAGGGGTATTCTTTAATCGGATGCTCCAGTGCCGTATAGTGGAAATCATGTAATTGACGGTGGGAGGCCCTTGAGGGGGTGCTAGATAGACGTAGTTTAACCATTTGGCGCATCCCTTGATATTCTTGACTGCAATGGTAAACTCTGGCCATGTGCGTCTGCGGAGTACAGGAACATAACAAGGGTTATATTTAATAAAAAGAGGCATATTCGTCCAGGTGCGAACCATCTCCGGGTAGGTTTCGAGGAGTCGGATCCTCCAAGTGGGTTGATGAATGGATCCTTTTTTAGCGCTCTCTGGGATGTCATCTGGCCCAAATTGTGTAGCAAATGTTGGAGGTTTGCCACATCTGTGTTGGATTTCTGCATTGTAGTCCGCCAGGAGTATACAATATGGCACGTATTGATCATCATTGGTTCCTATCCATCTGTGGTGGGACATGCTGCGGAAGTATTCTGATTTAATAATAGTGTCCTCTATCTTTGCCATAGATTGGATTTGAACTGCCACTCGATCTTCATGAGTTGATGCCATTTTCTCTAGTGTTTGGAGCCACTCAGGTACTTCAATTTCTAACGTATCCATTCCTTCTGCGGTTTGCTCACCACCTGGCATTGGCATAGGAACGTAAGGTTCCTCATACGTCTCATCTACCTCGATGGGTACCAAATCCTCGGGTTCTGGTTCGACAACTGGAGAGGGTTGCCTTTCATGTGTGAGTAATCGTGCCTGTAATTCGGCCACCTGCTCTTTCAATGTCTTGACTTCCTCTGAAGTCGTGGTCGTTTCTGTGACTTTGGGTGCTGTCTGTTGCTCTTGGAGTTGATTGCGCAGCGCATCACGTTCCCTTTCCAAGTCATCATGAGCTTCTAATAGATCTGCATAGCTGTCCAAGATGGTCTTCATTGTCTCTGAGGGCACAGCTTTAAACTGCTCTGGATCAATTTCGTGTGGAGAGCCTTCCATTGCTGCTTCGAGATTTGCTTCATTTTGCTGCTGCAGTCTCTTGTTTTCTTCAAGGGCGGCCGCCATGTGTTTTCTGAGAAGTGCCAGGTTACGCCGGACTTTGAGATTATCAGCTTGGTATACCTCGAGCAAAGCTTCTAGTTGTTTGACACCTGATTCTGTCGATGGTTGGGGTGCCGCCAATAATGTTTGGTGAGCCTGCTCAAGCGTCGTGTAGCGTTGATTCAGTTCTGCATTTTCTGTTTGTAGAATGTGAAACTGTCTTTGTAAGTTCTGATGGTGCGTTTCCAGTTGCTGATACCGGTTGTCCAGAGCTTTGTACTCATTCTGGAGCTGGTATACACATTGGTTTAATGCTAAAAATATGTTATTTACATTAAATAATGCTGGGAGGGGTGAAGATGCAGGGGGAATGGGGGCGGGAATGGGAGAGGTGAATGATGTGGATGTACGCGGAGATGTGGGTGGAGGGGGTATGGGTGATGAAGGTGGCATGGGGGGAGGGAGCGGTGCTGTGGCTGGTGATGTTTCCATCGTGTCAACTGTTTGAGTGACGGTGTAGATGGGAATCGTGGGTGGAGTGGATGTGACATCGGTGAACAGGGTGGTGAAGGTGGGCATGGTGACTCCCCCGAATTGGAGTCCTGGAGAGAGTGGAATGCCCATGACAATGGTAGTGGTGGTGGATGTGGTAGTGCTAGTGTCCTGTGGTGGAGTGGATTGTGTAGTGTGATGTGGGGATGGTGGTGACAACGGTGCTTCGTGATATTCTTCTGCTTGCGCTGACTCGCCTGGTGCTGATGTATTAATGTGAATTTGCTTCCCGGACCGCCTGGGACGAACGGGAACCCTTTTCTCAAACCTGTGAATGTAGGCCACTGCCTCATGAATGGCCTCATCCAGTCCTACGGCGTCGGCATGAAGGTTCATGGACTCAATGAACAACTCGTCCACACCTTCCTCAGCTAGCAAGTCGTTCATGAGTCTTTTGCCCTGTTCTAGAGACATCTGATGCTGTTCCTGAACCAGTCGCATGGTTCGATATAGTCTCTTGATTTGTGCCGAATATGCTGGGGCACTTGCTAACTCGGAGAGTTCGTCATATTCTTGATGTTGTTCTTCGTCGGCTTCTTCTTCGTCTCCTCCTGCCTCTTGTTCATCTACATCGACTTCTACAACTTGTGGTTGGGTGGGGGCCGATGTTGTTTGGGGTTGTGGTTCCTGAGCTCGCGCTGCCTCAGCTTCGAGGTTAGAGTCATAGATTAATCTGGCAATTTCTTCATCCGTGAGGTCTTCAAGAGTAAATCCCTGTGGAAATTCCAAATCGGATGGAATGGGTGGAAACACCAGATTAGGCCCCTCTGTGCTTGGTCTTGGTAGCCGGATTGTGAATGGCCTAACTCGTCGTGTCTGGGGAGGGGTGATTTCTGGTGTAGCGGTAGCTCCCCTTGGTTGGGCACAGGGTAGTTGGACTCCCCCCCTCATCTTCTTTGATGGGGGACCTGCTGCTGATAGTCTTCTCTGGAATTCTTGGACTCGGGACCATACGAGTGCCCGCTGAACAGGCACGTCATAAGCCAAGCATCTATAGATTATTCTGGTCAGAGCACAACACCCGTGGAGCACATTCTTCTGTTTTTTGTTCCACCTTTGATGCGCTAGGTGGATCTGATCTATGATCCAGTGTGGCACATTGATGGGCAGGCTGTCGGTTTCTGCTAGATATAAACTGAACCATATTTTTTTCGGGGGCATTGTGAATCGTTCTTGGGCGGGAAAAGCAAAATGTTGCATGATGGTTCGCAGGTGAAGCGCAATGGTAGGTGTCATCGCAACCATGTCCTTCAGCTTATTAAGATCTTTGTGCTTCATTCGACCTGGAACCATGGTTTCCTTTTCTGTTGGGATGTGCATGCCATACATACCCAATGCTTCTCTTACCAGATTGAGGGTCAACTTGAATCTTTTAAGCTCATTACCCGGCAGCAGTGATGGCAACACAAAGGTGCTGTCGCCGCCCTTGGCTCTGCTTGGCGTGATGGTACTGATCAGATAAGAACATCGTAAAAAATCCGGCTTTGGTAAGTGAGTCCTGAAATAACTTTCCACACCCGCTTTGATCCAAACTGATCTCATGACTTCGGCATTTTGATAGCTTTCAAACTCGCGTGCGAAAAAGTGGTATCGACCCCATTTGCCATTGAATTCCAATTCTGCTTCCCAGAAATAGGTTCCATCGCCCAGTGGTCTAGCAACATCACTGAACCAATGCGCATGCTTACCTACTTGAGAAGTGTGTCCTTGAGGAGGATCCTGGATGGGGAGCACATGCACTGCTTGAAGCTCTTGCGGTCTTGCGGTGAGACGTGGCTCAAGGAAAAGTGTTTCTATGTCCACAATCTGGGCACCAGATCCCACTTGAGAACTGGTACCTGCTTCTGCCATGGCCCTGTTCGCTGGTTGATTCTGTGAGAATATAGAACCAAGTGTTAACATCGTAATGGACAGAATAAATCCGTTGTTGTCCCCGTTACAATATTAACATGAGGTGGATGGTGAGTTAGTGGTTAGTAAGTGCATGAAGACAGTGTGTGTAGTTAGTGCTTGTGTTGTCCTAGGAGACTATTGCAGTTAGTAAGTGGGTAAGAATTTACAAATTGGGGTCGGGGGGTTTATTACATGCCCTAGGCTGCCAATTGCAGGAAATGGGCTTTGCTATCGGTTTCGGAGAGTCGCTACAGAGCTTTCCCGGTGTCGTGGTTTGAAAACGAGGCCTTTTTGGGACCCATATACAATTGATTACATGCACGCTCTTGGGTCTCGGTGTGTTCTTGAGCGTTGAGAACGAGTGAATACTGGCAGTATGCATAACTGCGTTATGCCGTTTAGGTTGTGGTCGCAGCGTAGCTACTTGTGCCATCAAGCAAGCCTTAGGCACCCAAATTTGTCTTGATTGTGGGCTAGCCTTCATCGACTTCTTGGGCACCCAAATATATTTCACGTTAGTTGAAGAATTTCCGAAAGACTTCTTATTAGTGTCGTGTTGTTGGTTACTAATAAGAGGCTTGGCTCGGGTGGTTGGCTTGAGTGCAACCGGGTGTTCGCCTTTCCGCACCCACACTTGTTTCACTTGCTGGGACATTTTGCTGCGCAGGTACTTTGGATCCCCGACATAGGTAGTACTCTGCTTCTTCGGCCTGTGATCCACCTTGGTTTGTTGCCTTCTCTTGGCCTTTGGAAAAGAAGGGAGTTCCTTTGCATCTCGGACTCCTTTTTTGCGAATATCCTTCCTCTGCAACACATAGTTTTGGACAAGAACAGCATGGTCAACTTCATGTGCACCCCTGGAAGGACCAGGAGTCTGTGCCTTTCCTAGTTCCTTGAGTGCTCCATTGTCTAATTCTACTGTAACTCGACTATGATTGACCCATACCTGAAGAAGTCCACTTCTTAGGTTTAAGTTGACTGCTTGGTCATAAATCCAGTCTTGACCCAAGACAAGAGGTTCAGTGAGATCCTCATTTTGACACACTAGTACTTTAACTGTCATTGCCTCATCATGAATGTAGAGGGGAAGTTCCACCTCGCCCATACAAGGGGTTTCCACGCCTCCCAATCCTATGAGATATGCTTCCACAAGATTGACAGTTAACTGTAACTCTTGACAGTAAGACACTCTAACAGCACTAGTGGCTGCACCTGAGTCAATCAAGGCTCTTACAGTCCTTGCACTTTTTCCTTGTCCTATATCTAGGGTTACAAAAGGACGTCGATCAGTTATCCTAGGTGAGCTGGTTCCAGCGACTTCACACATTGCCATATGATATCCTTGATCTGCATAGTCATTTGTCCTATGCTGCTCTCTACCTTGCTTTCGTAATTTCATCCTTCTGATGCGTTCTAAAGCTTCTGCTTGAGCTTCTTCTCTAATTCGTTTCTCTTCCTCCTTGCGTTTCTTAGCAGTGTTGAGTCGGCTGAGCATTTCCTCCGTGAGGGGTTCCTGATACAACTTGACTCTGCATCCGCTAATATAGTTAGGGAGAACATCGCCCTCTAATGTGGCTAATTGTACTGCTCCACTCGTGGAGATCCTATTGATAATCATAGGTCCGTAGCCTCTCTTTTCTAGCTTCCTCGCGTGTTGTTTTAGTGTATAGACTAGGACTAGATCTCCTGCTTTCAAGCCTTTATCCTTCACATGGGCATCGAAATATGCCTTCTGTCTCTTCTTGGCTGCATATATTCCTGCAGCGGCTCTTAGTCTTGTTTCCCCTAATCGTTCAAGGTCAAAGATCCTAGAGGAGAGTTCGTGACCTGTCCATTCGTGCTCTTGTGCTACTTTCAACGTAGGAATCAGGAAATCCAAGGGTAGCACAGCGTTTTGACCGAATACCATCTGAAAGGGAGTGGCTTGGAGTACCGTTTTGTAGGCAACTCGGTATGCCCAAACAGCATGGTGTAGCTGTTTGTCCCAATCAGAGCGTTTAGTGTTCACTAATTTCGTCAATACATTGCATAAAATCTTATTAGTGCTCTCAGCTTGACCATTAGCTTGTGGGTGATAAGGGGCAGACTTCTTGTGTATTACCAAGAATTCTTGGAGTAGATTTTCAATTACTTCATTCAAGAAATGAGTGCCTCTATCACTTACAAGCTCTATAGGTAGTCCATATCTCGTGAATACATTCTCAAACAAGAATTTGGTAGTTGTTTGAGCATCGTTCTTGGTTGTAGCCTTTACCTCTACCCACTTGGTGAGATAATCTGTTGCCACAATGATGTATTCCGCATGAGAACCCTTAGCTGGGGGATTAATAGGACCTACGAAGTCTATTCCCCACTTAGAGAATGCACGTCCACCCATCATAGGTTTCAGTGGCATCTATCTTTGCGTATAGGATACTGAGTCCTTTGACAGATATCACACCGTTTCACATAGGTATGTGCATCCATGTGAAGGGTAGGCCACCAGAAGCCCGCAAACAATATTGTCTTGATCACCCGATCCGGTCCAAAGTGTCCTCCTGCTACACCTTGGTGAGCAGTTTCTAAGATCTTAAGATACTCACTTTCATGGACACATAGCCTCAGGTAACCATCTTTACCACGCTTGTATAGATTATCACCAATGAGTGAGTAATCCAAGGCTTCCTGTTCTAAACTCCTTTTCCTTGCCAGAGTCATGTCTGGAGGGAACGCTTTCGTCTTTAGGAAGGATATTAGTGGTTCACTCCAATCTGGCACAATGGATACTTGATAAAGAGTGGCATGTTCCACAGGTGGTTTAGTGCAACAGATTGGGCATTCCTTGCACAACTTTTGGACATCCGCTTCCATAGTTGGCCAATGCACTCCGAATCTCTTTAGGGTCTGTAAAGTTCGTTGCTTTGAATGGTGTTGCTCTAGTGCACCTACATGTGCTAATTGCAACCATTTAGAGTACTCATCCTCTTCTACGCAACAAGCCAAGATCCCTTGATCTGTGTGCTTGTACATGCTTCCGGCCATGATGTGATACTTTTGGGCTTTTACGATCTCTCTATTCCGTGTGTTTACCACTGGATGATTGGGCCCGTACGTCAATACTGGCACCAATGGCTTAGCCCACTGCGGTATAACTTCCAAATTAAACAAGTAAGCATCAGGAAGGTCATCTGACACTCCTTGTGGGGCTTCTCCCGATGTGAGCCTAGAGAGATGATCTGCTCTCAAGTGAGTCCTACCTTTTCTTACCACAACCTCAAAGTCATATTCCATTAGCAAGAGAAACCATCTTACTAATCTTCCTGTATTGCAAGGCTTGTTTACAAGATACAACAATGCCTGATGATCAGTAAAAAATTTAAACTTATTTGCAAGCAAATAGTGCCTAAATTTCTTGACTGCATATACCATGCCTAATCCCTCGCGCTCTGTAGTGGTGTAATTCCGTTCAGCTGCATTCAATTGTCTACTGGCATAGGCAATTGGAAGATCCATATTACCTTCACCAGTAGGTTGTGCGAGTACGCATCCAATAGCATAATTGGATGCATCCACATGAACATGGAAAGGCTTATTCCAATCTGGTGTGGTCAAGATTGGTGCTGAACATAATCTTTGTTTAAGCTCTTGGAAGGAATTCTCACATTCATCCGTCCACTCAAAGTTAGTCAAAAGTCCGTACATGGGCTTTGCAATGACCGCATACATGTGTATAAATCGTCGATAATAACCACAATGCCCCATGAAAGCTTGTACTTCCTTGACATTCTTTGGCCTAGGTAGTTCTGCTATGGCTCTCACCTTTTCTTCGTCGGTAGATATGCCATTCTTTGACACTATGTGTCCTAGGATCTTGCCTTGCCTGACCATAAAAACGCACTTTTCTGGGTTCAGGCAGACTTGGTATTCTCTACATTTGTCAAAGATTTGTCTGAGTTCAGGAATATGGGTTTGTCTAACATTGGAATGAGCACAGAGATCATCAACGTAGACTTCTAAACTCTTCCTCAGAAACTCCTTAAACACGTGGCACATCAGCCTCTGGAAGGTAGCTGGTGCATTGGTAAGCCCAAATGGCATTACTCTAAAAGCAAAAATGCCCCATTCTGTGGCAAAGGCTGTCTTATGCTGATCCTCTGGAGCTATGGCTACTTGATTGTAGCCCGAAAATCCATCAAGGAAGCTGTACACTTCCTTGCCTGCCACTCTTTCTAAAAGATGTTCTGTGATGGGAAGCGGATAGTTATCTCGAATCGTGGCGGCATTAACCTTTTTCAAGTTAATGCACACATGCAGCTTGCCATTCTTCTTGGGCACCACTACGATGGGGGATACCCATTCAGTGTGCTCAATTTCATAGATAAATCCAGCTTCGACCAGTCTATCTATCTCTTCCTTGATCTTAGCAGCGTAATTATCGTTATATGTATAAGGCTTTTGCTTAGAGGGTTTGGCATCTGAGGTCATGGGGATGGTGTGTGAGCATATGTCCGGGTCAACACCTTTCAAATCCTTGTAACTCCAAGCGAATACATCTCTGTATTCTCTTAGCAAGGCAATCAATTCGTGCTCTTCTTCTTCTGTCAGGTCATGGCCTATATACGTGCATCTCTCCTCTCCTTCTTCTATGGCCACTACTATTTTCTTGGTGGTTTCTTTGTTATCATAGGCCTCTCCTGATTGTGCCTCCCGTTTAGGCATTCTTATCATGACTCTCCTGTCATCTATCTCATACTTCTTAAAATTTTCTGGGACCTCAAACAAAGATTCTTCCTCTTCTGGTAAGGCTTCTCCCTTCTTTCGTTTCTTTCCTTCTTCCTTAGGGGTCATATGCGTTGCTAATCTTACATCATTTGTAACCTCTCCATGCCTCTGGGGTTGAAATTCTATTTCATGGAAGTATTCTTCATCTGATGCAAATGGTGGGTCCATAATGATTGACTCTAGATCGGAGTCACTTGCATCCTCAAATGCATCAGGGCTAGGTTCGCATTCTTCTAGAACTGCCTCTCCCATGATTGGCTCTATGGAGAAGACTGAAATATCATAGCCATCCTCATCACAGTGAGGTGTCCATTGTTCTTCATTGATGGCTACGTCCATTGTTGCTAAAATTTCCGCCCAGCCATGGGGTTCAAACTCCTCGTCCGGAAAAACTACAGGTGCATAGGCTGGGTCTTGAATGGGTCTATGGGTATCGTTTGCACCTATTTCTCTGGCCTTTTCTCTCTTCTCTTCCTCCACTGCTACTTTGCACATCCATAAGTGAGTGTCTTCGTGCATCCAGGAGGATCCTGATCCTATGGAATGCACAGATTCTGTATCATCTTTGGCTCTATGGATGGGATTCCATTGGATAGGAGGGACATCTCTATGAGAATAATCCTTGAGATTGACTTTGGTTGTAACACCTAAGTGCTGCAGGTACAAAGAATTGGTTCCCCAATCCTGTACCACTTGCAACTGTCGCATGAATGGTCTTCCCAAAATCATCTCATAGGCATGATTTTTGCTGAAGTCACATATGGCAAAGGTATGTTCAAACTCGACACCACAAGTGGTGAGAGTAATTCCTTCTAGCAATCCTAGGGGTCTCTCTATGTGACCATCGGCCATTTGCAATTTCATTCTCGTTGGCCTGAGTGCCGGCTTGCCCCAACGCTTCCATAAGGAGGTGGTGGCAATTGCAACTCCTGCACCTGAGTCCAAAATTGCCTTCGTGGTGTAGTCCTGGTAGGTGATGGGAAGGTAGGTGTTCCCTTCTTCACCTTCACACATATCTCCTATCTTATCCAAGGGAATTTCCGGTACTGTCCTATGGGATCCTACCCGGGAACGAGGTTTTGCAGTTTCAGTTACTTGACTAGCTACATATTTCCGCGCGTTTGGTCTATCCTCAGGCAGCTCTTCCAAAGTGAGATCGCGTTGCACCTTGGTGTTCGTTACTACCTCCGTGCTCCTCGGTAGGACTGAGTCGTCATTCCTTACCATGACTGTGGGTGCTCTCATACATGCGGACTTTGCTTCCCATGGGCCTGTGAAGTGGGGTAGCTCCTGTATGGAATTAGACTCAAAGTCCAATCTCTCATGAGATTGAGTACTCTCATGTTCCCCGTAAATTGATGGGATATCTTGTGGGAATTGGTCGTGTGCATCGTCCACAAGTTCAAAAGGAGGAGCAACCTCACTTTCGTTATCCCATTTGTCTTCTTGAATCTCTCGTAGGAAGTCTGGTGCAAACCGATTCATAGAAGAAGAAGTGTCTGGCTCCGTAGAATTAGGTACATATGCTACCTGGGAAGGAGGGCTTATTCTATCGTTGGCTCTTTCCTCGTTGTCATAGATAGCTGGAGCACCAGCTCCTTGGAGAGGATTACTTATTCTATTACTCTTCCGAGCAGGCTCATACGCTCTCTGAGAAGGAATGTGGGTCACCTGTGGAGGTACATAAGCTTTCGGGGGAGGCTCCTGTGACCTTTGGGAAGGAAGATAGGCTCCTTGAGGAGGCACATGGGCTTCCTGAAGAGACTGGTTTATCCGTTCTCTTGCCCTTTCCTTTCTTTGAGGGGTAGGCTCCTTTTCCGGCTGTGCAATTAGCCTCTCTAATCTTTCTAAGGAGGGAAAGGAGTCTGGTTTAGTGGAATTGGCCACATACACTTCTGACGGGGAATGCTTCATGTTTCTGCTTGCTTTATCTTTTTCTTGATTTTTTTCTTCCTTGGCAGATCTTGCAATTATTTCCTCTAACTTCTCTAGGAATCCATCCAAGTGTAATTGCGTTTTGGCTGAGCCCGAGTAATTGAAAAGGCGACTGGCTTCAAACATAGTTTGAGCCAATGCGACCATTTTCGCGCACAGTTTGGTTCTTTCTATCTCTAGGTCAGCTCTAGGATAGCACTTGGCATGATCCGTGACGTTTGGCCCTTCTTGGATTCTGGCCTGATATGCTTTGAGCATCATGTCTATGTCTTCAGGAGTGGGATCAGCTAACACTGATCCTACCCTAGGAGGTGGTGGAATCGTATGACGTGGTGGGGAAGGTGGTGGGTCAGATGGAGATGGTAGGGGTGGCGGCGGGGTATTGTGAGAGGGGATTTGAGAGGTGATTTCAGTTATCCTAGCTTTGGTTTCTCTTATGCTTTCCTCAAGTTCACTCATCTTTTTAGCCCATTGTCTTTTCATTCTTTCCCGACTATCTTTCCATGCTCTAGTCCTTTTCTTTGTTATGCTCTCGGTTTCACTAGCCTCTGAGTTCTTATCCTGGTTTGTCTCTTGGTTTTGCTGCAATGCCTGAGCTCTAGTGACTACCTGCACTGGCGCAGTGGACGTGACACTTCCTGAGGAATCTACCACTAACCCAACAACATTGATAGGGGTGATTTTTGGCATGCTATTGGGGTTCTTAGGGCAATCTCGTAAGAGATGCTCTTTTCCGCAGTCTTGGCAAAAGCCTTGGATAGTCACGGACTGAGTTTGTGTAGGCGGAGGTAAGGGACAATCACGAATGAGGTGATCACCTTGGCATCTGTAGCACGGTCCTCTTGGGAATGGAGGTCTTACTTGCCTAGATTGAGGCCTAGGATTGGGGTTTGCATACATGACGTTCGTGTAATCTGATTCCCAACTCGGTTCGTTTGTCTCTTCGCTATAATAGGACTCACCATGCTCAGGAGACTGCATGTAGTAGGCCTGGGGGCTATCAACATGTGTAGAATCAAAGCTATGGTCACTCGGGTCACTTTCAGAAAGCAAGGATGTTACAGGGACTATAGCTCTATTCAGGTTCTCTTCTGCAGCAGTATACTTTACCGGAATCACATTAGCTGGGGCTGGGGGTTGTTGTGCTAGCACAGGCTGAGGCCTTTGTTGGTTTTGATATTGAGGTTGGAAATTTTGTTGTGGCCTGCCATATGGTTGTGGAGGGTACTGGTTCTGGTATCTGCCTTGTTGGTAGGGCTGAGGGTAGGGTTGCCTAACCGCCTGCTTGTTGTATGGGCAATCTTGTGCGGTGTGGTTGGTGTATCTCCGTTCTATGGTGCAGTACTGGCTACTAGGGTTTACTTGGGGTTGAGCCATAATGGGACAGACGTTCGCCATATGGTCACCACCGCATGTATAGCACCTTTTCACAGGGGCAAACCTTGGGATTTGTTTGCTAGTTACACCTAATTTCTGAGCTACTTTTTCGGCAAGTTCCTCAATTGATGTGGCTTGTGTGGAAGATTGACTAGATGCACTATCTGAATCTTTGTAAATTTTGGACAGCTCTAGCTCTTCTCCTAGGTTATCTTCAATGTCGATGCACATTCGTACACACTCTTCTATAGTCCTAGGGTCTTTCAGATACACATAGGATCTCAATTTTGGACTCAACAATCCGTCAAGGAATAAGGCTACTTGTTTAGCAGATGTGGGTAGCTCCGAAATAGGGCACCTTTCAAGATATTGTCTAAATCTTCTTCCTGCAAGTCTCACAGTCTCTTGAGGGGTTTGTTTGAAGCTGTGAATCAGTGAGGAGGTGTTGTGCCTTATGCCACTCTTGGAGAACTCAATAATAAATGCTTCTAGGAGTTGGTCTATGCTCCTGAACTGGCGCTCATCTAATGGCTGAAACCATGTAAGTGCCGTATTCCTCAGGGTTAGACCGAAGGCATTGTACTGCGTGAATAGATCCTCAACTTGTTCAGCTCTCAAGACTTGCTTGAACTCCGCCACATGATCATAGGGATCTCCTGTGCCGTCAAAGTAATTCTTCATGGACTTAACTAGCTGGGTGGGTCTCAAAGTTCTTGTGTGCTCCCTAGGTCTCGGCAGAGGGAATCCATCTACATTTCTTTGGTTCCTGTGGGCTCTATGCATCTCGGGTTCTACCCTATTCGTCTCGGTTCTCGTTCTTTCTCTGCCCACTGGGTAGGCAAAACTTACTTCCGGTCTATCTCTACTTCTGTCTCTTTGTGTACCATGAGCTTGGGAAGTTCCAGCCCCAGGGTGACCATAGGATACATTTGATCTTGGTTGGGGGAAAATGAATTCACCCTTCCAAGTGTAGGCATGCCTATCATTTTCTGTCACCACAAAGATCCGTTCTGAAGCATGATCTAAGTAGGTCACTCTGCCTGGGCTATCCGGATCCTTAAACTCATAGATCATGATATTTCCTATGTCTGTTGGCTGATTAGACTTATACCTCCAAAAGGCTTCATCAATTTCTCGATTGAGGAGCAACTCTATGCTCTTGTTGTCTTGGGGGACCCATTCAGGCGTGATAATCCTAGTGAGAACTGATTTACCTCGAGGGGTTCTAGGTTCCGCACCCATGTTCCCTTGTTCCAGGTCACCTAAGTCCGCTTCTGAGATTACATTCCCGAAGTCATCTGTCCTATCAGGGTGACTAGTGACAACATATATAGTTCCTTCTTTGTCCAGGTATGCACCATTTTCAAACTTGACAGCTGGGTGTTCTAGTCCAATGGATTGATCAGGGTTTTTAATCTGGACCACAGATCTTCCTAGGCCGTCCTCATAGATGCTCGCACCTAATCGGTTGGTCCTAAGATATTCCAGCTGTGTTTTGTAGGGGCCTTCTACCCTGTACAAATAAGGCACTCCTGAACTTCCCGTAGGTCTGTCCATGCCTTGAGACATTTCTGACTCACTGGTCTCAGAGCTAGGGTAGTATGAGTGGTGGCTCAACTGCTGGGCCCAAGACCTTGCAGTGTGATTGACACTAGCCTCTGAAGACCTAAGGCTTTGTCTCTCTCTTGCTAGGTGTCGTTCTGATCTAAGGTTCATATGCCTAACTGATTAGCCCAATTTTTCCCAGAGTACAACCTCGTTGCCGATCAATTGGTACCAGTCACTTGATTCTTTTTAGTTAATTATTGTGTTTATGGTCTTGTTTGATATCACGTCGTCAGGAACACTTGAATGTTCTTCGTATTTTAGGTTGATCGTTCCACGTTAGATTCTTTTCCTTTAGGCTATCGACAGTGCAGAGATTATGTTTTTAACTTGAACTTGAGTTTTTAGGTAGTCTTCAACTTGATAACTGCCTATCGTCAACCTGACTTACTCCTACCTCTACTCGTTCTTAGCTTGAGCTAGGAAATGACAGAGGGAGTTGAGAATATTCCAACCTTACGTGTTGATCCCTTGCTTTATGGTGCTCAAGAACCCGGTTCTCAAGCTTGCAAAGAAACCTTGCTTTGTACGCTCTCTGTTGCTCTCAATGGACCTATAAAAGTCCCACGGTTAGCTCAATGCTTAGATTCAAAGGACACAACCAACAACTTCCATTCATGTAACACAAACACACATCTGCATTGTGACTTTTAGGAAAATAATTCTAAAGGCCCCTGACTTTGAGCCCCCTGGGTATGGTCAACTTCAAAATACCCTCTCTGAAAATCAACGCATTATCTTTATAAAAAACAGTTGAGGTCGTGTAGTATATGCCACGAGCTTTCCAACAAGCCCAAGAGCTCAAAAATTGGATTTCATATGAAAAAGTTATGACTGTTCAGGGTTTAGGGGGTTAAATCAGGATTCAAAACGAGCTAACAGTCAAACAGGATTACTCGAGTAACTTGTGGCACGGCCTCGCGATGCAATACCACACCCTAGTGTTTGTCCCACACTTAATCACAATTTAGACCAATAATTTTGCCTTAGAAATTTGACCTAATTTGCCCTTCTAACGCGTTCACAAAGTCTGTCGGTCGCGATTGACAGGTCAGTCGCGATCGACGTGTCGATCGCGATTGACAGGTCCGTCGTGGCTGTCAGTCGCGATTGACTGGTTAGTCGCGATTGACACGTGGCCGAAAAGTCAATCGATCGTGGTCAAAGCGTCGTTGACTCTGTCGGTCGCGATTGATGAGTCGATCGCGATTGACAGGTCGGTCGCGAGGGTCTGTCGATCGTGGTCAAACAGTCGTTGACCGTGTCGGTCGCGATTGACAGAGCCGTCGTGGTCTGTCCGTCGTGGTCAAACAGTCGTTGACCGTGTCGGTCGCGATTGATGAGTCAATCGCGATTGATGACTCGATCGCGATTGACACGTGTCACGCGTATGGTCAGTCGGTCGTGGTCAATCGGTCGTTGACTCTGTCGGTCGCGATTGACGTGTCGATCGCGATTGACAGACCTGTCCGTCGTGGTTTGTCGGTCGCGATTGACAGAAATCTGTGGAATTTCAAAAAACTAAACACATTTTTGGGAAGCTCTAGGCCTGTAGGTCATGGATATGCACTTTGTTTAGCAATTAGAGCAATTTTTCAGTCGATCGCGATTGACAGAGCTCGGCGACACACAGACAGTTACTCAGAATTCCGTACCTGCGCAGGGTGCTGGGGATGATGATGCGGCCTGTACCTGCAGAATGCTCACAAAACATGCAAAAAATAGCACATGCAAATTCGCTCTCTCGCTCTCTCTCACAAGTGAAATGAGGGAAATGAGGTGGAGATGGGGATATAGTCAAAAAACTGAAATTTTCGCGATGATGGAGATGGACGTGGGAGATGGTGATGATGATGATGGTGATGATGATAGTGAAGAAAGTAAAAGAAAATCGATGAGCGTGAAGAAAATACCTACAACTCCAACGCGTCAACTCTACGTCTTACCATCACACGCTCGTCCTCAAAGCTCGATCCCCGGCAACGGCGCCAAAATTTGGTGTAGCTCAATGATGAGTAGCACCTCCTTTAATGTCAATCCGGGAAGACGTGAGGATGGTATGAAGACCTCGAGCAAGTGGCGGCACAAGTGCGTGAGTGAGAAGCACACAAGCATGCACACACATACACACACACGCGCACACACGGCAAGACAAAGAGAGAGGATCAATGGAGTTCTTTTAGATTACTTTCAAAAGTTCTTACAAGTTCGTTTCAATTACAATCTAACCTCAAAAATGAGCTCTCTAGCCCTTTTTATAGTTTTTGACTAGCTTTTGGTCCTGTCCAGACCTAGTGTCCGGCCTAGTTAAAAATTAGGTTCCAGGGCTTATTTGGGGGCTCAAACGAGATCTAAAAAATACGAAAATTGGTACGCAACTACTTCTAAGGCTCCTCAAGCTCAAGGACTCCTTGGCTTGCACAAAATGGAGCTACAAAAAGGTGAAATGATATTTACAATGATTGTTAGTGATAAAAATCACTGTTGTTGTAGGGATTTCTTCTAGTGATCTGCCATACATATCTTCGGGCTCCCTACTTGCTCTTCCTCTCTGCATGTCCATCTCTTTGATTTGCATTAATGTCTTGAAAAAATATTGGCCTACTTGCCAGATCTTCTTTGACTGCCCTGTTTGCTTGTGCTGTCCCTTCGCTCTGACTCCCTTCTTTGACTTTCATGTCTTGTACGTCCTGGTGTACCAAGGCTACTGCCAACAAAGCCTATCTCTTAGGATTGGGAGGCATGGAAACCCCTTGCTTGGGTGAGGTGGGGCTTCCCATCTACCTTCAAGATGTCCCAATGATAGTCAAAATGCTAGTGTGTGAAGATGAGGACCTTATGGAACCACTTGTCTTGGGCCAAGATTGGATCTATGACCATGTAGTCACCTTAAACCTAAGAAGTCAACTTCTTCAAGTTTGGGTACATGAACAATGCATTACATTAGAATTAGAGAATTACATCCCCACTAATCCAGGTGTCACAAATTCTCTTAGTTCTTCTAAAGCTAATCTTAGAGAAGAAGATGTTGTAGGTAGCAATAGCTCTACGATGCAGGAGTCAATTCTCGAAGAACATGCTCAAAGGTGAGTGGATCTCTCTTCTTTTTCAAAGACTAATGCATCCATAATAGTTCAATCACAGAGGCGAGAAAAATAGTGCAAGAGAGTGGCTATATCAAATAGACCAAAAGAACTCAAGGAAAAAGTAGTTCGGGGCATGAAGTAGATCTAGGTATGAAAGGCAGAGCAATCAACCACACTAATGGAGTCAAACTCATTACCAAAGAGGCAACAAAGAAATCCAAGGCAACAAGTAGCAGAACAACCAAGACCTTGGTCTCAAAGGGTACTCCAAATTTGGATCCCAAAGCGATCGATGAGGGTCAACCACAATAATGTACAAATTTGGGTGCCTAAGGACTTAGTTGCAACTCAACAAGGGCAATTATGCATGTGCATTCCCAGGGAACTCTTACATGCACAAAAGCCCATGTTCTCACCCTCAACAATGAAGCCAGAAAGAAGCAAGGGTAGGAACCAACCACAAAGATCAAAAGAAGATCAACTCACCACTCTGGCACAAGTAAGAAGACAAGCAACACTTTTATGGGTTTGGAAGCCAAAAGCACCAGTAGGCCCCACAAAAGTGAAGAGCCAACCATGAGGGATACAAAAGGCAAGAAACTAGCCAAAGATGAAGAGACCATAGGTGATCTATATGCAACCAAACAGAGTTCTAAAATGGATCCCTAAATGGAGGAATGATCAGTTGTCGTCATTTCAAGATCTGATGGATACCTCCAAGAAAGAGGACATCAACATCCACAAGAAACATCGAAAGCCTTGACGAGCAACAACCATGTGCCTTTGACATAACCATGTCTGTTGCATTATTCAGGTCATGCATTTCCAAAGTATGCATTAATATAGGGCCACATTACACGGTCATGCATAGACACAATTGAGAATCCCAGGCACATGTGACATAGTTGACATATGTAACATATTTTATTGATGCTAACCTTTTTCTTCTTGTTTTGTGACATTGCTTTGCCAAAAAAAAGGGGGAGAGAAAAAAAAGGAGAAAAAAGAAAAAAAGAGAAAAAAACAACAGGACGGTGTGCTTGAAGAATTTCATCAGTGGATCATCAATAAGGACACTCATCCACAACGTAAGACGAGTCGATGGTCCATCACAATGACAGGTGTACAACACAAAGAGATGAATTTCGATCAACCTTTCACATTGGTAAGAATCACCTACTTTGGAAACACTATCACAGTGTTAGATAAGGAAACCTCTTCGTCAGCATGCCCTTGAGCACTTAGCTCTGTTGATATATTTAGGTAGTCATGTGTGTGAACACACTAGGACTACCGAGGCACTTTTTTCCCTCTTTAGGAGGTTTTTTCCCCCCGCTTGTATATATGCCTATTGCCCTAATGGGCTACTTACATTTGTACATTCTAATGGTAATACATTCAGTGTTGTGTGTTGTGCTCCAAGCATCTTCTTCTTCCTTGTGTTGTTCACGTGCTTCCGCAGACGTCTAACTTCAACAATTGGTATCAGAGAAGGTCAGCCCTTCATCTAGGGCGTCGTTGACACCTCTCCAATTGTAGTCTCAGAATCGCATGAAATTTAGTGAGCATACTCAGGTTGCCAAAATAACGGTCTAAGATCGTTTTGGCCTCTGAATGCACTATCGTAGTGCTTGTGCAGCCTATTTCATCTTTTTGTGCCACAAATATATACCAGTTTTGATTTGCCAGTATAAGCATCTCGAAGTCTATTACAGGACTAGGAGAACTCGTTTGGGTAGTTCTGTTCAACTTTTTTTTAGATACAATCATTTTTCTTCATCAAGGTATTTTAGTCAATGGCCATGGCTGAAAGTAGTGATGTATTCCGTATGTTAGTTGTTGAGGATAAGTTGGATGGTACCAACTACCTGTTATGCGCTTATATGATGCGACATGTATTGGTCGCAAAAGGACTGTGGAACATTGTGTAGGGTGTTGAAAAATGTCCTATCACACTTGCAACTATTACAACTGCAAGTACTGAAGCTAATGAAGAAGGTGTCGAAGATGGTGATATTCTACACATTCCTGTTTGTGCTACAATTTCTGTTGGACCTACTGTAGAGAAAATTCATTGGGATGGCAGAGATGCCTAGGGACATGCATTGATAGCTTTGTCTGTCAAACGTGCCATTATTCCTCACATTCGCTCTTGCATAACAACTAAGGATGCTTGGGATACACTTACCACATTGTACCAGGCTAGGAATGAGGCTCATGTTGCTTACCTCCAAAAACAGTTGGAGAGTGAGCACATGAATGAAGGTAGTTCTATGGATAGTTTTTTGACAAAAATCAAGGATTTGAAGGAATACTTGATTTCTACAGATGAAGTCCTTCTTGACAGTTCACTTGTGCAGATTGTTCTGAATGGTCTTCCTGACTCATGTCATAGTTTTGCTTCTACTCTTTGTTTGATGATGAAAGGCAACACAAACGCCTTAACATTTGAAGAGTTAGTTTTTGTTTTGCTACAAGAAGAACAGTCTATGCAGAATAGGTCTATTATGCATTTTGCAGATCAAGCTTTCCTGGCTAGTCAGAAGAGCAAAGTTAAATGGAGCTCTTCTATTAGTAAGCAGAAATTGTTTTGCAAATGTTGTAAAGCAAATGATCATGTCATTAAGAACTATCAAAACTAGCTGCTAAAGAGGCAAAGAAGAAAGAGGCCGGAACGGTTGTTGCAAAGGCCTCTTGTTGGAACTCAAGGTCAAGCATAAAACATAGAAGCACATCAAAGAAGTGGACATAGAAGAAGAGAGAGCAAGTAGGGAGCTCCAAGAAGTGTATGTCAAATTTTTAGAAGAATCCCCTACAAAAATAGTGATTTTCATCACTAAAAACCATTGTAAATACCATTATCTAATTTTATAACTCCATTTTGTTCAAGCCTAGGAGTCCTCGAGCTTGAGGAGTATTAGAATTAGCATCGTACCAATTTTCATAATTTTTAGACTTCGTTTGAGCCCTCAAATAAGCCCTGGAACCTAATTCTTAACTAGGCCGGACACTAGGTCTGGACAGGGCCAAAACTACTCAAAAAACTATAAAAAGAGCTAGAGAGCTCATTTTTGAGGGTAGCTTGTTAGAGAATAGAGCTTTCGTAAGAGAACTCTTTGGCAATCTAAGCTTTCCATTGTTCCTCTCTTTGATCTTACTTTGTGCACGTGTGTGTATGTGTGTGCATGTTTGTGTGCTTTCACTCACTCACTGGTGCCTTCACTTGCTCATGGTCTTCATACCGGTCCTCACGTCTTCGCGGATTGACAAGTAAAGGAGGTGGTGCTTACGCTTGAGCTACACCAAATTTTGGTGCCGTTGCCGGGGAGAGAGCTTCGAGGACGAGCATTGTGATGGTAAGATCGTAGATTTGTGACGTTGGAAGGTAAAAAAAAACTATCATTTTTGTTCATTTTCTGATTTTTCTTCTTCATCTTCATCATCATCACCATCTCCATCTTCTTCCATCTTCTTCTTCATAGAAATTTCTTGTTTTTTAGTGCATTTTCATCATTTTCATACCATCTTTCATGCATTATTGTGCGAGGAGGAGTTAGGAAGTGCAAGAGAGTGCAAGCGCTGTGTTTTTTCATGATTTTCTGCACATACGGAGCTCGCCATTGCTCGGTGCTCAGAAGTTCCCGCCAAAAAACACGATTCTATGATGAAAATCGCGATTTTGTGAAAATTCAAATTTATTTTTGAAAATCACGATTCTCTGTTTCCCGCCTAAAAACCTTTTGAAAAGAACATGATTCTGTGGTCATTCTCAGAATCTCGATTCTGTGGTTGTGCTCAAAATCGCGATTCTCACAAATCACGATTTTCAGCAAAAAAAAAAAAAAAACGATTCTGAGAAAACACGATTTTGTGGATGTGCTCAAAATCGCGATTCTCTAAATTTAAAAACCACGATTCTCTGAGACAAAATCGCGATTCTCTAGAACACGATTCTCTAAGACACGATTCTCTAAGACACGATTCTCTAAGACACGATTCTCTAAGACACGATTCTCAAAAACATGATTTTATGAAAACACGATTCTGTGAACCACGATTCTGTGAAAACACGATTCTCTGCTCAAAATTGCGATTCTCACAAATCATGATTTTCAGCCAAAAACACGATTTTGTGAAAACACGATTTTGTGAAATCACGATTTTGTGAAAACACGATTTTGTGAAAACACAATTTTGTGAAAACACGATTCTGTGAACCACGATTCTGTGAAAACACGATTCTCTGCTCAAAATCGCGATTCTCACAAATCACGATTTTCAGCCAAAAACACGATTTTGTAAAAACAAGATTTTGTGAAAACACGATTTTGTGAAATCACGATTTTGTGAAATCACGATTTTGTGAAAACACGATTCTGTGAACCACGATTCTGTGAAAACACGATTCTCTGCTCAAAATCGCGATTCTCACAAATCACGATTTTCAGCCAAAAACACGATTTTGTGAAAACACGATTCTCAAGGTACAAAATCGCGATTCTCTGGAAGTTCACAAAATCGCGATTCTCTGGAAGTTTACAAAATCGCAATTCTCTGGAAGTTCACAAAATCGTGATTCTCTGGAAGTTCACAAAATCGCGATTCTCTAGAAGTTCACAAAATCCCGATTCTCTGGAAGTTCACAAAATCGCGATTCTTTGGAAGTTCACAAAATCGCGATTCTCTTGATTTCACAAAATCGTGATTTTTTCCAAAAGGTCCTGTTTGCCTGTTTTGACCTCTAGGAGCCTGATTTGACATAACTTTTTCATCCAAAGTCCATTTTTAGATAGGATAATTTGAAGTTGGGCTTCAAGTGGGACTAGGAACCCAAGGGGACTCCAAAGGATTTTTGAACCATACCAAGGGGAAATTTTGGACTCTTAGCCAAAGCTTATGAACTTGAGATCTAGTAGACACCTAGGCAAGGATAGACAAAGCATTAGATCTTCTCAGTCCAGTGTCAACCATACAGCTAAGTATTGGGCACAACAACTAAGTGGTCATCCTTACGGACTAAGCTCAGACACAAGTGACTCAGAAATGTCTTTTAGCATGGGGAAACTTGCAGGTGGCACAGTTCATACATTGATAAGGAAGGAACCATGTATGTGGTCACCAACCTACCAGATAGGACTGATGAGTTTGGAAATTTTCATTCCTGAGAATGAGATAGGAGACCTAGAACAAGGAAATGTAGGACAAGGACCCCAGACTCCTAGGGGCAAGTCAGTTTTGACCAGAATGATCACTCCAGATTGGATTCCTCAAGATAACAAAAGCATAGAACTATTCTTGAATAGAGAAACAGAGGAAGCCTTTTGGAGATTCAAGCCAAATCAACCTAGCCAATTAGGCATAGTCATCATCTACGAGTTCAAGGACCCAGAGATACCAGGCAAAGTTGTCTACCTGGATAACACGTCAGAGAAAATTTTCTTAGTAACAGAACATGATAGACATGCATATACTTGGAAGAGTGAATTGATTTTCCCTCCATCAAGATCCAATGTTTCCCATGGCCTCCAAGGAGTAGGATCATCCCAAGCTCATGAAGCCCAGAGAGAAAGAACTAGAGAGAGACCTGAGGTAAGTTTTGCACACACCGTGGGCGAATACGTCAGGATTTGAAAATGAAAGACCTGAAAGAGAGAGACATCAAGCACATAGGCAACAAAGAGATGAACAGGATTTTCCATTGCCTAGGCCCCAAGAGCACACAAGAACCCTTAGACCCACTCAAGTGATCAAGGCAATGAAGAATTATTTTGACGGGTCAGGAGATCCTTATGATCATGTGGCTGAGTTCAAACAAGTGTTAAGAGCTGAACAGGTTGAGGATTTATTCACCCAATACAAGGCATTTGGTTTGACTCTTAAGGGCACTGCTTTGGCTTGGTTTCAACCATTGAGTAGTCGCAACTATCGCGATATAGGTCAGCTGCTAGACGAATTCATTGTAGAATTTTCCAAGAGTGGTATCAGGCATAACACATCATCCTTGATCCACAGTTTCAAGCAGACACCCCAAGAAACAGTGCGACTAGCAGGTAGAAGGTTCAGACAGTACCTAGAAAGATGCCCTACTCTAGAGTTACCCACACCAGCCAAACAAGTGGCTTTGTTCTTAGATGGCTTACTGAGCACAAATTTAAGATCATATGTGTACTTGAAAGAGCCTAGATCCATAGAAGAGTGTGTGCGGATGTGCATTGACATAGAAGATAACTTGGGTGAGGAGTTAGACTTGTCCAAACTCTATAAGGATTCGGATAGTTCTACTAGTCATACATCAAAAATCCCCACGAAAATAGAGGAGAAAGCTGAGCAAGTTGCCAAGAAGCTGGGAGTCCAAACTAGACAAACACAGAGAGTCACTCCATTGAATCGGTGTTATACTTGTGGAGGTGACCACATGGCTAATGTATGCCCAATGCAAAACCAAAACATTAGATAAAGGAATGTTCCATATTGCACTATTGAGAGAAAATACACAAACCACACAGCTCAAGACTGTCCTTACAATAGGCAGGCAGTTAGACAAACTTATCAGCAACCTTACCAACAAGGTAGGTATCAGAACCAATACCAACAGCCATATTATCGACCACAACAACAATATTAGTCACAATATAGGCCACAACCAGTCTTGGGAAACTAACCACCAGCTCCTGCCAACGTGATTCCAGTCAAGTATGCTGTGGGAGAGGAAAATCCAAATAGAGTATTGGTGCCACTAACCCCATTGATACCAGATAATGAGTCTCATGCTCATAGTTGAGACTACTCCCATGAAGGTAGTCCACATGCTTATTACACTGAGTCGCCTGAGCATAGTGAAATTTACCTGTATCAATATGAGGCACCACCTATGGAACAAAATTGGGAGCCAGAATACTCCAATGTCATGTACACAAATGCTAACCCTAGGCCCCAATTGAGACAAGTAAGACCACAAGCCCCTAGAGGACCATGTTTCAGATGCCAGGGTGACCATTTCCTTCGTGATTGTCCACGCCCACCATCTCCGAGTCAAGGTCAGGCTATCACAATACAAGCTTTTTGTGCTGATTGTGGCAAAGACCATCTCCCCAGAGATTGTCCAAGAAACCCCTCTAGTGCGCCCAAGATTACACCCATTAATGTGGTAGGCTTAGTGGCAGAATCAAGTGCCAGTAGCAGTAATGTGGCACCTGTACATGCAGTTACTAGGGCACAAGCATTAAAACAAGATAAACCAGCAGAGCAATCGGAGTCGAGTGAATCGGGAGAACCTAGCAAGCGAAAAACAACAACATGGAAGGATACCAGAGAGAAGGCCAATCGCAAGTGGAATAAAAATTTATCGGAACTAGAAGAAAGCTTGAAAGACGCAAAAACAAAAATAGAAGACATTGCATCTCAAAACCCCTCGCATGCCAAAACTCCATCCACTCCACCTCATCCCACCCCACCATGCATTGTAAATAGACCGCAACTAGGTTCTGTTCTTGCAGATCCAACCCCAGAAGGCTTGGACATGATGTTCAAGGCCTACCAGGCTCGACTTCAAGAAGGGCCTACAGCTGCAAATCTAGACAAGAGTTACCCTAGAGCGGACTTAGAGATTGAACGCATTAAAATGTGCATGAAAATGGTAGAACAAGCTCAAGCTATACTGGAGACTAGTCAAAAGTTCAATCAGACAAACTCTATCAAACCGAATTTGCATTTCTAGGGCTTACTAGAAAGATTAGAGCAATTGGTAAACAAACCACAAGTTTCTTTACCTCCACAGGCTCAACCAATTATTGAGAGAAGAAGCTCACCACCAATGGGAGCTTATGTTTCATATTCCACGGATGCTGAAATACCTCCTTCAATTCAAGAGCACTCTCAAGAGTTCTTGTGGGAAATACAAGAGGAGAAATGGGCCAAGGAGAAAAATAACCCCCCTCTTATTCCTGAGATTGATGATCGTCATGATCAATTTCCCCAAGACATTCCATCTATTTATGGAGATGAAGCAGAACAACAAGAAGATGAAAGATTAGATTTTGAATCTAATACCCTAGAAGAACTGCCTCAATTTCCAGGCCCATGGGAATCTGAGTCTCTCCAGATTAGAGCTCCCACAATACTAGTAAGAAATGAAGACTCAGTGGTTCCAAGGAACACTGATGTCGTGAAGAACACTAAGGTTCAGTGTCATCTCACTGTAGAAGAGCTGCTCAAAGCAAAACCTGAGCTTTGGAATCATGTGAAGGATCAAGTTCCAGAACTTGATTCCAAAATGCCAAAAGCAGGCTCTAAACAAAAAGTACCAGAGATACCTCTAGACAAAATAGAGGACATGTGTGAGGGTGAAGAAGGTAATACTTATCTTCCAATCACCTACCAAGGTTACACAACCAAAGCAATCATAGATTCAGGTGCTGGTGTTGCTATTGCGACCACCTCCTTGTGGAAGCAATGGGGCAAGCCCACATTAAGACCAACTAGAATGAAGCTTCAAATGGCTGATGGTCATTTTGAAAGACCTCTAGGATTGCTAGAAGGGATAACTCTAACCACTTGTGGTGTAGAGTTTGAGCACACATTTGCTATATGTGACTTTGAGAAAAATAATGTCTATGAGATGATCCTAGGAAGACCCTTCCTACGACAATTGCAAATAGTACAGGATTGGGGAACCAACTCCTTGTACTTGCAGCACTTAGGGGTCACCACCAAGGTCAATTTGAAGGATTACTCCTTCATAGATGTACCACCCCTACAGTGGAATCCTATCCACGAAGCAAAAGAAGATTCAATCTCTGTGCATTCTGAAAGTTCACCTGATCCATCATGGCTGCATGAAGATACTCATTTGTGGATGTCCAAGCTCGCAGAGGAAGAGGAAAAATGCTTGAAGGCGCGAGAAGAAGGAACTTCACCAGGAGATAGACCAATTAAAGACCCAGCTTATACACCGATGATCTTTTGAGATGAGGAATTTGAGCCTCATGGCTGGCCAGAGATCTTAGCCACCATGGACATATCAGTCAATGAAGAACAATGGACACCTCACTGTGATGAGGAGGGATATGATATCTCAGTGTTCATGTGTCAGCCCTTGCTAGAGGAATGTGACCCTAGTGATTTCATAGAAGAAGAAGAAGAGAATGACGATGATCTGGAGTCCATTGTGATGGATAGTTGCTTTAACTCAGAGAAGCACTATCTAGAAGATATAGGAGTGTTCACCCAGAAAGAAGAAGAACCTCTCAAAAGTATTAAAACGGTAAATTCAAAGGATGGGAGTGAGAGCAATCAAAAGAAAAAGAAAACAAAAGCATTGAAACAAGAAGAGGAGGAATCATTGTTTGAAGTACCAAAAAACTTCAAGAAATATGAAGTTGACGACCGCAAAATTTTGGTACGAATGCCTAAGAGAGAGGCCATCATCGGAGAATCATATGATAATGAAAAAAAGACCAAGAAGATTGTAGTGACCATTGAAGAGAACGAAGAGAGATGCACATATATAGGAGATGACCTAAGTGCAAGAGAAGAAATGGAGCTTGTAGCTCTATTAAGGGAATATAGGGATGTGTTTGCGTGGCACTATAGAGACTTGAAAGGGGTAGATCCAAGAATTTGCTCTCATACTATCCCCATGACTACTGATGCCAAGCCCACCAAACAGAAGCCCTACACATATAATGACACTTATGCAGCCAAGATAAAAGAAGAAATTGATAGGCTGATTGAAGCTGGATTTATCTATGAGATTGAGCATACTGAATGGGTGTCCCCCATTGCAGTGGTGCCCAAGAAGAATGGGAAGTTGCGAGTGTGTATTAACCTTAAAAAAGTTAATGCCGCTACGATCAGAGATAGTTATCCACTTCCAATCACGGAACACCTATTGGAGCGTGTTGCAGGCAAGGAAGTTTATAGCTTCCTTGATGGGTTTTCCGGTTACAATCAAGTAGCCATTGCCCCAGAAGATCAACATAAAACAGCTTTTGACACAGAGTGGGGAATATTTGCATTTCGTGTGATGCCATTTGGGCTCACCAATGCACCTGCAACATTCCAAAGGCTCATGTGTCATGTCTTCAAAGAGTTCTTGCGGAAGAGCTTAGAAGTGTATGTGGATGATTTATGTGCTCATTCCCAAGAAAGAAGATTTCACATCCGTGAGCTCAGACAAATCTTCAACAAGTGTAGAGAATATCGAGTGTGTCTGAACCCAGAAAAGTGTGTGTTCATGGTGCGTCAAGGTAAAATCTTAGGTCATATTGTTTCTAAGAATGTAATCTCAACAGATGAAGATAAGGTAGGAGCCATAGCGGAGCTGCCAAGGCCATGGAATGTAATAGAGGTACAAGCCTTTATGGGCCATTGTGGATATTATCGCAGGTTTATCCACATGTACACGATCATAGCTAGACCCCTTTATGCCTTGTTGTCTAATTTTGAGTGGAACGAAAAATGTGAGAGTTCTTTCAATGAACTGAAGAAACGTTTGTGCACAACACCAATACTGATCACTCCTGATTGGAATAAACCATTCCATGTCCATGTGGATGCATCCAATCATGCCATAGGATGTGTGCTAGCACAACCCACAAGTGAAGGAAACTTAGACTTGCCCATAGCATACGCTAGTAGACAGCTCACCGCAGCTGAACAAAACTATACCACAACTGAGCGAGAGGGCTTAGGCATGGTATATGCTGTGAAGAAGTTTAGACACTATTTATTGGCCAACAAGTTCAAGTTTTCACTAATCATCAAGCTTTGTTATATTTGGTCAATAAACCTTGCAATACTTGACGCTTAGTAAGATGGTTCCTCTTACTAATGGAATATGACTTTGAAGTTGTTGTCAGGAAAGGAAGAACCCACCTTCGCGCAGATCACCTTTCTCGCATCACTTTAGGAGAGTCACCACAAGGAGTGTCTGACGAATTACCCGATGCTTATCTGTTCAATTTAGAAGTTGTTCCTAAATGGGAAAATAAGTTGGTACCAGTCCTAACCTTCGGCCTTGCAAATAAGAATGTGAAAACATCACAAGAAGAAATTGTAAAATCAAAAAATAATCACATATTGGCAGGAAGCATGTACAAACAAGATACTGAGGGTGTATTAGCTTGTTGTGTCGAGGATGATGAACATAGTAGTTGGTTGCAGCAAGCTCATGAAGGATTGCTAGGAAATCACTATTCTAAACAACGAACATTGCAGAATCTGAAGCGTTTAGGAGTGTATTGGCATAGCATGGACAAAGAAATACATGAGTGGATTAAGAATTGTCCAAGGTGCAGAGAGAGACCCCGAGTGGAGCATGCGACCCTTTATCAAGTGTCATTAATTCCAGATTGGAGTGCTCCATTGGTAGAGTTTATGAGGTCGGGAAGATTACCCAAAGAGGCTAGTCTAGCAAGAAGATGAAGCATGGAGCAAGAGGCTCAAGGCTATGCCTTAGTAGGAGAGAACCTATACCGAAGAGGCAAAGATGGTTACTTAAGACTGCGCGTTCATGAATCAGACTATTTAAAGGTCTTAGAGATTGCACACAGCGATGTTGCAGGTGGACGCTTTGGTCCTGATCGAGTAATCAAGACCATTCTATTCTCAAGACTTTGGTGGCCAACTCTTCATATGGATGCACATACCTATGTGAAGAAATGTGACACATGCCAACGTGCACAATATCCTATCAGAAAAGACGAGATGCCTTTGAGGCCCATGATGGGTGGACCTGCATTCTCAAAGTGGGTTATAGACTTTGTAGGTCCTATTAACCCCCCAGCTAGAAACTCCCATGCAGAGTACATCATTGTAGCCACAGATTACCTTACAAAATGGGTAGAAGTCAAAGCCACAACAAAGAATGATGCTCAGACGACGGCTAAGTTCTTATTCGAGAATGTGTTCACTAGATATGGACTACCAATAGAGTTAGTAAGCGATAGAGGCACCCACTTCTTAAATGAAGTCATTGAAAATCTTCTCCAAGAATTCTTGGTGATACATAAGAAGTCTGCCCCCTATCATCCCCAAGCTAACGGACAGGCCGAGAGCGCAAATAAGATCCTATGTAATGCCTTGACTAAATTGGTAAATAATAAACGCTCTGATTGGGACAAACAACTTCATCATGCTGTTTGGGCTTACCGATTTGCCTTCAAAACAGTACTCAATGCCACCCCATTTCAGATGGTATTTGGACAGAATGCTGTGCTACCTTTAGATTTCCTAATCCCAACATTAAAAGTAGCACAAAAGCATGAGTGGAATGGACATGAATGGTCCTCTAGGATCTTTGATCTAGAACGCTTAGGTGAGACAAGGCTACGCACGGCGGCAGGTATCTATGGTGCAAAGAAAAGGCAAAATGCATACTTTGATGCACACATCAAGGATAAGGGACTGAAAGAGGGAGATCTAGTGTTGGTTTACACACTAAAGCAACATGCTCGTAAGTTGGAAAAAAGAGGATATGGACCCATGATCATTAATAGAATTTCCACTAGTGGTGCAGTTTAGTTGGCCACTCTAGAAGGAGATATCTTGCCAAACTATTTTAGTGGATGTAGAGTCAAGTTATACCAAGAACCTCTTATAGAGGATATGCTTACGAGACTCAACACGGCTAAGAAGCGAAAAGAAGAAGAGTTAAGAGTGAGAGAAGAAACACAGGCAAAGGCCAGAGAGCGTGTTAGGCGAAATAAGTTAAGGCGACTAGGCCTAGATGTCAACTCAAAAGCCCCAAAATATCACATGGATATGTGCCAAAAATCACGCATAGCGACTTCTCAAGTCATTGACCGAAGACCCTTTGTGACCATAGAGGTCAGACAAGGGAAGGGTGCAAGGACGGTGAAAGCATTGATTGACTCAGGTGCAGCAAGTAGTGCAGTTAGACTTTCCTACTGTCAAGACTTGCAGTTGAACATCAATCCCATAGAAGCTTATCTCATAGGATTGGGAGGTGTGGAAACCCCTTGTTTGGGCGAGGTGGAACTTCCCATCTACCTTCAAGATGTTCCAATGAAAGTCAAAGAGCTAGTGTGTCAAGATGAGAACCTTACAGAACCACTTGTCTTAGGACAAGATTGGATTTATGACAATGCAGTTAACTTGAACCTAAGAAGTCAACTTCTTCAAGTTTGGGTCCAGGGACAATGCTTTACATTAGAACTAGAAAATGGCATACTCACAAATCCAGATGTCACATCTTGTAGTTCTCCTAGGTCTAATCTTAGCAAAAGAGATGTTGTATGCATCAAAAGATCTACGTCGCAGGAGAACTCAATCATGGAAGAACAGGCTCAAAGAAAAGCGGACTCCTCCTCTAGTGCAAGGACTAATGCCGCCACTACAACTCAACCAACAAGGCAAGCACAACAGAACATGACCACTGCTATATGAAATAGACAATGGGATTTCCAAAGGAAAGTAGTGTTGGGCATGAAGCAGATCTGGATACGAAAAGGAGAGCAACCATCACCCCTACAAACCCCATCCAGGCAAGTCAACCAGGCCAGAAGACGAAGGAAGAAGATCGGACAAGCTCAACCACAAGATCTCCGACAAATTTGGATACCTAAGAAATTAGTTGTAGCCACAGAGGTATGGGTATGGAAGCCAAAAGCATCAGTAGGCCTCACAGAACCAAAGAGCCAACCACGAAGGATCAAACCCTCAAGAAACCATCCAAACATGAAGCAACCAAAGGAGATTGCTACACAGTCAAAGACCGTTCTCAAATGGATCCCTATAAGGAGGAATGATCAGCTGCCATCTCGAGATACAATGGATACCTCCAACAAAGATGGCGTCAACATCTACAAATGACATTAAGCCTCGACGAGCGACAACCATGTGCTCCCGGCACAACCCTGTCTTTTGCACCATTCAGGCCATGCATTTCCAAAGTATGCATTAACATAGGGCCACATTACATGGCCATGCATAGACACAACTAAGAGTCCCATGCACAAGAGCACATTGACAACATTTCTCTTTTTGTGTGTGACATTGTTAAAAAAAAAAAGAAAAGAAAAAAAAGAAAAAAAGAGTCAAAACTTGTTCCCAGGTTTCGCTCATGGAACATGAATGAGACATGCTTAGTTGAAGATGGAACTATTGATTACTGGGCATTTATCAATTTGGATAGAAGTGTGTCTCAGCTAGCAGGTGTGAAGAACTTGAAGGTCCGCAACTTGAGTGATGCTTAACTACTGCATGTACTATAATCTACAGGGAGATATCTGCAAGATTTAGTTTGGTATCCTGAGAATACTTGTCCGTATACCGGGTGAGAAGACTTCTGCTTATGGTGAGCTAAAGAAAATGTGTGAAACTAAGCTTGGTGTAGTTACCCAATATTGTTTGCCAAGGAATATAAAGAAATTCAATTCTCAGTATTTGGCAAATGTTGCTTGAAAAAAGGAGACAGGACCAAGCGCTCAAAAAAATTCATCGGTGGACCATCAACACAGACATTCATCGACAAGGTTCCATCACAAATACCGGGTGTACAACACGAAGAGATGAACATCGGTCGAACCTTCACAATGGTAAGTATCTTTACTTTGGCAACACCATCACCATGATAGATTAGGAAACCTCTTCGTCGGCATACCCTTGAGCACTTAGCTCGAGACCCCCAATTTTTGCACCATACTTCTTCCGATGCATTTTCCAAGTAAGCATGCATAGGGCTACATTACAAGGCCATGCACAAGGCACATATTTTCCTCAACCCATGCACGAACACACTTACTCATCATCCATTAGGGGTTATGAGTACTTGGCATGACTACTATGAACATCATCCTTGGACGATCTAAGGTCATCAATGGAGACTCACAACGACACAGTCATGTTGGAATCCAAGGCTGAAGCACATACCAAGGGACTACAACTTGCAAAGGCTCGCAGTGACAAATGAAGAACCGGAGAACCAACCTTGCCACTCTGGTTCATCCGAATGGACACTCCCTCTCAAAGCAACCTAGAATAACCATTACAACAAGGGTCTGTCAGGGACGACAGACTCGAAAGGGGGGGGAGTGTTAGAACTCAAGGTCAAGCATAAAACATAGAAGCACATCAAAGAAGTGGACATAGAAGAAGAGAGAGCAAGTAGGGAGCTCCAAGAAGCGTATGTCAAATTTTCAGAAGAATCCCCTACAAAAATAGTGATTTTCATCACTAAAAACCATTGTAAATACCATTATCTATTTTTATAACTCCATTTTGTTCAAGCCAAGGAGGTCAAGCATAAAACATAGAAGCACATCAAAGAAGTGGACACAGAAGAAGAGAGAGCAAGTAGGGAGCTCCAAGAAGTGTATGTCAAATTTTCAGAAGAATCCCCTACAAAAATAGTGATTTTCATCACTAAAAACCATAAATACCATTATCTATTTTTATAACTCCATTTTGTTCAAGCCGAGGAGTTCTCGAGCTTGAGCAGTATTAGAATTACCATCGTACCAATATTCATAATTTTTAGACTTCGTTTGAGCCCTCAAATAAGCCCTGGAACCTAATTCTTAACTAGGCCGGACACTAGTGTTGGTGCATTTTGCCCAAGCCTACATGCTTGATATGCTTGATATTATCCTCATTTGTAAGTCACATGAGTAGTCATGTGAACACCTCTTGTAAAAGAGTACATTTTATCTCTTGTAAATGGAAAAAGAAAAAAGGAAAAGGATGGCTTACCTCATCCATGATGTAAAAGCAAATTCGTGGCTCCAACTACCAAAATCACGAATTTTTGAGCTGAGGGAATCTCTCCTAACTTTGGGGATCACTTTTAGGTGAAGCCATTCGAATTCGAATTCAAAACTCCCTCCAAGAATTGCTATAAAAGGAGCAAGAAGGAAGAGGCGATTAGCAAGCCTTGTACGTGACCACTTGATGTCATTTTGTAGAGATTGAAGAGCTTAATCCATAGCTCTATCATTCTACTCCCATTGTGCAAAGATTCATTGCCAATGTGGTTGTAATCATATGTGAATCTATACATTTATTATCATCTACCTCTCTGTTTTGTTCTCTGCTATACTCACTCAGAGCAGTAACTTCAGAAGGTCATATCTCGAGTTTTACTGAACCTTTTTCAGTGTTTTAAAGTGCGTTGGATAGCTCTCACTGTCTAGTTTTGACGTATAAATTTTCAAGGTCATTGGATTTATACTTTTGGAGATATCTGCATTTTACTGCTTACTGGTCTATCTCTGCAGAGCCCCGAGAATTGTGGGAATGTTCCAGAACTTGATGAAAATTGTTCTCAGTGCTCAGTCCATCATTTGAAGTGTTTTAACTTGGAATAGGAAGCTTGCTAAGTCTATTTGCTATGCCCAAAAGGAATTTTTCTAATTCCTTCCAGGTTGAGAGCACTGTTCATTTTTTCCAGCAGGTGTATGTCCAAAAATAGCAAGTTTTGGGAGCTAGTCATTTCGCAACTTGTCGGTCTTGACTTAAACTTTTGGGATACATGTTCCAAAGTACTTGGCTGATATTTTGGTGGATTTAGGAAGCTCAAAGGGTCTACTAATCAACTCTGAAGTCTCAGTTGGCTGGTGTGAAGCTGGTTGTAGCGGCACCTACTCATCTTTGGATTGCATCCACCATCTCTCTTCACAACTAGGTCTAGACAGGGCCAAAACTACTCAAAAAACTATAAAAAGAGCTAGAGAGGTCAATTTTGAGGGTAGCTTGTTAGAGAATAGAGCTTTCGTAAGAGAACTCTTTGGCAATCTAAGCTTTCCATTGTTCCTCTTTTTGATCTTACTTTGTGCACGTGTGTGTATGTGTGTGCATGTTTGTGTGCTTTCACTCACTCACTGGTGCCTTCACTTGCTCATGGTCTTCATACCGGTCCTCACGTCTCCACGGATTGACAAGTAAAGGAGGTGGTGCTTACGCTTGAGCTACACCTCTACACCGAAAACAGAGTCTCCTAATCTTGTGCAGGATGAAGAATGGGCATTTACTATTGTTTGCAATTTTGACCCATCTTCTCATGAGTAGTGCATGTGTGTAGTAGAATTAGATGTTTGGTACTTTGATAGTGGGGTGACCAAACATATTACCTCATAGCATAGTTTCTTCTCTTCAATGGAGCCTACCCCTACATGGAATACTATCACATGTGCCAACAACTCCTCTTATCCTCTCATGGGAGTTGGTAAGATCACATTGATTACTACTGATGGTAGTTCTTTCACTTTGTTAGATGCTTTATTTGTTCCAAGGATCAAGAAGAATATGTTATCAGTTTCGACTTTAGCCAAGATTGGCTTGGTTATGAAATTTATTGGTGACAAATGTACAGTTCATGATCTCTCAAATGGCAACGTGATTATTGCTTCTGGAATTTTATATCGTGGGTTGTATAAGCCCATAGATTATGAAAAATATATGAATGATATAGCACGTGCACTACATCATTCTCAGGCTATGTCAGATGCAAAGCTTTGGCATGCACACTTGGTCATCTAAATTTTTACTAGTTTCCTGCACCTACAGAAATCTAAAATGGTGTCCTCTTTGCTCAAACTTGAGGCACCCAGTAAACATGTATGTGAAGAGGATATTTTGGTCGAAATGTAGCATTCCTCATTTCCAAAAGATGATTGAGTTCGAGCTACATAGAAATTACAGCTTGTTCATACTGATGTTTATGGTTGTATGCAGGCTCCCTCTTTGGAAAATTATCTTTACTTCATTACTTTCATTGATGATTTTTCCAGGCATGCATGGGTATATCCATTGAAAGCAAAGTTGGAAGTGTTTATGCGCTTCAAAAAGTTTTTGGTTTTGGTTGAAAATCTATCAGCATGTAAAATGGGAACCCTTCGTTTTGATCAAGAGGGGAATATATGTCTTCTGATTTTAATGCATCTCTGGTTGAACGTGGGATAAAACATCTCAACAGAATGGAGTTGCTTAATGACAGAACAGGTCACTCATGGAGATGGCAAGGTGTATGATCAAGAGTCACGCTTTACCACATAGTTTTTGGCTTGAGGCTGTTATGTGTGCAGCATATGTACTTAACAGGTGTCCCACTAAAGCGCTACAGTCTATCACTCCATATGAGGCTTGGCATGGTCACAAGCCATCTTGTGCTCATCTGCATGTTTTTGGTTGTTTGGCATATGCATTAGTGCCTGAACAACATCGGAGAAAATTGGATAATAAAGTAGTAAAATGTATTTTTGTTGTGTAAGTTCTGAAAGTAAAGGCAATCGTCTATATCATGCACAAACTAAACACATTCAGGTTAGACATGACCTTGTTTTTGTGGATGATGCTATTCAGCCATTGCTTTCATGTACTAAAGAGACATATGTTAGCTCCAAAGACATGTATGATACTTTGCTGCCTCTTTTGCAGATGGACAATCTAATGTTGGTCCTAATGAGGGAACTTCTCAGCCTTTGCAAGTTTCACATGATGATGTAGATCATTCCATTTCTAATGTAGATGTACATGATGCACTTGTTGATGAGAGAGTTGATATTGAACTTGCAAAAACTATGCCAAAATGGCTGGTGCAGACTTTGTGTGACATCAAATTAGATGCACCTATTTCATATCATACTCGTTCAGGCTCTCATAGTGCCTCTTGTGCATCAGATTTCTATGCTATGGATACATCTAGTCTCTCTGATGAGACTGACTTGTTTTGTTTGATGAAGCACAAAATTTCGAACATTGGATGGTTGCAATGAAATCTGAATATGATGTTATCATGAAAAATGGTACCTAGCCTTTATGTGACTTGCCTCCTGGCGAGAAGGCCATTGGCACTACGTGGGTATAGAAGCTGAAGCATAAACTTAATGGAACAGTTGACATGTATAAGGCTAGGCTTGTTGCAAAGGGTTTTGTGCAGGAAAGAGGCATTGACTTTGATGAAACCTTTGCTCCTACTTGTCGAATGATTACTGTTTGTAGCATCTGTGCACTTACAACTCACCATGGTTGGAATGTACGTCACTTGGACATTAAAAGAGCATTTTTGAATGGTGATTTGCAAGAAGAAATGTATGTTTTTCAACCCCGTGGCTTTGTGTAGAAAGGGCATGAAAACTAGGTGTGCAGGTTAAAGAAGGCATTATATGGTTTAAAGCAAGCACCACATGCTTGGTATGAAAAGATACATGCCTCTATGATTGCACATGGTTTTGAGAAGAGTCCAACTGAAAGCACCTTATATGTTAAGCGTCCTAATGATGTGCTTCGAAGCATTCTGGTGTATGTTGATGACATGCTACTCACTGGTCCTCATGACACGCATATTGCTAATTTTAAGGCTAATTTTCATGCCTCATTTGAGACATCTAATTTGGGGTGCATCACTATTTGGGCATTTAGTTTATGCAAGTTGATGGTGGAATGGTTTTGTGTAAAACAAAATACGTTGACACATTATTGCAGCATTTTGGCCTTGAAGGCTGTAAGCCTATTGCCACTCCTATGGAGACAGGTCTACAATTGAGTCTTCATGATGTTGGAGATGCATTTGATGTTGTTCTCTATCAACAAGTTGTTGGATGCTTGATTTATTTATGCATTACTCGACCAAATATTCAGTTTGCTATCTCACAGATGAGCAGGTTTATGCATTGCCGAGGTGTCAAGCATTGGTAGGCAGTTAAGCAAATCTTTCGCTACTTGAGTGGTACTCGGCTCTTTGGATAGTTTTATCCCAAGGGGGGATCACTACCGCCAGATTTGCATGCTTTTTATGATAGTGATTGGGCTAGTTGCTATGACACTAGTGTGTCCACCAGTGGCTTTTGCTTCATGCTTGGTAGCTCATGTATATCTTGGTTGAGCAAGAAGCAGCCTACTATGGCCACTTTCAGTTGTGAAAGTGGAAGCTTTCACAATGACTCTTGAGTGTGTGTGGCTCAGATGCCTTATGGCTGATTTGGGTGTTGGTTAGTCTTCTACCACCACCATCTGAGTATAGGGAAGCTTTCACAATGACTCTTGAGTATGTGTGGCTCAGATGCCTTATGGCTGATTTGGGTGTTGGTTAGTCTTCTGCCACCACCATCTTGACTGATAGTCAAAGCGCATTGGCAGTTGCAAGGAAGCATGTGTTCCATGCTCACACTAAGCACATTGAGGTGCATTATCATTATGTCAAGGATAGGTTCCCTGCTGGGGAGATCAGCTTGGCATATGTGCCCATGCAGGAGAGCATTGGAGAACTTTTTACGAAGGCTCTACCTAGAGAGAAATTTGAAGCTTTCCACAAAGCTTTAGGCTTACTTCCTTTTGTGGATTGATTCCACATAGCTTGGCACTTCCTAATACATGAGTGCTAGCTTCTTGTTCACTGCATCACTCCCAGGGGGGATTTGTTGATATATTTAGGTAGTGATGTGTGTGAAGACACTAGGACCATCGGGGTATTTTTTTCCCTCTTTAGAAGGTTTTTTCCCTCGACTTGTATATATGCCTATTGCCCTAATGGGCTACTTATCTTTGTACATTCTAGTGGTAATACATTTAGTATTGTGTGTTGTGCTCCAAGCTTCTTCTTCTTCCTTGTGCTATTCGTGTGCTTCCGCAGATGTCTAACTCCAACAAGCTCAAGACCCAACATTTTTTACACCATACGTTTTGAAATGCATTCCCCAAGTATGCATGCATAGGGCAACATTACAAGGCTATGCACAAGGCACCTATTTTCTTCAATCCATGCATTAACACACTTACTCATCATTCATTATGGGTTACGAGTACTTGGCATGCAAACTATGAAACCCATGTTTGAAAGATCTAGAGGAACTCAAGGTTACAACTGCAAGATTACGACCACCACATGCTAGAGAGATGACTCTCCTCCCAGCCAAATGCTTGTATATATAGCTCTCTCCAGGGGATTGCCTTCTTGGGCAGGTGAATACTAACCATCCATGTGTCAGCCATGTAACTACATGTGCACCAAGTGTCCCAGTTAACTTGAGTTAACTCAAGCGGATGCTTCTAGAAGGCTCTAGATCTCTTTGGGCAAAATACTTTCCCCATGTACCCCATGGGGATTGAACCCAAGCCTCCTCCTTCACACCCATGAGACTTAACCACTAGGCTAAGTGGGTCACTTGGTTACAAGAGTAAATGACCTTCTAGTAAGTCTAGACTCAAGATCTTTGGTCATACACACGGTTGACCAAATAGTGTCCGATTTCATCTCTGTCTGAATCGGCCAGACCCTTAGATCATAGACTTACTTTATTACATTCTTCAACCCTTAGAAAAGTATTTTTGTCCTCCAAAATAGAGCTATATATCTACTATAGGCAACCCCCAAGCCTCATGTTCTAAAACTGGAAGAACATGGTCATGTTCTAGAACTAGAAGAACATGTCTCATCTCTGTGGTGGCATCCCTATCGAAATGATTCAAAACACTATCCCGATTTGCACTTCAATAAACTAGTCAAACTACGAAGTAGTGAATGAATAATAAGGGTGGATCTAAAAACATCCATGGCCAATTCATAGTTTCTCGATGTGCGATCTAGGCACAAACATGTGAACTGGGTGGATTCAATTTACTAGTCCATTTCTGGGCATAACTGGTGCATGGACTCGCAAGACTTTGAGAACTCTTGATTCACTTGAATTTGTTTTGGAGAACTTGAAGTTTGGTTATCCCAAACATCTAACTTAGATGTTTATACAATGGTTTACTCTGATCCAACAGTTACTTGATTCTTTTACCTGACTAGAGGACTACTTTGTCTTAATGAGTTTTTAAAAAATCCTATGTAAATTGCAGGAGAAAGTTTATCATTTTCTTTGAGTCAATTGTACTATAACTTGTCCAGCTCAAATTCAAAATGAAAATTGTCCAACTTAGGACACTTTTCTCAAAGACTTTAGTTGAAAGTTCTTGGGAATTGTCAATCTGATGAACAATTCCTAACTTGTCTATTCTAGAGTATAGTGGACTCTAGGAAATCATTTATGATATAACTTGAAGCAAACTCAAATAAATAAGTCCACTTAGACTTATTATCTTTTGAAGATTGAAAAGGTTCTTGTACATTACATCTATCTAGGATGTTCAATTTAGTTATCTAGTTCTAACCGGCTAACCCTAGTCTTTTGCAAAAGCAATCAGATACCATATCTGAGCGATTTCCAAAAGATTTGGAAAGCGAAAAGAAACAACTAAAACTCTGTACAACCAATTCAAACTTAAAAGATACGTATACTTGCTATGAGTCAAAGTCTAGATGACTCAGGACTTTAACTTCTCAAAGATCTGTTTCAAGAGGGTATTGAAGCATTTTTTCTATCTTTAAGAGAAATAATCCAGATTCTCAAAAAGATTCAATGCAAATAAAAAACATCATCCAACCACAAGATACTAGTGTGGTAACCAACATCAGTGTGTCTACCCACTGAGATTCTATTGATGAGTTTTGTATTCAAATAATGCTTCACTTGAGACTAAGTTCAAGTCATATTCAGTCTTTCTCACTCCTTACTGGGAATGCAATTCTTGTGCATTTCTTTGAGTCAAAAGAGTGAATTTACCAAGTTACACTAGGTACTTGGTGCTTGACTTAGTCAATCAAATCCTTGGTTGAAAAGATCAACTCAAAGTCAAAGTCCAACTTTTTCAAAAATTTATGAGATATTTCTTGATCAACAGTACTTTATCTTGAAGTGTTTCAAGAAGATCTTGGAAGTTACTTACTTCATATCTTCCGTTTCCTTTATCTTGAAGTATCTTGAGATACTACTTTTATCCTCCTTGAATTAAACTCCTTCTTTGAAGTCTTAATTCACTTAAGCATCAAACCTAACTTCAAGATCCAATCTAGGACTAAAAGATAATTATCATCCATGGTCCTATGTCCCATACCATCTTTCCTACATCAACCTGAGTATAAAATCTCGTGTCCCATACCACCCTATTTTATATTCACATTAATGTGTGGGTGATACTTATCCTAAAGTCTAAACATCTCTTGATAGAGTACCTTCTTGCTTCAATTTTTCATGAGAGTTTTGAAGTTTCAGGTATTACCTCTAACTAGATTTTCTAGCTTTTGATCCCTTCACATGATCGTTTCACGATCTTGTGGTTTTCTTTGGGAACTTGAAAACCTTTTTGATGGAGCATCCATCCTTCTTTGCTAGGGTTTTTAAATGAAAAACCGGTTATAATTCCAAGTCCAATTTAATTTCTCAAATTCAAGTCCAATTGGTTATTCTTGACCAATTTTGCAGCAACAAGAGCTTTTCACTTCTTGTCTTTTTTATTCCTTTCTTACTGAGTCTTTAGGCACCTACCTCGACTGAGACTTTTACAGGAATCTCTCTACTGCTTAAGTCTAAGCATCTGCTCATGCTCTCTAGATTTGTACCAAAATCCCTTTAAGGATAGGCAAACATTTATGTTCCTTCCACAGACTTCAGTACCATCTTCACGGTTGCAGACTACATTCTTGGAATTCCTTCACTCTGTTCAGACTTGGAATAGCTTACTCTTTTCACAATTTTCCATTGGATAAATGGAAATTGAGTGAATAATTTCCAAAAGAAATTTTATTGCCAGTACTTGGGCAATCTAAAGACTAGTTCCAATCGCACATTCTTGGACAATCATGGCCAAGGTTGATCAAGTCTGGTTGACCTTGGGACTAGAATAAAGACTTAGTCTTTATTATTAAGATCTCTTTAACTAACAAAAGCATCTTCGCTTACCGATGGGATTTTTAGAGATCTTTCCCTCAACTTAAGTGCAAGCATACACTGATGCCTCTTAGATTTCAAAGCTAAGAATCTTTGATATACCTTTAGGTTATATCAATATTTGAACTTAAGTACCAATATCAATCGTTTGGGAACTACTAGAAACTACTTGCTCGTTAAATTTTCTTGAAAGCTTCCAGTCTCACATCTAGGGAGATGTTTCATTAGGTTTACTAGAAGACATATCTCTCACCACTTGTGGTGTGGAATTTGAGCATACTTTCCTCATTTGTGATTTTGCAAAAAATCATGTGTACGAGATGATTTTAGGACCACCATTCATGCGTCAGTTGCAAATTGTACAAGATTGGGGAACTAATTCTTTGTACTTGCAACATTTAGGAGTGACTACTAAAGTCAGTATTAAAGACTATTCACATCGAGACGTACCCCCAACACAATGGAACACCATCCATAAGACACAGGTAGAAACGAAATCGGTACACTCATTAGAATCAGATCCTTCATGGTTGCATGAGGATACTCATTTATGGATGTGTAAAGTAGCCAAACAAGAGGAAGAACGGTTAGAAGCCAGGACCTTAGGTTCAGAACAACATCCACGAACCCTTCAAGACCTAGCATACGCACCTATAGTATTTCCAGACGAAGAATTTGAGCCCCATGGTTGGGCAGAAATCCTAGCAACCATGGATGTAGCCATCAATGAAGAACAATGGACACCCCACTCTGACGAGGATGGCTATGACATTTCAGTTTTCATGATAGAGCCAATCATGTGTGATTCAATAGAAGAATGTGAACCTAACACTGATGCATTTGAGGATGCAAGTGACTTTGATCTAGAGTCAATCATTATGGACCCTCCATTTGCATCATATGAAGAATATTTCTATGAAGTAGAAACTCATCCTCAGAGACATGAAGAGATTATGAATGATGTGAGGTTAGCCACACAAGTGACTACCAAAAGTGAAGGTAAGAAAAGAAAGAAGAAAGAAACCATGTTAGAGGAAGAAGAATCTTTATTTGAAGTACCAGAAAATTTTCAAAAGTATGAAATAGAAGACAGACGAATCATGGTAAGAATGCCTAACAAAAAAGCTGACATTGGAGAAGTATACGATAATAGAGAGAAAACCAAAAAAATCATAGTAGCCATAGAAGGAGAAGAAGAGAAATGTACATACATAAGGCATGATTTGACGACTGAAGAAGAAGAAGAAGAATTAGTTACCCTATTGCGCGAATATAGAGATGTGTTCGCCTGGAGTTACAAAGACTTGAAAGGAGTAGACCCAGATATATGTTCTCATAGAATCCCTATGACTCCAGATGCAAAACCCACGAAACAGAAACCATACACATACGATGATAACTATGCTGCAAAGATTAAAGAAGAAATAGATCGTTTGATAGAAGCAGGATTCATTTACGAAATTGAGCATACCGAATGTGTATCCCCCATTGTGATTGTGCCCAAAAAGAATGGAAAATTGCGTGTGTGTATTAACCTTAAAAAAGTTAATGCCGCCACGATTAGAGACAGTTATCCTCTTCCTATCACGGAACACCTATTGGAAAGAGTTGTGGGCAAGGAAGTTTACAGCTTTCTTGATAGTTTCTCAGGCTATAATCAAGTAGCCATTGCTCCAGAAGATCAGCATAAGACGGCTTTTGCCATAGAATGGGGCATATTTGCATTTCGTGTGATGCCATTTGGCTTAACAAATGCACCCGCCACTTTCCAGTGACTCATGTGTCACGTTTTTAAGGAATTCTTATGCAAGAGTTTGGAAGTTTATGTCGATGACATATGTGCTCATTCAAATATCAGGCAGACGCATATCCCAGAGTTAAGGCAAGTATTTGACAAATGTCGAGAATATCAGGTTTGTCTGAACCCAGAAAAATGTGTTTTCATGGTCAGACAAGGCAAAATTCTACGACACATTGTGTCAAAGCATGGATCTCTACAGACAACGAAAAAGTGAAAGTAATTGCCGATCTACCTAGGCCAAATAACATAAAAGAAGTACAAGCATTTATGGGTCATTGTGGTTATTAAAGACGATTCATACACATGTATGCAATCATAGCCAAGCCTCTGTACTCTCTTTTGACCAAGTTTGAATGGACAGATGAATGTGAGAATTCATTCAATGAACTTAAATGACGTTTGTGCTCAACATCTATATTGACAACCCCAGATTGGAGTAAGCCATTCCATGTACATGTGGAAGCATCCAACTATGCCATAGGATGTGTGTTGGCACAACCCACGAATGAAGGTTATATAGATCTCCCTATAGCTTATGCGAGCAGACAATTGAACGCAGCAGAAAGAAATTACACCACTACGGAACGAGAAGGATTAGGAATGATCTACGCAGTAAAGAAATTCAAACATTATTTGTTGGCAAACAAGTTCAAATTCTTTACAGATCATCAAGCGCTATTGTACTTAGTCAATAAGCCATGTAACACAGTACGATTGATACGTTGGTTTCTATTACTCTGGAGTATGATTTCGAAGTAGTAGTTAGGAAAGGAAAGACACACCTTAGAGCTGACCACCTTTCAAGATTAACCACAGGAGAAGCTCCTCAAGGAATAGCACATGAATTAACCGATGCATATTTGTTTAACCTTGAGATAGTACCAGAATGGGCTAAGCCTATAGTTCCTATTCTCACATATGGACCCAAGAATCCTAGGATAAGGATCAAGGAAGGAGAGATTACCAAGTCTCAAAGATATCAAATAATAGCAGGAAGCATATATAAATAGGATAATCAAAAGAGTCTTGCTTGTTGTGTAGATGAATCAAAACATGCGAATTGGTTGCAATTAGCACACATAGGTGCATTAAAGCAACATCACTCGAAACATCGTACGTTGCAGACTCTGCATAGACTAGGAGTCTATTGACCTTCTATGGAAGCAGATGTCTACAAGTTGTGTAAAGAATGCCATGTTTGTTGTGAAAGACCACCAATAGAACATGCTACATTATATCACATGTCTCTCACACCAGAATCGAGTGAACCTTTAGTGACATACTTGAGGACGAAAACATTTCCTCAAGGAATGACCTTAGCACGACAACGAAGTCTAGAGCAGGAAGCTCAAGACTATTCACTTGTTGGTGACAATCTATACAAACGAGGATGAGATGGATAGTTAAGACAATGTGTTCATGAAAGCGATTATTTGAGCGTATTAGAGACTACACACCAAGGTGTTGCAGGAGGTCATTTTGGACCCGATAGGATAATCAAAGCCATCCTCTTTGCAGGATTATGGTGGCCCACTCTTCACATGGATGCACATACCTATGTTAAGAGATGTGATGTGTGCCAAAGAACTCAATTTCCAACTCGCAGAGATGAAATGCCATTGAAACCCATGATGGGAGGACGTGCATTTTCTAAGTGGGGTATAGGCTTTGTAGGACCTTGTTGGAACTCAAGGTCAAGCATAAAACATGGAAGCACATCAAAGAAGTGGACATAGAAGAAGAGAGAGCAAGTAGGGAGCTCCAAGAAGTGTATGTCAAATTTTCAGAAGAATTTCCTACAAAAATAGTGATTTTCATCACTAAAAACCATTGTAAATGCCATTTTCTATTTTTTTAACTCCATTTTGTTCAAGCCGAGGAGTCCTTGAGCTTGAGGAGTATTAGAACTATCATCCTACCAATTTTCATAATTTTTAGACTTCGTTTGAGCCCTCAAATAAGCCCTGGAACCTAATTTTTAACTAGGCCGGACACTAGGTCTGGACAGGGCCAAAACTAGTCAAAAAACTATAAAAAGAGCTAGAGAGCTCATTTTTGAGAGTAGCTGGGTAGAGAATAGAGCTTTTGTAAGAGAACTCTTTTGCAATCTAAGCTTTCCATTGTTCCTCTCTTTGATCTTACTTTGTGCATGTGTGTGTATGTGTGTGCATGTTTATGTGCTTTCACTCACGCACTTGTGCCTTCACTTGCTCGTGGTCTTCATACCGGTCCTCACATCTCCGCGGATTGACAAGTAAAGGAGGTGGTGCTTACACTTGAGCTACACCAAATTTTGGCGCCATTGTCGGGGAGAGAGCTTCGAGGACGAGTGTTGTGATGGTAAGATCATAGATTTGCGACGTTGGAAGGTAAAAAAACTATCATTTTTGTTCATTTTCTGATTTTTCTTCTTCATCTTCTTCATCATCATCATCTCCACCTTCTTCCATCTTCTTCTTCATAGAAATTTCTTGTTTTTTAGTGCATTTTCACCATTTTCATACCATTTTTCATGCATTATTGTGTGGGAAGGAGTTAGGAAGTGCAAGGGAGAACAAGCGCCTGTGTTTTTCATGATTTTCTGCTCATACGGAGCTCACCATTGCTCGGCGCTTAAAAATTCGAAGTTCCCGCCAAAAAACGCGATTCTGTGATGAAAATCGCGATGCTGTGAAAATTCAAATTTTTTTGAAAATCACGATTTTCTGTTTCCCGCCTAAAGGCTTGCTGAAAGAATCATGATTCTGTGGTCATTCTCAGAATCGCGATTCTGTGGTTGTGCTCAAAATCGCGATTCTCACACATCACGATTTTCAGTCAAAAACACGATTCTGTGAAAACACGATTTTGTGAATCACGATTCTGTGAACCACGATTCTGTGAAAACACGATTCTGTGCTCAAAATCGTGATTTTCAAAAAACAGGATTCTGCGCTTGTACTCAAAATCGCCATTCTCATAAATCACGATTTTCAGCCCAAGAACACGATTCTGTGAAAACACGATTCTCTGTTCAAAATCGCGATTCTCACAAATCACGATTTTCAGCAAAAACACGATTTTGTGAAAAGGCGATTCTGTGAAAACACGATTCTCTGCTCAAAATCGCGATTCTCACAAATCACGATTTTAAGCAAAAACATGATTTTGTGAAAAGGCGATTCTGTGAAAACACGATTCTCTGCTCAAAATCGCGATTCTCACAAATCACGATTTTCAGCAAAAACACAATTTTGTGAAAAGGCGATTCTGTGAAAACATGATTCTCTGCTCAAAATCGCGATTCTCACAAATCACGATTTTCAGCAAAAACGATTTTGTGAAAAGGTGATTCTGTGAAAACACGATTCTCTGCTCAAAATCGCAATTCGCACAAATCACGATTTTCAACAAAAACACGATTTTGTGAAAAGGCGATTCTCTGCTCAAAATCGCGATTCTCACAAATCACAATTTTCAACCAAAAACACGATTTTGTGAAAAACACGATTCTCAAGGTACACAATCGTGATTCTCTGATGTCTCACAATCGCGATTCTCTTGAGATTTACAAAATCGCGATTCTCTGGAGATTTACAGCATCGCGATTCTCTTGAAGTTCACAAAATCGCAATTCCCTGATTTCACAAAAATCGCGATTTTCTCCAAAAGGTCCTGTTTGCTTGTTTTGACCCCCAGGAGCCTGATTTGACATAACTTTTTCATCCAAAGTCCATTTTTTGAGCTCTATAGCTCGTTGGAAAGCTCTATAGCTCGTTTCAAAGCTCGTTTTTTAAGAATAACGCGTTGATTTTCAGATAGGATAATTTGAAGTTGACCTTCAAGTGGGACCTGGAACCCAAGGGGACTCCAAAGGATTTTTGAACCATACCAAGGGGAAATTTTGGACTCTTAGCCAAAGCTTATGAACTTGAGATCTGGTAGACACCTAGGCAAGGATAGACAAAGCATTAGATCTTCTCAGTCCAGTGTCAACCATACAGCTAAGTCTTGGGCACAACAACTAAGTGGTCATCCTTACAGACTAAGTTCAGACACAAGTGATTTAGAAATGTCTTTTAGCATGGGGAAACCTATAGGTGGCTGAGGAACTGATTATTTACAAACACCAGAAGGTCCCTATAAGACACAGTTGGAATATATTCGGACCAACCGATTAGGTGCTCGCATCTATGAGGATGTTCTGAGGCGATCAGTGGTCCAACTCAAAAATCCAGATCAACCCTTTGGACTTGAACACCCGGTGGTCAAGTTCGAAACCTAGAACAAGGAAATGTAGGACAAGGACCCCAGACTCCTAGAGGCAAGTCAGTTTTGACCAGAGTGATCACTCCAGACTGGATCCCTCAAGACAACAAAAGCATAGAACAATTTTTGAATAGAGAAACAGAGGAAGCCTTTTAGAGATTCAAGCCAGATCAACCTAGCCGATTGGGCATAGTCATCATCTACGAGTTCAAGGATCCAGAGATACCAGGCAAAGTTGTCTACCTGGATAACACGTCAGAGAAAATTTTCTTGGTAACAGAACATGACAGACATGCATATACTTGGAAGAATGAATTGATTTTCCCTCCACCAAGATCCAATGTTTCCCATGGCCTCCAAGGAGTAGGATCATCCCAAGCTCATGAAGCCCAGAGAGAAAGAACTAGAGAGAGACCTGAGGTAAGTTTTGCACACACGGTGGGCTGAAATAGAGCAGGATTTGAAGATGAAAGACCTGAAAGAGAGAGACATCAAGCACATAGGCAACAAAGAGATGAACATGATTTTCCATTGCCTAGACCCCAAGAGCACACAAGAACCCTTAGACCCACTCAAGTGATCAAGGCAATGAAGAATTATTTTGACGGGTCAGGAGATCCTTATGATCATGTGGCTGAGTTCAAACAAGTGTTAAGAGTTGAACAGGTTGAGAATTTATTCACCCAATACGAGGCATTTGGTTTGACTCTTAAGGGCACTGCCTTGGCTTGGTTTCAACCATTGAGTAGTTGCAACTATCGCGATATAGGTCAGCTGCTAGACGAATTCATTGTAGAATTTTCCAAGAGTGGTATCAGGCATAACACATCATCCTTGATCCACAATTTCAAGCAGGAACCCCAAGAAACAATGCGACTAGCAGGTAGAAGGTTCAGACAGTACCTAGAAAGATGCCCTACTCCAGAGTTACCCACACCAGCCAAACAAGTGGCTTTGTTCTTAGATGGCTTACTGAGCACAAAGTTAAGATCATGTGTACTTGAAAGAGCCTAGATCCATAGAAGAGTGTGTGCGGACGTGCATTGACATAGAAGATAACTTGGGTGAGGAGTTAGGATTGTCCAAACTCTATAAGGATTCTGATAGTTCTACTAGTCATACTTCGAAAATCTCCACGGAAATAGATGAGATAGCTGAGCAAGTTGCCAAGAAGCTGGGAGTCCAAAATAGACAAACATAGAGAGTCACTCCATTGAATCGGTGTTATACTTGCGGAGGCGACCACATGGCTAATGTATGCCCATTGCACAACCAGAACATGAGAGAAAGGAATGCTCCATATTGCACTATTGAGAGAAAATATACAAACCACACGGCTCAAGATTGTCCCTACAATAGGCAGGCTGTTAGACAAACTTATTAGCAACCTTTCCAACAAGGTAGATATCAGAACCAATACCAACAGCCATATTATCGACCACAACAACAATATCAGGCACAATATAGGCCACAACCAGTCTTGGGAAACCAACCACTAACTCTTGCCAACGTGATTCCAGTCAAGTATGTCGTGGGAGAGGAAAATCCAAATAGAGCATTGGTCCCACTAACCCCATTGATACCAGATAATGACTCTCATGCTCATAGTTCAGACTACTCCCATGAAGGTAGTCCACATGCTTATTACACAGAGTCACCTCAACATAGTGAGATTTACCCGTATCAATATGAGGCACAACCTATGGAACAAAATTGGGAGCCTGAATATTCCAATTTCATGTACGCAAATGCTAACCCTAGGCCCCAACTGAGACAAGTAAGACCACAAGCTCCTAGAGGACCATGTTCTAGATGTCAGGGCGACCATTTCCTTCATGATTGTCCCCACCCACCATCTCCGAGTCAAGGACAGGCTATCACAATACAAGCTTTTTGTCTTGATTGTGGAAAAGACCATCTCCCTAGAGATTGTCCAAGAAACCCCTCGAGTGCACCCAAGATTACACCCATTAATGTGGTAGGCTTAGTGGCGGATTCAAGTTCAAGTAGCAGTAATGTGGCACCTGTACAGGCAGTTACTAGGGCAGAAGCATTAAAACAAGATAAACCAGTAAAGCAATCGGAGTCAAGTAAATCAGGAGAGCCTAGTAAGAGGAAAACAAGAACATGGAAAGATACCAGAGAAAAGGCCAATCGCAAGTGGAATACAAAGTTATCGGAACTAGAAGAAAGCTTGAAAGATGCAAAAACAAAAATAGAAGACATTGCATCTCAAAACCCCTCGCATGCCGAAACTCCATCCACTCCACCTCATCCCACCCCACCACCCATTGTAAATAGACCGCAACCAGGTTCTGTTCTTGCAGATCCAACCCTAGAAGGCTTGGACATGATGTTCAAGGCCTACCAGGCTCGACTTCAAGAAGGGCCTACAACTGCAAATCTAGACAAGAGTTACCCTAGAGCGGACTTAGAGATTGAACGGATGAGAATGTGCATGAAAATGGTAGAACAAGCTCAAGCTATATTGGAGACTAGTCAAAAGTTCAATCAGACAAACTCTGTCAAACCGGATTTGCATTTCTAGGGCTTACTAGCAAGATTAGAGCAATTGGTAAACAAACCACAAGTTTCTTTACCTCCACAGGCTCAACCAGTTATTGAGAGAAGAAGCTCACCACCAATGGGACCTTATGTTTCAAATTCCACGGATGCTAGAATACCTCCTTCAATTCAGGAGCACTCTCAAGAGTTCTTGTGGGAAATACAAGAGGAGAAATGGGCCAAGGAGAACAATAACTCCCCTCCTATTCCTGAGATTGATGATCTTCATGATCAATTTCCCCAAGACATTCCATCTATTTACGAAGATGAAGCAGAACAACAAGAAGATGAAAGATTAGATTTTGAATCTAATACCCTAGAAGAACTGCCTCAATTTCCAGGCCCATGGGAATCTGAATCTCTCCAGATTAGAGCTCCCACAATACTAGTAAGAAATGAAGACTGAGTGGTTCCAAGGAACACTGATGTCGTGAAGAACACTAAGGTTCAGTGTCATCTCACTATAGAAGAGCTGCTCAAAGCAAAACCTCAACTTTGGAATCATGTGAAGGATCAAGTTCCAAAACTTGATTCCAAAATGCCAAAAGAAGGCTCTAAGGAGAAAGTACCAGAGATACCTCTAGACAAAATAGGGGATGTGTGTGAGGGTGAAGAAGGTAACACTTATCTTCCAATCACCTACCAAGGTTACACAACCAAAGCAATCATAGATTCAGGTGCTGGTGTTGCCATTGCGACCACCTCCTTGTGGAAGCAATGGCACAAACCCACATTAAGACCAACTAGAATGAAGCTTCAAATGGCCGATGGTCATTTTGAAAGAACTCTAGGATTGCGCGAAGGGATAACTCTAACCACGTGGTGTGGAGTTTGAACATACATTTGCTATATGTGACTTTGAGAAAAATAACGTCTATGAGATGATCCTAGGAAGACCCTTCCTACGACAATTGCAAATAGTACAGGATTGGGGAACCAACTCCTTGTACTTACAACACTTAGGGGTCACCACCAAGGTCAATTTGAAGGATTACACCTTCAGAGATGTACCACCCCTACAGTGGAATTCTATCCACAAAGCGAAAGAAGATTCCATTCTCTGTGCATTCTGAAAGTTCACCTGATCCATCATGGCTGCATGAAGATAGTCATTTGTGGATGTGCAAGGTCGCAGAGGAAGAGGAAAAACGTTTAAAGGAAAGAGAAGAAGGAACTTTGCCAGGAGATAGACCAGTTAGAGATCCAGCCTACACTCCGATGATCTTTCCAGATGAGGAATTTGAGCCTCATGGCTGGCCAGAAATCTTAGCCACCATGGACATTGCTGTCAATGAAGAACAATGGACACCTCATTGTGATGAGGAGGGTTATGATATTTCAGTGTTCATGTGTCAGCCCCTGCTAGAAGAATGTGACCCTAGTGATGTCATAGAAGAAGAAGAGAATGACGATGATATAGAGTCCATCGTGATGGATAGCCCTAGTGATGTCATAGAAGAAGAAGAGAATGACAATGATATAGAGTCCATCGTGATGGATAGTTGCTTTAACTCAGAGCAGCACTATCTAGAAGATATAGGAGTGTTCACCCAGAAAGAAGAAGAACCTCTCATAAGTATTAAAACGGTAAATTCAAAGGATGGAAGTAAGAGCAGTCAAAAGAAAAAGAAAAGAAAAGCAGTGAAACAATAAGAGGAGGAATCATTGTTTGAAGTACCAGAAAACTTCAAGAAATATGAAGTTGACGACTGCAAAATTTTGGTACGAATGCCTAAGAGAGAGGCCATCATATAGGAGAATCATATAATAATAAAGAAAAGACCAAGAAGATTGTAGTGACCATTGAAGAGAACGAAGAGAGATGTACATATATAGGAGATGACCTAAGTGCAAGAGAAGAAATGGAGCTCGTAGCTCTATTAAGGGAATATAGGGATGTGTTTGCGTGGCACTATAGAGACTTGAAAGGGGTAGATCCAAGAATTTGCTCTCATACTATCCCCATGACTGCTGATGCCAAGCCCACCAAACAGAAGCCCTACACATATAATGATACATATGTAGCCAAAATAAAAGAAGAAATTGATAGGCTGATTGAAGCTGGATTCATCTATGAGATTGAGCATACTGAATGGGTGTCCCCCATCATAGTGGTGCCCAAGAAGAACAGGAAGTTGCGAGTGTGTATTAACCTTAAAAAAGTTAATGCTGCTACGATCAGAGATAGTTATCCACTTCCAATCGCAGAACACCTATTGGAGCGTGTTGCAGGCAAGGAAGTTTATAGCTTCCTTGATGGATTTTCAGGTTACAATCAAGTAGCCATTGCCCCAGAAGATCAACACAAAACAGCTTTTGCTACAGAATGGGGAATCTTTGCATTTCGTGTGATGCCATTTGGGCTCACCAATGCACCTACGACATTCCAAAGGCTCATGTGTCATGTCTTCAAAGAGTTCTTGCGAAAGAGCTTAGAAGTGTATGTGGACGATTTATGTGCTCATTCTCAAGAAAGAGGATTTCACATCCCTGAGCTCAGACAAATCTTCAACAAGTGTAGAGAATATCGAGTGTGTCTGAACCCAGAAAAGTGTGTGTTCATGGTGCGTCAAGGTAAAATCTTAGGTCATATTGTTTCTAAGAATGGAATCTCAACAGATGAAGATAAGGTACGAGCCATAGCGGAGCTGCCAAGGCCAAGGAATGTTAAGGAGGTACAAGCCTTTATGGGCCATTGTGGATACTACCGTAGGTTTATCCACATGTATGCGATCATAGCTAGACCCCTTTATGCCTTGTTGTCTAATTTTGAGTGGAACGACGAATGCGAGAATTCTTTCAATGAAGTGAAGAAACGTTTGTGCACAGCACCAATACTCACCACTCTTGATTGGAATAAACCATTCCATGTCCATGTGGATGCATCCAATCACGCCATAGGATGTGTGCTAGCACAACCCATGAGTGAAGGAAACTTAGATTTGCCCATAGCATATGCTAGTAGACAACTAAACCTAGCTAAACGAAACTATACCACAACTGAGCGAGAGGGCTTAGGCATGGTATATGATGTGAAGAAGTTTAGACACTATTTATTGGCCAACAAGTTCAAGTTTTTCACTGATCATCAAGCTTTGTTATATTTGGTCAATAAACCTTGCAATACAGGACGGTTAGTAAGATGGTTTCTCTTACTAATGGAATACGACTTTGAAGTTGTTGTCAGGAAAGGTAGAACCCACCTTAGGGCAGATCACCTTTCTCGCATCACTTCAGGAGAGTCACCGCAAGGAGTGTCTGATGAACTACCTGACGCTTATCTGTTCAATTTAGAAGTTGTTCCTAAATGGGAAAATAAGTTGGTACAAGTCCTAACCTTCGGACCCACAAATAAAAATGTTAGAACATCACAAGAAGAAATTGTAAAATCACAAAAATATCACATATTGGCAGGAAGCATGTACAAACAAGATACTGAGGGTGTATTAGGTTGTTGTGTTGAGGATGATGAACATAGTAGCTGGTTGCAGCAAGCTCATGAAGGATTGCTAGGAAATCACTATTCTAAACAACGAACATTGCAGAATCTAAAGCGTTTAGGAGTGTATTGGCCTAGCATGGACAAAGAAATACATGAGTGGATTAAGAATTGTCCAATGTGCAGAGAGAGACCCCCAGTGGAGCATGCGACCCTTTATCAAGTGTCATTAATTCCAGATTGGAGTGCTCCATTGGTAGAGTTTATGAGGTCGGGAATATTACCCAAAGAGGCTAGTCTAGCAAGAAGACGAAGCATGGAGCAAGAGGCTCAAGGCTATGCCTTGGTAGGAGAGAACCGATATCGAAGAGGCAAAGATGGTTACTTAAGACTGTGCGTTCATGAATCAGACTATCTGAAAGTCTTAGAGACTGCACACAGTAGTGTTGCAGGTGGACATTTTGGTCCTGACCGAGTAATCAAGACCATTCTTTTCTCACGACTTTGGTGGCCAACTCTTCATATGGATGCACATACCTATGTGAAGAAATGTGACACATGCCAACGTGCGCAATATCCTATCAGAAAAGATGAGATGCCTTTGAGGCCCATGATGGGAGGACGTGCATTCTCAAAGTGGGGTATAGACTTTGTAGGTCCTATTAACCCCCCAGCTAGAAACTCCCATGCAGAGTACACCATTGTAGCCATAGATTACCTTACAAAATGGGTAGAAGTCAAAGCCACAACAAAGAATGATGCTCAGACGACGGCTAAGTTCTTTTTTGAGAATGTGTTCACTAGATATGGACTACCAATAGAGTTAGTAAGCGATAGAGGCACGCAGTTCTTAAATGAAGTCATTGAAAATCTTCTCCAAGAATTCTTGGTGATACATAAGAAGTCTGCACCCTATCATCCCCAAGCTAACGGACAGGCCGAGAGCACAAATAAGATCCTATGTAATGTCTTGACTAAATTGGTAAATAATAAACACTCTGATTGGGACAAACAGCTTCATCATGCTGTTTGGGCTTACCAACTTGCCTACAAAACAGTACTCAATGCCACCCCATTTTAGATGGTCTTTGGAAAGAATGTTGTGCCACCTTTAGATTTCCTAATCCCAACATTAAAAGTAGCACAAGAGCATGAGTGGAATGGACATGAACTGTCCTCTAGGATCTTTGATCTAGAACGCTTAGGTGAGACAAGGCTACGTGCGGCGGCAGGTATCTATGTTGCAAAGAAAATGCAAAATGCATACTTTGATGCACACATCAAGGATAAGGGACTGAAAGAGGGAGATCTAGTGTTGGTTTACACACTAAAGCAACATGCTCGTAATTTGGAAAAGAGAGGATATGGACCCATGATCATTAATAAAATTTCCACTAGCGGTGCTGTTCAATTGGCTACTTTAGAAGGTGACATCTTGCCAAACTATATCAGTGGCTGTTGAGTCAAGTTATATCAAGAACCTCTTACAGAGGACATGCTAATGAGACTCAACACTGCTAAGAAACGAAAAGAAGAAGAGATGAGAGTCAGAGAAGAAGCACAAGCAGAGGCTAGAGAGTGCATAAGGCCAAATAAGTTAAGGTGACTAGGCCTAGATGTCAACTCAAACGCCCCAAAATATCACATGGATATGTGCCAAAAATCAGGCATAGCGACTTCTCCAGTTATTGACCGACGTCCCTTTGTGACCATAGAGATAGGACAAGGAAAGGGTGTAAGGACTGTGAAAGCATTGATTGACTCAGGTGCAGCAAGTAGTGCAGTTCGACTTGCCTACTGCAAAGACTTGCAGTTGAACATCAATCCCATAGAAGCTTATCTCATAGGATTGGGAGGTGTGGAAACCCCTTGTTTGGGCGAGGTGGAACTTCCCATCTACCTTCAAGATGTTCCAATGAAAGTCAAAGTGCTAGTGTGTCAAGATGAGAACCTTACAGAACCACTTGTCTTAGGACAAGATTGGATTTATGACAATGCAGTTAACTTGAACCTAAGAAGTCAACTTCTTCAAGTTTGGGTCCAGGGACAATGCTTTACATTAGAACTAGAAAATGGCATACTCACAAATCCAGATGTCACATCTTGCAATTCTCCTAGGACTAATCTTAGGAAAAGAGATGTTGTATGCGTCAAAAGATATATGTCGTAGGAGAACTCAATCATGGAAGAACAGGCTCAAAGACAAGCGGACTCCCCCTCTGGTGCAAGGACTAATGTCGCCACTACAACTCAACCAACAAGGCAAGCACAACAGAACAAGACCACTGCTATATCAAATAGACAATGGGATTTCCAAAGGAAAGTAGTGCTGGGCATGAAGCAGATCTGGATACGAAAAGGAGAGCAACCATTACCCTTGGCCCCACAAACCCCATCCAGGCAAGTCAACCAGGCCAGAAGACGAAGGAAGAAGATCGGACAAGCTCAACCACAAGATCTCCGACAAATTTGGATACCTAAGAAATTAGTTGTAGCTCAACAAGGGCGATTACACATGTGGGTACCCAGGAAGCTCTTACGTCCGCAACAACCTATGCTCTCCCATACGCGAAAAGTCTCAACAAAGAAGCCAAGGCGAGGCAAAGGTCAGAACCAAACACCAAGAACAATAGTAGACCAAGTAACCTCTTCAACGGGAGTCAAGTGACCAGCCACAGAGGTATGGGTATGGAAGCCAAAAGCAGCGGTAGGCGTCACAAAACCAAAGAGCCAACCATGAAGGATCAAACCCTCAAGAAACCATCCAAACAAGAAACAACCAAAGGAGATTGCTACACAGTCGAAGATGGTTCTCAAATGGATCCCTATAAGGAGGAATGATCAGCTGCCATCTTGAGATACAATGGATACCTCCAACAAAGATGGCGTCAACATCTGCAAATAACATTAAGCCTCGACGAGCGACAACCATGTGCTCCCTGCACAACCCCATCTTTTGTACCATTCAGGCAATGCATTTCCAAAGTATGCATTAACATAGGGCCACATTACATGGCCGTGCATAGACACAACTAAGAGTCCCATGCACAAGAGCACATTGACATATGTCAATTATTTTTTCTGATACTAACATCTATCTTCTTGTGTGTGACATTGTTTCAAAAAATAAAAAATAAAAAATGAGAGTCAGAACTTGTTCCCAGGTTTCGCTCATGGAACATGAATGAGACATGCTTAGTTGAAGATGGAACTATTGATTACTGGGCATTTATCAGTTTGGATAGAAGTGTGTCTCGGCTAGCAGGTGTGAAGAACTTGAAGGTCCGCAACTTGAGTGATGCTTAACTACTGCATGTACTATAATCTACAGGGAGATATCTACAAGAGGTAGTTTGGTATCCTGAGAATTCTTGTCCATATACTGGGTGAGAAGACTTCTGCTTATGGTGAGCTAAAGAGAATGTGTGAAACTAAGCTTGGCGTAGTTACCCAATATTGCTTGCCAAGGAATATAAAGAAATTCAATTCTCAGTATTTGGCAAATGTTTCTTGAAAAAAGGAGACAGGACCAAGCGCTCAAAAAAATTCATCGGTGGACCATCAACACAGACATTCATCGACGAGGTTCCATCACAAATACCAGGTGTACAACACGAAGAGATGAACATCGATCGACCTTCTCCATGGTAAGTATCTTTACTCTGGAAACACCATAACCATGATAGCTTAGGAAACCTCTTTGTCGGCATACCCTTGAGCAATTAGCTCAAGACCCCAATTTTTGCACCATACTTCTTCTGATGCATTTTCCACGTAAGCATGCATAGGGCTACATTACAAGGCCATGCACAAGGCACATATTTTCCTCAACCCATGCACGAACACACTTACCCATCATCCGTTATGGGTTATGAGTACTTGGCATGACTACTATGACCATCAATTTTGGAAGATCTAGAGGACATCAACGGAGACTCACAACGACACAATCGTGCTGGCATTTAACGACGAAGCACATACCAAAGGACTACAAATTGAAAAGACTCGTAGTGACAAATGCAGAACCCGACAACCAACCCTGCTACAATTGGAAGAGCGACGGCTCCAGTTCCTACCGAATGGACACTACCTCTCGAAGCACTACCTGGAACAACCATTACAACAAGGGTCTGTCAGGGACGACAGACTCGAGAGGGGGGGAGTGTTGTAACTCAAGGTCAAGCATAAAACATGGAAGCACATCAAAGAAGTGGACATAGAAGAAGAGAGAGCAAGTAGGGAGCTCCAAGAAGTGTATGTCAAATTTTCAGAAGAATTCCCTACAAAAATAGTGATTTTCATCACTAAAAACCATTGTAAATGCCATTTTCTATTTTTTTAACTCCATTTTGTTCAAGCCGAGGAGTCCTTGATCTTGAGGAGTATTAGAACTATCATCCTACCAATTTTTATAATTTTTAGACTTCGTTTGAGCCCTCAAATAAGCCATGGAACCTAATTTTTAACTAGGCCGGACACTAGGTCTGGACAGGGCCAAAACTAGTCAAAAAACTATAAAAAGAGCTAGAGAGCTCAATTTTGAGAGTAGCTGGGTAGAGAATAGAGCTTTTGTAAGAGAACTCTTTTGCAATCTAAGCTTTCCATTGTTCCTCTCTTTGATCTTACTTTGTGCGCGTGTGTGTGTATGTGTGTGCATGTTTATGTGCTTTCACTCACGCACTTGTGCCTTCACTTGCTCGTGGTCTTCATATCGGTCCTCACGTCTCCGCGGATTGACAAGTAAAGGAGGTGGTGCTTACGCTTGAGCTACAGACCCATTAACCCCCCTGCAAAAGGAACACATGCGGAATACATTATTGTTGCAACATATTATCTTACCAAATGGGTAGAGGCAAAGGCCACAAAAAAGAATGATGCACACACGACTACAACATTCTTATTTGAGAATGTCTTTACAAGATCTGGATTGCCTATAGAGTTAGTGAGCGATCGAGGAACTCACTTTCTAAACCAAGTCATTGAATATTTGTTACAAGATTTTATGGTGATTCACAAGAAATCCGCACCATATCATCCTCAGGCCAATGGTCAGTCTGAAAGCACTAACAAGATCCTTTGTAACGTACTAATGAAACTCGTGAACAACAAACGTTCAGATTGGGACAAATAGTTGCACCATGCTGTTTGGGCATATCGAGTGGCCTACAAGACCATACTCAATGCAACTCCCTTTCAGATGGTTTTTGGTCAGAATGCTCTGCTTCCTTTGGACTTTTTGATATCGACCCTTAAGGTTGCACAAGAACATAAGTGGACCGACCATGAATTATCAGCAAGAATAGTGGACTTGGAACGATTAGGAGAAACTAGGCTGAGAGCAGCAGCAGGAATATATGCTGTAAAGAAGCGACAGAAACCATATTTTGATGCACATGTGAAAGATAAAGGCTTAAAAGAAGGAGATTTAGTCCTAGTATATACGCTGAAACAACATGCACGGAAGTTAGAAAAGCGAGGTTATGGACCTATGATCATTAACAGACTCTCGACAAGTGGAGCAGTACAATTAGCCACTTTAGAAGGAGACATAATGCCTAATTACATTAGTGGCTGTAGAGTCAAGTTATATCAGGAACCTCTTACTGAGGATATGCTTAGACGACTCACATTGGCAAAGAAGTGTAAGGAAGAAGAAAATAGGATACGTGTTGAAGCTCAGGCAGAAGCTATAGAACGCATTAAGCGCATGAAGTTAAGAAGACAAGGACTAGGGAGAGAACATTATAACCATCTGGAAACAACACCCAGATACCCCACGACCATGTGTCAAGTAAAGTCAAGCACTCATCCTAACATAATGGACAGGTGACCATTCATTAAAGTCAGGCTAGAGCACAGCAACCCTTGCTAAGAGCTCATGGCTTTAATTGATTCAGGTGCTCCGACTAGTGCAATAAGATGGTGCCACTATAAGGACTCAAGAATAGAAATGTGGCCAATTGAGGCATACCTCATAGGGCTAGGAGGCATGGAAACCCCTTGCATGGGTGACGTGGACCTTCCTATCCTCATAAACGAAGTGAGCATGACAACAAAGCTACAAGTGTGCCATGATGACGACCTGATAGAACCCCTAATCCTTAGCCAAGATTGGCTATACGATCACTCAGTGGACCTAAATCTTAGACAAGGCTCCTTGCAGATTGGAACCTTAGATCAGAAGTGAGTGATACCGCTTGACTTCCCTAACAACCCTCCGCCTTAGGTATGTAACCCTGGACCCTATGAAACGCTCATGATGGAGGACCAGAAGATCTTTGGTCAGATCCCTTGGCTAAGCACGCTCATTCCAAAGTCAACCCATGAGAGCTTGGCGATGGATCATTGCCAGATAGAAGATTGTTAGGAGATTTTCCTTTTGTCTTCTAGCAGCGGACAAATGGGGACAATTGTAGGTCAGGTGGGTTACATCAACGGTCAGGTGGACTACATCAACAGCCGCATGGGCAAAACACCCTGCAGTGCCCATCCTTCCACACTTACTGCGGACTGGCCTAGATTTTTGCTACAAAATAGAGCACTTCCTAATGGGCAAGTTTTGCAAGTGTTGGAACTCCCTTCTTTTCCAAAGCAGAGTGTCCATCCGAACTCTCAACCTCAACCACAAAGGAGTCAACCACAACGGAGGAACCCAGACCGGCCACCATATCAGCTGACACAAGGAAGGAAGCAGCAGTATCAGTATCACAAAACAAGAGGCACGCGAAAAATATGGGTGCCAAAAGGACAGAGCGCACCACTAGAAATTCAACAAGCAGACAATGATAAGAAGAAGTCAAAGCAGAATCAGAGGCAGTATCCAACATCTCCTCGACCTTCTTCCACGTGTACGAACATTCGACAGATTTTGATCGCCAAGAAGTACCTTACGAACCGACCCACATCCACACAAATCTGGGTACCCAAACCGTGTATTATAGCTCAACCCTCAAGCCATGTAATATATACCCCTCAGAAATCTCTTCAACCCTCAATACCACCACATCCGATATCATCTTTTGTCCCTCAGCAGAAACCTATCACCCGCTCACAAACTCTTAGGAAGTGGATACCGAAACGTATTCAGACGCCTTCTCCGACCCCCTTATCTAACATAACTCCCACCCTGACTAATCTACAACCTTGTAATAACTCATTCACGACTGGACCTTGTACAAATCCACACACTACAACCCAACATCACTTGTAATAACACCTCATCAAGAAATGTATGCATCATCTGAAGCATGTAGGTGTCTAGAGACCTGCATTAGTTTTACAACAATCATTCCATAAACCACATCACACCACGTGGCTACACAGGTTACACATCGGTTATGGAAAGGGATTGCGATCTCACTTTAATAGGATCATGATTAATTTCCATAGTAATGTGCTAATCTTTTGTAGTAGATCTTCTACACACTCGCATCATTCATCATGCAGGCAGAAGGACCATCTGAAGCTAGCCCTAGTGTACCCATGACATTATTGGTGAATTACTAGTTGAACCATATCCGATGGCACAGACACCGGAATTTCAGGGATTTCAGGACGTATGCCAATTGACGATCCTCCTAGGGGATATACTGAAAAAATTCATTGCAACTCTCATTGGTTCCAAGGATTAGCAGGCCCATTGGCAGATGCAGATTTCATTTTTGAGGCCAATTTGACCTTTGATACCCGTACATGGGGCAAGTACCAGTTTTTCTCAAGAGAGTTTGAAGCATTACAGAACATAGAAGACTTAAAGCATGTTTGGGTGAGAGCTGGATTCACTGAATACTTTAGTGATCCTTTGCCTAAATCAGATTTCTACTGATGTTATTATCTAGTAACCACTTTGACAGCTTCTGAGAACAAGGATCTACCAAGCATATTCATTTTGCTGTCCTTGGTAAATGACCCGCCCTTTAAGAAGTTTTATCTTTCCAAAGACTTGATTAGAGCTGCAATCAAGATACATGGAACGCACACTCCGACAGAGCGAGAAAGGCTGATTCCAGAGCCAATGAAATGTGGAGATGTCATTAAGTGGGAAGATATTTCAGCAATCACACCTGAGCTCTCTAAACACTTAAGGATATGTATGCAACATTTCGCATTCCCTGCTCAGGATTGATTCACCATGCCCCACAAGCGCATCTGGTTTGGATTATATTTATCTTGTACTGGACCCCAAACTATTGATCTTGCAAGCTGGGTAATTGATCAGTTGTACTGAGCACAACATAGATGGGAAAGAAAAAAGGTAATCCATGGATGCTGCGCTCTTACGAGAATTGTATATATGTGTTTGGCATACGACTTGCCAATCAAGCGTGCAATGACGAGCGAAGAGTTGAAGGAATTTAAGGGGATAGCCAAGAAAGCTAGGAAGGCTAGCAAGGGACGAGTAGGAAAGTGCATGAGAGGAACCATTTCATGCCTACAAGTTCTAGAGTCCCCTTCTCCTCAACCCTCTCCAGAACAGTCTCCAATAGAAGCCACTCCAATGGTACAACCCATTCGCATACGGTTATCAAGACCAGTTATAACGGACAACACCACCAGCACAGTCGCTCCTCAAGCAGCCACAGCCCCAGGTCCTCCCACCACTGCAGCAGAAGTTCCCACCACTATTGATGTGGAAGCATTTTCTTTTCCAATACCCAACATGGAAGCAGAGCCACTGGATATAACCTTTGATTTTGAAATGCTAGATGCCTTTTCAAATGAATTTCAGTTTTCGGAAGGCCAGATTTTCTCTCAAGAATATGAACGTCCAAGCTACCCGACCACTCCCCCGGATCAACAACAAGGACAAGTCTTATCCAGTTTAGAAGACGAAAGAACAGAAACAGATGATGATGAGGGCGATGATGAAGCCAGCCAGGGCACTCATGAATCCCAAGAGAATGTGGAGATAGAGGAGCAAGAACAACAAACGGACACCTAGGGTGATACCAGTACGCATGAAGATGAAACCTTTGAAGCAGCAGCTTATATGCTGGCAATCAAAAAATTATATTGTACTATGGAAAAAGTTTGGGCACGTAAGAAGTTAACTGAGGAAGAGAGCCAAGCACTCATAGAACAAGAACTTGTTTCATACGGTTTCAAAGAAGTATACATCAAAGGCTTCAAGGAACTTGTCAAAGGATCTAATGAAGCATTAAGATATTTGCAGAGGAAACCGTTACCGCAGTTTGACCCTTGTAGAGTTCGCTTACTAACCAAACCAGGTGAATACATTCGCGTACCTACAGGTGCCCAATCTTCAGAACAGGCCAGGGAAGCACGTCTCATCCCTGAAGGCTCATTGGCAGAAGACACCATTGTCATCGACTCCCTACCCAACACTACTACTGTACATACCACCACTGTAACCGAAGTACCTACCACCCCAACCGCTCCTCTTTCACCTCTTGTCTCTCCAATCTCCCCTGTACATCCGATCTCTCCCAGACCATTCACATCTTTGGATAGCGCTGTAGCAGAAGCCTTCCTTACTTCCATTCATCCCACAATTCCCGCACCCACCCAACCTAGTTTTCCTCCTCGGACATCCACCTTTCTATCTAGTCCATTTCTCCATCCATCCTTCCCATCCTTTCCCACACCTCCACGACACCTTTTCCCATTCCCACCTCCATTAACCTTCTCCCCAGTCTCACCTCCCCGACCCACCGTAATTCCTCTTTCCCCTTTCCACCAAGCAGTCCAAGAGAACCCCTCTGTAAATTACTCTTCAACTTTTGTAAATCCCGTATTTACACCCACGCGCACACCCACTATCACTCCATTATTCACAGTCACGACACTTGACACCACGTCCAGTGACATGGACATCTCACCACCCACCGCACCAACACTCACCTCCTCTATTGCACCCTCATATTTAGGCACCACACATTTCTCCACTGTTACCACTGCATCCACATTCCCATGCCTACTCCCCCTTCCCATTGCATCAACACCCTTAAACACATCATCTGCATTCACCACACCATCAATATTATCACCCACTATAGACACCGCATTTCGCCAGATGTTCACATGCATGACTCAAGTGAGAGATGAATTTGTATCTCTTGGCAATAATTACCGGACGCTGCAGCAGACAATGCAAGATTTACAGTCGCAGCTCAATTCACTATCCATCGAGAATGCCTCACTAAACACCCGCTACCAAGAGCTATGAGAGGCTTATCATAAAATGGAACTAGAAAGTGAAGAAAAAACCAAAGAGGCCGTCACAGATATCGATAACTTGTTAAGGGCCCAGATGATTCGCAATGCGATACTTATTAGGAACATGGGCTTACTCAGACGACACTTGGCAGCAGCAAAAGAAGAGAACCAGCGTTTACAAGAACAGAACAGAGAGAATTTGGAAGCTGCTCTAGATCAACCCGACCAACCATTAAGTTCCAGCCGTTTCAAGGCCGTGCCCTCCGAATCTATGAAAATGTTGCTAGATGATCATGTCAGATTGTTAGATGAGTATGAAATCATGAATGAGGAATATCAGAAGCTGAAAGAAGATCATAAACTACTCCAACTAAGAGCACCAATACAACAAGGACTACTAGCTCCTGAGGATCCATCTCCTGAAATCATCGAGGAACTCAATGCATTACGGGTCCAGGTGTCAACTCTTCAATCACAAATAGCAGTATATGAAGCACCCCCAGACTAGACTCCCCACCCGAACTACCAACAGAGGAAGAAATAGTGACTATTCCGGTGGAAGAGACTTTTGAAGAAGCATATGAACCCCAACCCATCCCAAGCCGACGAGTCATGGCCAAAGGCCAGACGACTTTTGAACTTCCTATTCCCGCATGGATGAAGACGGTTGAAGATCTTGGAAGAACCCACTCAGCATGGGTAGAGGCGCATTTACACACAATGGCAATGATAGAAGAAAGAATTTTACAGTCTCCTTATTTTGCTCACTTGGCCCCTCGCAGATATATATCTAGGCATGAGCTACAATACAAGCCTTATTTTATGTTAATGGTAGAATATCAACTGGCCATAGGAAAAGAAACATGCAAGAAACCCTCTCACGCGACCCAGTTTGAGCCTGAAGATTTGCCACTAGATGCGCAGCGAGGAGAAATATATCAACCAGATTGGCGCAAGGATTTCTCACAAGAATATCCAGAGATGATGAGTACTTGGGTCAAGGCACCACTACATTTAAAGTACAACCCATGTTGGGGACCAGTGCCACATCGTCGCTCTTGGAAGGCATTCGCCATTAAAGTACAGAACAACAAGCAATGCGAGGATTGGCTAAATTACCTGTACTTCACTCCCCCTCGCGGACCACCAACAGTTGGATACATGATGGCAATGATTCGTCATTGGCTCCCTTGCTCAAAACATATGGATGATGTAGCAGCGCATATGACTGTCAAAATCTTTGACATGATGCAGATGGTATTCAAAGTCTTCTATCGCGTCAAGGCACCACATGTGAACACCCCGGGTTTCGAGCATGGCAATCTAGATTTAGCTTATGACATGAGTACGACACCATCGCTTCGGGTGTGTTACGCCTAGCACTGTCGAATTAAATACTTACCATCATGCTATAAGCAGACCTTCGAAGAAATGTTCACAACCGGTTTCTAGGAATATCACTCAGAAGTGTTCATCAGTAGGCCCATGCATTTGCTTCAATTATTTGCCTGTGAACAGATGGTATACTCCACACACTACAGACTCCCGCCATCAGATGAACCACAACCAATAGATTGGGAGAAACTCGAGGCAGATCTGGCCCAAGGAATTCGCATATCAGAACACACCCTCGCTCAGGAACTACTCCAAAATTATATCCGACAGACCCCGCAACAGTAGTGAGAGGGAGAAGGATGTTGGCAGTAGTCAGAGGCATAGAAGACGCAGAAGCATGTGAAGACAGAGCACAACCAAGTAGCCGGGAGCCAGTCAAATCATTTTTTCAAACAAATATATTTCAAAATACTTTTCAAAAACCTCCAACAGTGATTTTCATCACTTTTGTACCATATGTAACATAGAGAAACCCTTTTTGCAATTTATAGCTCCATTTTGTGCAAGCCAAGGCATCCTCGAGCTTGAGGAGCTTAGGTAGAATGAGCATACCAATTTTGGTCATTTTTAGACACTGTTTATCCTTTCAAATAGCATCTAGAACCTATTTTTTAACTATGCCAGTCACTAGATGTGAAACCGGTCAAAACTAGTCTAGAATCTATAAAAAGAGCTAGAGAGCTCATTTTTGAGGTTAGCTTGTTTGAGTAGAGAAGAGCTTAGAGCTATTTTGAGCTTGTAAGAGTGTTCTTGAGCAATAGAGTTGATTTCCTACCTTCCATTGTGTCTTGCTTGTCTCTTCGTTGTGTGTGTGTATGTGTGTGTGCATCTCTATGCTTCTCACCTTCACTCTCACTTCATCTCATATTCACGATCTTCATATCTCTCCTATCTCTTCCAAAGATTGACATCAAGGAGGTGGAGCTTCTTAACGTGGTTCTCACCATTGTGCTAGAGCAACAGGTGTAGTCAGAATTCTGAGCATGATGATAATTTTCTGAAACCAAAGGGGTCATTGGCACCAATGCTCTTTTAGGGTTCTCCTCTGCCATTGCATATTTAACTAGAATTACATTGGCAGGAGGTGGCAGTTGGTTTCCTAAGACCAGTTGTGGCTTATATGGTGCCTAATATTGCTATTGGTATTGAGGTTGATATTGTTGTTGTGGCCTATAATATGGTTGTTGGTATTGGTTCTGATACCTACCCTATTGGTAAGGTTGCTGATAAGTTTGTCTGACAACCTCCCTATTGTATGGACAATCTTGAGCCGTGTGGTTTGTGTATTCTCTCTCAATAGTGCAATATTGGCCACTAGGGTTTCCTTGGGGTTGAGCCATGATCGGGAAAACATTAGCCATGTGGTCTCCTCGATAGTTTAACATCATTTCACTACGGTGATCCTTGGTGTTTGTTGTTGGGAAAGATGGATGGACACCTCAAGAAATGAGTTGGTACTGTTAATCCCTACTTTGTACTAGCCCTATGTTACTTCCGAGTTGACTTTAGATTTCCAATGACACTAAATAAGTGCCTATGTGCTTTGGAGATGATGCTTCAAACAATTTGATCAAAACAGATAAGTTTGCAACTAGCTATGAACCAATAGTTGCTATTTTGGTCTTGACACCTGCTGGATGTTATGCTCAGTAATCACAATACAATAGCAATTAGAAAAATCCTTCTAAGGGTATCTAATTAGATTAGAGAGCTAATGTTCCAAGTGGAATCACTTAAAATGATAGATTATACTTTAAATAATGTCTTTAGCAAGTAGAAGCTTACCCCCGACTTTTTAGGAACTCTATAGAGAATGACCAATGACCACTTCGAGGCCATTTTCTCTCAATTGGCTGAATGAAACTTCTTTAAAACTTTTCCAGCTTGTAGTAGACTTTGAGCTTGTTCTAACAAGCTATATATCATTGAAAATGATAAAGGGATCGCTGAGATATGAGCAAGACAAGTACATTGTTTTGAGTGACAATGATAGAGAGAACAACGTAGATGATCAATGATATAATGTATTATATGACAATGTTGTACATGATCATTGGCATGAATATGATTCCCAATGATGGTGATAGGAGTAGGCTATAGTGTAAGCCTTTCAACTACATCAAATGATCCACAATATGCTCAGTAATGGGGGGCTTAAAGGCGTGAGTTTACAATCTCCATTTATCGATGCTTTGCCTCCAAGTTTGAATTAAAATTCAAACTTGGCTTTACCTAAAATTTTTTCTCCAAGTTAGGAGTTATTGCACCAAAATGAATTCATAGCTTTATCTCTCCTAACTCCACGAGTTTAGTGGAGTTACAATATTCCCCCAAGTCAAATAACTTTTACAAAAGTTTGATGGTAAAAACCATAAGCAATGGTTCATGTGGTTCTTCAAACAAATGCACATAGTTTCCAATGCCTAACCAAGTGTGAAGGCTTGGCATTTGCTCCAACAGCTCCCCCTCAAGCCAAACATCTTGGCTTGGTCTTCTTAATCAATCCTCTTGAATATCCTGTAATGCAATCATAGCTTTAAACCTACAAAGTTTAGTACCATCAAGTGCTTTGGTCAATAAGTCTCCACATTGCATATTAGTTGATACATATGCCAATTGAATTTCCTTGCTCAATAGCTTCTCTCTCACATAGTGGTAGTGATTCTCTATATGCTTGGTCCTAGCATGATAGATAGGATTTGCTACAAGATGTAAAGAACTAATATTGTCACCAAAAATCATTGGTGATTTAAAATGTAATCCCAAGTCTGCATATAGCAATCTCATCCATATGGCTTCTTGAGTAACATTGGCTAATCCTCTGTATTCAGCCTCTATTGAAGATAAAGCAACAGTAGGTTGCTTCTTGGAAGACCGTGAAATGGGCTTATCACCTACAAATGAAAGATAACCTAAGGTACTCCTCCTGTCATCCTTACAACCTGCCCAATCTGCATCTGAGTATATCTTGATGTCCAAATCTGAAGTATATGGAAAGTATAAACCTTGATTTTGAGTACCCTTAAGATACTTCAAAATCCTCTTGGCAGCTTCCAAGTGAGGTGTTCTAGGTTTGTGCATAAATTGACTTACGACACTTACTCCATAAGCAATATCAATCCTTGTCAATGTAGCATAGTTTAGACTACCTACTATGCTTTGATATCTTGCAATGTCTTCAAGAAAATCACCTTCATGAGCACTTAACTTTTGGTTTACCTCCATAGGAATGTTAGCTACTTTGGCATTCTCCAAGTGGAACTTCTTCAACATATCCTGCACACACTTTATTTGAGTAATATAAATTCCAAAATTTGTATAGACTAATTCAAGTCCAAGAAAATACTTTAATGATCCTAGATCACTGATTTTGAACTGCGCATCATTTGATTCTTGATATGTTTGATGCCATTGGCATCATTACCTGAAAGTATGATATCATCAACATACACACATAGGTATATCATCTTTGAATTACTTCTCTTGACAAACAGAGAAGTATTTGCTTTGCTTATGATGAATCCTTGATCTTGAAGGTATGTGGTCAACCTATGGTTCCATACAAAGCTTTGTTCAATTTGCATACATAATTTACCTTTCTTGGGTCTTCATAACCAGGAGGTTGAGCCATGTAAAAATCCTCTAAAATCCACCCATTAAGAAAAGCATTTTTTACATCCAGTTGGTACAGATTCCGATTCCTTGATGCAGCCACACTTACCAATACCCTGATGGTTGGCATTTTGGCCACAAGTGAGAAAGCCTCTTCATAATCAATTCCTTGGGTTTGTGCAAAACCCTTAGCCACAAGTCTAGCTTTGTACCTGTTTATGGATCCATATGAGTTTCTCTTGACTTTGTAAATCCATCTAGAACCAAACCCTTAGCCACAAGTCTAGCTTTGTACTTGTTTATGGATCCATCTGAGTTTCTCTTGACTTTGTAGATCCATATGAGTTTCTCTTGACCTTCATAGATTCCTTCTTTGTCACTAACTCCCAAGTATCATTCTCCTTGAGTGCTTCTATTGCTTCATCCATAGCTTCATTCCATTCTACCTTGGGGTTTGCCTCTTCATATGATGAGGGCTCTTCAAGTGGTAAATCCTTAGCAAGATAAATGGAATGCTTAGTAACTAAAGAAGTTTCATACCCATATCTGATTGGGTTCTTGCTCTCCCTTTGTGATCTTCTAATTGCTTGGTTGGATGATTCAGATATGTTCTCCAGCTTCTTCATCTTTACCTTGCCCTTTGATTTCCATGCTTTGAATTCTTCTAGGTTGATGATGTCCTCATCATATGATTTGATGTCTTCAATCTGGTTTGGCTCTTCCTTGGTGAGACTTGGAAACTTCTCTTCCAAGTCATATGGCAATTTAATTTTCATGCATTCAATTTCAAACCAAGAATCATTCTCATCAAACACAAAATCTCTACTAACCATAAATCCCTTGTTGGATGGATTATAGAACCGCTATCCTTTTTTATTTAAATCATACCCTATGAAGATGCACTTCTCTGCCTTAGGGTCTAGCTTACCTTTGATCTGAGATGGGATATGCACATAAGCAACACATCCAAAGATCCTGCAATGATCAAGTGATGGCCTCCTACCATGGTGTAGCTCAAGCGTAAGCACCACCTCCTTTACTTGTCAATCTGCGAAGACGTGAGGACCGGTATGAAGACCACGAGCAAGCGAAGGCACAAGTGCGTGAGTGAAAGCACACAAACATGCACACACATACACACACGCGCACAAAGTAAGATCAAAGAGAGGAACAATGGAAAGCTTAGATTGCCAAGAGTTCTCTTACAAAGCTCTATTCTGTAACAAGCTAACCTCAAAAATGAGCTCTCTAGCTCTTTTTATAGTTTTTTGACTAGTTTTGGCCCTGTCCAGACCTAGTGTCCGGCCTCGTTAAAAATTACGTTCCAGGGCTTATTTGAGGGCTCAAACGGAGTCTAAAAATTATGAAAATTGGTAGGATGATAGTTCTAATACTCCTCAAGCTCAAGGATTCCTCGGCTTGAACAAAATGGAGTTATAAAAATAGAATAATGGTATTTACAATGGTTTTTAGTGATAAAAATCACTATTTTTGTAGGGGATTCTTATGAAAATTTGACATACACTTCTTGGAGCTCCCTACTTGCTCCCTTTCCTTGTGTGTCCACCTTTTGATGTGCTTCCATGCTTTGTCCTTGACTTTGAGCTTCAACACTCCCCCCCCTCTCGAGTCTGTCGTCCCTGACAGACCTTTGTTGTAGTGGTTGTTCCAAGTGCAGGTCTTGAGCTAAGTGCTCAAGGGTATGCTGACGAAGAGGTTTCCTAATCTATCATGGTTATGATGTTGCCAGAGTAAAGATACTTACCGTGGTGAAGGGTTGATTGATGTCTATCTCTTCATGTTGTATACCCGGCATTTATGATGGAACATTGTCGATGAATGTCCATGTTGCTGGTCCACCGAAAAATTTTTTGAGTGCCTGGTTCTGTCTTCTCTTTTCAAAGCAACGTTCGCCAAATACTGAGAATTGAATTTCTTTATATTCTTTGACAAACAACACTGGGTAACTACACCAAGCTTAGTTTCACATATTCTCTTTAGTTCGCCATAAGCAGGAGTCTTCTCATCTAGTATACATACAAAGATGTGCAGGGTACCAGAACTACCCCTTGCAGATATCTCCCTGGATGCTCTCGGATATGCAGTAGTTAAGCATCACTCAAGTTGCGGACCTTCAAGCTCTTCACTCCTACCATAGTAAGGGGAAACCATAGTTGTGGATGCCATGTTTATGCCAAGTTCTTGACATCTACCCAATAAGGCAGCAATTATATCATCTACCAATCGCGACACACTTCTATCCAAACAGATAAATGCCTAGTAGTCAACAGTTCCACCTTCAACTAAGCATGACTCATTCAGGTTTCATGAGCCAAACCTGGGAACAAGTTCTTCCTCTCTTTCTTTCTTTTTTTTTTTTTTTTTTTTATAATAGGAACAATATCACAAAACAAGAAGATAGAGTTTAGTATCAATCAATAAAAATCTTTGACATATGTCAATGTGCTCTTGTGCCTGGGATTCTCAAGTGTGTCTATGTTACGGCCGTGTAATGTGGCCCTATATTAATGCATACTTTGGAAATGCATGACCTGAATGGTGCAAAAGACAGGGTTGTGCAAGGAGCACATGGTTGTCGCTCGTTCGAGGCTTTTGATGTTATTTGCGGAGGTTGATGCCGACCTTGGTGGAGGTATCCATTGAGTCTCGAATCGATGTAATCCTACTTATTGGAGTCCATTTTAGAACATCATTTGGCACTGTAGAGGTCACTTCAGGCGTCTTCCTCTTTCGATGCTTTCTAAATTGTGGTATTCAGTGTGGTTGGCGCTTTGGTTCGGTGGAGGCTACTTGTACTTTTGGCTTCCAAACCCATATCCTTTTTGCATATCTTCCTACTAATGTTGAAGAGCTGATTTGATCTTCCTTTGGTCTCTGTATGTGGTTCTTACCCTTTTCTCTTTTTGGCTTCTTGGTTGAGTCCTTTCGCATGTGGGAGAACATAGGTTGTTGTGGATGTAGGAGCTTCTTAGGTACCCACATCTGTAATTGTCCTTGTTGAGCTGTAGCTAACTTCTTAGGCACCCAAACTTGTTGGATACTTGGTGATTGAGCTTGTGCGAGTTGCTTCCTTCGTCTTCTGGCCTGTTGGCTTGCCTGGATGGGATTTGTGGGGGCAAGGCTAGTGGTTGCCCTCCTTTGCGTACCTAGATCTGCTTCATGCTCGGAACTGCTTTCGTATCGAATGGTGTCTTTCTATTTGATGTAGCAGTTGTCGTGAACGGTTGTGTTCGCTTGTGTGGTGGACTCACTACTATGGCTACTTGATTCTTTGGAGAAGAATAAAGATCCACCCGCCTTCGAACCTGGTCTTCCATGATTGACTCCTTCTGCATCATAGAGCTTTTGACACATACAACATCTTCTTTCATATGATTAGTCTTGGAAGAACTAAGAGAGTGTGTGGTGCCATGATCTAGGAGCATGCAATTCTCTAATTCTAATGTAAGCTTGTTGTGTGGAGGATGATGAACATAGTAATTGGTTGCAGCAAGCTCATGAAGGATTGCTAGGAAATCACTATTCTAAACAACGAACATTGCAGAATCTGAAGCGTCTAGGAGTGTATTGGCCTAGCATGGACAAAGAAATACATGAGTGGATTAAGAATTGTCCAATGTGCAGAGAGAGACCCCCAGTGGAGCATGCTACCCTTTATCAAGTGTCATTAATTCCAGATTGGAGTGCTCCATTGGTAGAGTTTATGAGGTCGGGAAGATTACCCAAAGAGGCTAGTCTAGCAAGAAGATGAAGCATAGAGCAAGAGGCTCAAGGCTATGCCTTAGTAGGAGAGAACATATACCGAAGAGGCAAGGATGGTTACTTTAGACTGTGCGTTCATGAATCAGACTATTTAAAGGTCTTAGAGACTGCACACAGTGGTGTTGCAGGGGGACATTTTGGTCCTGACCGAGTGATCAAGATCATTCTATTCTCAGAACTTTGGTGGCCCACTCTTCATATGGATGCACATACCTATGTGAAGAAATGTGACACATGCCAACGTGCACAATATCCAGTTAGAAAAGTTGAGATGCCTTTGAGGCCAATGATGGGAGGGCGTGCATTTTCGAAGTGGGGCATAGACTTCATAGGTCCTATTAACCCCCCAGCTAGAAACTCCCATGCAGAATATATTATTGTAGCCACATATTACCTTACAAAGTGGGTAGAAGTGAAAGCCACAACAAAGAATGATGCTCAGACTACGGCTAAGTTCTTATTCGAGAATGTGTTCACGAGATATGGACTACCAATAGAGTTGGTGAGCGATAGAGGCACAAACTTCTTGAATGAAGTCATTGAAAATCTTCTCCAAGAATTCTTGGTGATACATAAGAATTCTGCCCCCTATCACCCACAAGCTAACGGACAAGCCGAGAGCACCAATAAGATCCTCTGTAACGTATTGACAAAACTGGTAAATAATAAACGCTCTGATTGGGACAAGCAACTTCATCATGTTGTTTGGGCTTACCGAGTTGCCTACAAAACGGTACTCAATGCCACCCCATTTCAGATGGTCTTTGGACAGAATGCGGTGCTACCATTGGATTTCTTAATCCCTGCTTTAAAAGTAGCACAAGAGCATGAGTGGAATGGACAAGAATTGTCATCTAGGATCTTTGATCTAGAACGCTTAGGTGAGACAAGGCTACGAGCGGCTGCAGGCATCTACGCTACAAAGAAAAGGCAAAAGGCATACTTCGATGCACACATTAAGGATAAGTGACTGAAAGAGGGAGATCTAGTGTTGGTTTACACACTAAAACAACATGCCCGTAAGTTGGAAAAATGAGGATATGGACCCATGATCATTAACAGAATTTCCACTAGCGGCACGGTTCAATTGGCTACTTTAGAAGGTGATATCTTGCCAAACTATATCAGTGGTTGTAGAGTCAAGTTATATCAAGAACCTCTTACAGAGGACATGCTAATGAAACTCAACACTGCTAAGAAGCGAAAAGAAGAAGAGTTAAGAGTGAGAGAAGAAGCACAGGCATAGGCTAGAGAGCGCATAAGGCGAAATAAGTTAAGGCGACTAGGCCTAGATGTCAACTCAAAAGCCCCAAAATATCACATGGATATGTGCCAAAAGTCAGGCATAGTGACTTCTCAAGTTATTGACCGAAGACCCTTTGTGACCATAGAGATAGGACAAGGAAAGGGTGCAAGGACGGTGAAAGCATTGATTGACTCAGGTACAGCAAGTAGTGCAGTTAGACTTTCCTACTGCCAAGACTTGCAGTTGAACATCAATCCCGTAGAAGCTTATCTCATAGGATTGGGAGGTGTGGAAACCCCTTGTTTGGGCGAGGTGGAACTTCCCATCTACCTTCAAGATGTTCCAATGAAAGTCAAAGCGCTAGTATGTCAAGATGAGAACCTTACAGAACCACTTGATCAGTGAAGTATTTCGATGGCGTGCACCACACTAGACTCTCCTTCTCGAGAGCTCCACGACGATATGCTCAAAGTAGAAAAACGAGCTCTTGTCGCCACACACAGTACTCCGCACAGATGTTGTAGAATACGCCAAAAACGCAGTACACAGGGAGCACGAAGACAGACTTCTTAGGTCTTACAAATGCGGTCGAACTTACAGTCTGTGACTGACCAGGCCACTATATGTTTTATTAAAGAACATATACAAAGAAGTGTCCAGTGGCCATTTGGCCTTTCACATGGACACTAACGGTAACAATCTCCCACTAAAGGCCAATATGGCCAGAGTAACTATGGGAGAAAAAAGAAAGAATGATAAAGAATACCTGAGTGTAAGTATACAAACTATACCTCCCACCTGATGGGCATGTTACACAGTATACAAGTGACTGCGTAAGATCAAGAATCAAGTAACCCCCATCAAGTGACAACAGTGTCGAAAGCTATCCTGTGGTAGAGCTTTAGTCAAAGCATCTGCAGCATTATCTCGAGTGTGAACCTTCTCAAGAATAATGCTCTCAGTGGCTAAGCAATCTCTAATGAAGTGATACCTCACCTCAATGTGCTTGGTCTTTGCATGATAGACCGGATTCTTAGCCAAAGCAATGGCACTCTGACTATCACTGAGCAAGTGAGGTACATGCTGAGGCAAACCCATATCACAAGCAAGACGAGAAAGCCACAATGCTTCCTTACATGCCTCACTTGCTGCAACATACTCTGCTTCTGTGGTGGAAACAGCTGTACATTCTTGAAGACGAGATCTCCAAGAGATAGCACCTCCAGCAAAATGAAAAATGTACCCTGATGTAGACTTACGATTGTCTACACAACCAGCATAGTCAGAATCTGTGTAACCAATAATGGATGCTTTCCCTCTACCTAAGCATAGACACTTGTCCTTAGTGCCACTCAGATATCTCAAAATCATTTTGACCGCTTCCCAATGTTTCTTGCCAGGATTAGACATATATCTGCTCACAACTCCCACTACAAATGCAATGTCTGGTCTCGTAGCTACCATAGCATACATGAGACTACCAACAGTAGACTGATAGGGAATTTTGGTCATGAATTCATTTTCCTCATCTGATTTGGGGCAGTCATCCTTGCTCAATTTCACATATGTGGGTAAAGGTGTACTCAATGCCTTTCCACCCTGCATATTGAATCGATGAAGTACTTTGGATATGTACTCACTTTGAGACAAGTATATGCATCTTTTACTCCTATCACGAGTAATGCGCATGCCAAGAATATGTTTGGCATCCCCCAAATCCTTCATATCAAATGTCTGACTCAACTTCTTTTTGAGAATTGACAAATCATAAGAGGACTTCCCAGCAATCAACATATCATCGACGTAAAGTATCAAGCATATCAAGCTGCCATCAGAACATCTCTTTGTGTAGAGACAATGATCCTCATTGCTCCGAGAATAGCCTTGGGACTTCATAAAAGCATCAAACTTTTGGTACCATTGTCTAGGAGACTGTTTAAGTCCATACAAGCTCTTCTTGAGCTGACAAACTAGACTTTCCTTGCCAGGAACTACATAACCCTCTGGTTGTTCCATATAGATCTCATCTGTAAGATCTCCATGCAAGAAAGCTGTTTTCACATCCATTTGGACTAGCTCTAAGTCCTCCATTGCAACGAATCCAAGCAACATGCGCAAAGTAGTCATCTTGACCACTGGGGAGAAGATTTCCTCAAAATCAACACCATGTTGTTGCTTAAAACCCTTTGCAACAAGTCGTGCTCTATATTTTGGAGAAGCACTATCTGATGTGAATTTCAGCTTATATACCCATTTACATGGTAAAGCTTTCCTTCCCTTTGGCAAAGGTACTAAGTCCCAAGTACCATTCTTGTGAATAGAATCCAACTCACTCTTCATGGCACGCTCCCACTTGACATGATCCTCTGTCTGCATAGCCTCTTTGCAGCAAGAGGACTCACCGGCATCTGTTAGCATAACAAAATCTAAACCTGGAACATATCTATCAGGTGGATATGAGACACGTGCAGAACGTCTCAATGGTTGCTGAACAGGAACATGTGCAGACTGATCTGAATGGACATTCTCTTGAACATCCCTATGTGCAGCATTTTTATGCATGCTAACCGGAGGACTAGTATCCTCAAACACCACTCTTCTCACTTCAACCTCCTTAATTGGCTGTTTATGCATCTTAGACTCATTAAAAATGACATCACTACTTCTGATCACTGATCGTGTTTCAGGATCCCATAAGCGATATCCAAATTGTCCTTCTCGACCATATCCAAGAAAAATGCATTTCTTTGACTTATGGTCCAACTTCTGTCTAAGATTCCTGGGTATATGAACATATGCTTCACACCCAAAAACTCGAAGATGATCATAATATGGTGGTTTCCCTATCCATAACTCTTGTGCCACTTTCAGACCTTTGGCAGTACTAGGTGAAAGGTTAATCACATGAACTGCAGTCAATACTGCTTCTGCCCAAAAACCTTGTGAGAGGTTTGCATGATGCAACATAGAGACTACTCTATCTTGAATAGTTCTATTCATCCTCTCAGCTACACCATTCTGTACTGGGGTATAAGGAGCTGTAAACTCTCTACGAATCCCTCTACACTGACAGAAAAGGCTGAATTCATGTGAGGTATACTCACCCCCATTTTCTGAACGTAAAGCCTTAAGCTTAGTTCCTTTTTCAGTCTCAACTGAAGCAAGCCATTTTCTGAAAGTAGGGAATACATCATCCTTCGATTTGATAGGATATACCCAGACTTTTCTAGTAGCATCATCTATGAAAGTAACAAAGTAAAGAGAACCACCTAAGGACCTAGTGGGCATAGGACCACACACATCTGTATGAACAAGATCTAAAGGCTGAATTGAAGAGTCAATGTGCGTTTTATGCACATTTCTGGTTTGCTTTCCATATTGACAATGCTCACAAAATGAAAAATCAGAGAAAGATAACACAGGTAAGTAGCCAGAACGAGAAAGATTTTCCATTCCACTACGAGATATATGGCCCAAACGACCATGCCAAATACAAGCCATAGGCTGTTCAGTAACAGCTAACAAGTGTTCTTTTTGTGATACAAATAAAGGGTAAAGTGAGCCAACTTTCCTTCCTTTTGCAATAACCATATTGCCCTTTGATATAAGAAAGGACTGAGCATAGAAGACCACCTTGTAACCAAGGTCATCAAGTTGACCAACTGACATCAAACTGCGTGATAACTGAGGTACATGGCGTACATTATGCATAGTAAATTTTGAACCATCAATGAACTGCACAACCACATCTCCAATCCCCACAACATCACACTGGTAAGAGTCACCAAGTCTCACGGTACCAAGAGACTTTGCTGCATAATTAGAGAACCATTCTCTATGTGGTGTCACATGGAAAGAAGCACCAGAATCTAGCAGCCAGGTGTGGGAAAGAGAATCAGCCATAAGTGCCTCAGATGGCACAGTACTATCAAGTGTCAACACATCAGCATCATCAGAAATAGCATTAATTTCTTCAATCTTCATAGTCCAAGTAGATGGTGCAGGTAACTGTTTAACATGCCCATCAACATTCTGTCCTTTACCTTTAGCATTCTTTAATGCATAACAGTCTTTCTTCATGTGTCCTTTCTTATGACAATAATGGCATTCAATATCCCTCTTCCTTGATTTACTTCTGCTCTTATTCCGTTGACCATTCTTTTCCTTGTTCTTGCTCCTGCCACGTTGTTGATTCTTTCCTTGGTAAGAATCACGAACATTATATGCATCTCCACTCTGAGTGCCAACCATAGATTTTCTACGAATCTCCTCACTCAAGAGTGCTCCACATATGTCATCATAGACGAGTTTACCACCTGGTGCACTATTGCTAATAGCTGTGCAAAATGTATCCCATGATGATGGCAGGGTGCATAACAGCAATACTGCTTTCATTTCATTGTCCATATCCATTTTCTGAGCCTGTAACTGGGAGAATATGGCATCAAACTCATTTAGATGAGCAGCAACACTATCTGTGTCCTTCATACGAAGGTCGTATAATTTTCTCATCAGATATACTTTATTTGATGCCGTCTCTTTTTCATATGTATTGCATAACTTCTTCCAAAGCTCCTCTGCACTTTCACAGTCTAATACTGTAAAGTAAACATTATCTGCTAGGTGCAAGCGAATGGTAGACCTGGCCATTTCATCTAACTCATCCCAATCATCTTCATCCATGTCAGCAGGCTTCTTTGAAATCCCATTTACTGGCTTCCATTGCCTTCTTTGAATCAGCACATCTTTAATCTGATTCTTCCATAGAGCAAAGTTTGTGCCATCAAATTTTCGGATCTCAAAATGGTCTTTGCCCTGCAAGTTATAGCTCCTCCTCGGAACGCTAGCACTAGACCCTGATCCACCGGATGTGCCTGAGACCTCTGATGCCATGATCGTAGAGAACTGAATAGAATGATAATGGAGCTAGAAGAGTCCAAACACCAACAAATAAGTGTATCAAGGAGTAAATCGACCACTATATAGTTGACTAAACCAAAAATCTGGAAAAATTTTGCCAGAGTATCCTCTGCAAAATTAGCATATGACCAGTGTCAAAGTATCATAAAACTGCAAGTACTAACATGTCTACCTGCATAGTGAATCACTGACTCCACTGCATATAATCAGTTACCCAATAGAAGCCAACTAGGCTTATCGAGCACCTATGAACAACTATCATACATCTCCTATGGCGAGGCTGGGTAAGTCTTCCACCTGCATCACCGAAGAGACCCCGACATCTGGGTGTCTCCCAGTTAAGAAAACCTCACCACGACCCTCTTTATCAAACGTAAAAGGCTTTATGCAAAGAACGTAACCGCTATATCAATGCCCACATGGACGTACATAAGCGGTATCCACAGAAGCGTACATGGTGTGTATGTGCTCAATATATGCAGTAAAATGACACTGAAAGGCTGAATACACAGCCCAAAAAACTAGCCAATAACACCTACAAGTGTCTGTCAACTCTGATGTTTTAGGCTTTAAAAACCTGCATAAATTTGCAGCGACTGCTCCCACCAAAACTGAAAACCCCTCGAGAAACCTGTAGTTTTACGAGTGTGGCTGAAAATACAGCCCCAAAGGTTGATATTTATTGTCTGAGAAGTACAAAGAACACTCTTCTTGATGTTCTTGGACCTGTGTGAAGAGAACTACGTGCGAAAGTACTCCAAAATGGCTCCAAAAACACCCCAAAATTGCTTCAGAAATAGGCTTTAAAAGCAAAAATGAAGCTTTGAGGGACCAAAACTTGTTCAAGGTAATGCCAACCTTAGTCTTTCCCCTTCTTCAAACACCACAAGAGTGTAGCTTAGTGGCAAGAGATTGCCGCGGTTAAGCGAGCTCTGGGGGGAACAGTACTGGGATGGGTGACCTCCCGGGAAGTACCGGGAACCTCTATATTCCTTGATTGTTGAGGTCCTCCCTCGCGCGCAGCCAACGGCGCCAACGGTGACTTCGGTGACTCGGATGACAAGGTATGCCAAGGTCTATGCCTTGGTCGCCGCCTTAGTCGTAAGCCTTGGAGAAAACCTGGGGGGGGTGCTCGCTTCACTCGCACAAAAGGAACAAAGCTTTTTGCCTCGAACTGCTCTGATACCAGTGAAGTATTTCGATGGCGTGCACCACACTAGACTCTCCTTCTCGAGAGCTCCACGACGATATGCTCAAAGTAGAAAAACGAGCTCCTGTCCCCACACACAGTACTCCGCACAGATGTTGTAGAATACGCAGAAAACGCAGTACACAGGGGGCACGAAGACAGACTTCTTAGGTCTTACAAATGCGGTCGAACTTTCAGTCTGTGACTGACCAGGCCACTATATGTTTTATTAAAGAACATATACAAAGAAGTGTCCGGTGGCCATTTGGCCTTTCACATGGACACTAACGGTAACAATCAATGTCTTCTTTACATTGCATTAAATATCCATTCCCTGCTTTTTTCCATTTTGCTCTAAGAGCCGCGGTGTCCTCCATGTACCTCTTTTCCCAGTCAGCAACGACTGCCTGCTCTTGCTTGAGTTGATCTTCATACTTAGCCATCTTTTCCTCTAGCTCCTTGATGTCTTTTTCTGGCCTTTCGTGAACATCCATGGGCTGATCACTTAGAAGAGCTGTCATGAGCTCCTTATTTCGAGTCCTTGGGTTTTCTACTTCCTCCATGTATACCTTTATTTGCGATTCTAATATCTTGCTTCTTGTGTTCATCCGCATCCTCTCGGCCTCACTAGCCTCATATTTCTTTTGTAATTCCTGTAGTTGTTGCTCAGGGAGCACAAAGACAGACTTCTTAGGTCTTACAAATGCGGTCGAACTTTCAGTCTGTGACTGACCAGGCCACTATATGTTTTATTAAAGAACATATACAAAGAAGTGTCCGGTGGCCATTTGGCCTTTCACATGGACACTAACGGTAACAATCAATGTCTTCTTTACATTGCATTAAATATCCATTCCCTGCTTTTTTCCATTTTGCTCTAAGAGCCGCGGTGTCCTCCATGTACCTCTTTTCCCAGTCAGCAACGACTGCCTGCTCTTGCTTGAGTTGATCTTCATACTTAGCCATCTTTTCCTCTAGCTCCTTGATGTCTTTTTCTGGCCTTTCGTGAACATCCATGGGCTGATCACTTAGAAGAGCTGTCATGAGCTCCTTATTTCGAGTCCTTGGGTTTTCTACTTCCTCCATGTATACCTTTATTTGCGATTCTAATATCTTGCTTCTTGTGTTCATCCGCATCCTCTCGGCCTCACTAGCCTCATATTTCTTTTGTAATTCCTGTAGTTGTTGCTTTAATTGTGCATTTTGTGTCTCTAAAGTTTTGCACTGCTTCTTGGCTTCTTGAACTTCATTTTCTTTATGTATTATTTGTTCTCTTGCTAGCTTTAATTCTACTGAAAGGTGCTTACGCGTTTCATGTAGTGCATGCTTTTCCTGCATCGCTTTGTCATAGTCTTCATCAGCCTCAAGCATTAACTGTTGCGTATCCATGGTGGTTATGATCATGTCTTGCACTACTGGCTTGAGCTGAGCGATATCGACATTCAACCATGTTCTTGGTATGCTTGGAGCTTCTCCGGTTTGTACATCTTTTCCTTGCTCTACATGGATGGTTTCATTGTGGGGCTGTCTAATTTGTAATTGTATTTTTGGCTCTTTTCTTTCCTTGTCCAGATCAATGATTTTCGTGGCACTCCCTTGAAATGTTACATCCATTGGGGAGGGGTCTGCCACAACCCTTATCGGTGTGAAGGGTTCTGATTCTTCAACTATAGCTTTGTTAGGCTCTTTCTTTTGTATCTTGATCGACACTTCCCCTGTAAGTGTTGTCTCCTTGATTTGAATGGTGGAAGTCTCATTGATTTTGATGACATGTGTCCCTTCTTGGTTTGCTTCCTTGCTTGCGGTGTCCTGAGTGGGGTGGGCAGTGTTGTCTTCCACCTTCATGCCTTCTTCTGCTTCATTGTAGTCGACCCCATTAAGTTCCTCCCATTGTCCATCATCCTTAGATTCACTTTGGACCCACATTTAATATTGATGTGTCCGGTTCTTCTTGTGCATCCGAAGATGAGCTTGAATTTTCCAACCCTAGTTCTCTGTATCGATGGACTTTGGTGAGCTTCTTTTTAGCTTCTACTTCTTGTTGGGTCTGCAGGTAATGGTGCCCTTGCACTGGTAGATTAATTTGACCTTCCATATATTGGTGTGCGTCTTCCAGTGCTTGTGTTAAGTCCTCTTCGGTAATAGGTTTTTGCTCTTCAATCCTGATCTTCGAAAGTACATGAGCCCTTTTCTTGGCTTGAACTTCTTCTTCTACTTGCTTTACTTCCCGTAATCTCTTTGTTCCTCTCATTTTCAGTTGAGAACTAGTTTCTGCCTCTTCAACAATTTTGACTCCTCTTTTCTTTTTGGGGACTATGGCGACTTTTGCATATTTAGCCATAACAATTGATGAGGGCATTTCTTGCAGGTGCTCTCTAATACCTAAAGCATGATAGATCAAAATTGTCAGAGCAACACTGCCGTTCATGAACTTCTTGTTATTCCATTGCTTCTTCGCCTCAAATAGTCGTTCCTGTATGTAAGGAGTCAGATTAATTTGATTGCCAATCTGCTTGATGGCATGTGAGAGTAGTTGAACAAATATCTTCTAAGGGGCAGTGTATCGATGCATGTTTGGAAAGCAGAAATGCTGATGAATGAGCCTGACTTCCTCTTCTATATCGACTCTGTTGATGTCAGTGAATGTTCTGGTCTTAGCCCCTCGACTCTCTTCTTTCAAAACGGTGTTGCCATCTTTTCCCATGCAAAAGCTTCCTTTATCAAATCATGTGTAAATTGGATAACTACCCATTCACCGATTCCATCCATGACTCTGGCCTCTGGCACCAATGGATCATGTAATGCTGGCTGTAATGTATTCATGACTTGAGTGCACCTTTGAAAGTCAGGCTTGTAGATCGGAAGTTCAAAGTATTTATGGATACCCGCTTTCTTCCGAATCGTTGCTTCAGAATCTTCAGAAGCCATCTGCACTTGTAATGAAGAGTGCATTAGCTTCAATTGAAAACAAAACAAGTGTGTAGTGCATTGCAGTGACATGTCGTCGTTCTGTCACTCCGTTTCCCTTGATTTTATAAGTGAGATCTCTTACCACATATTTTATTTCTTTTTTGAAAGAAAAAAAGCATTAGTATAGCCAAAGCATTGATTTATTTACATAGTATGTCCATTCCTAAGAAAGTTGAAGCTATGACCTATTCCTCATCGGAGAATGTGCACCACTAATTTTATTATGTTCATCAAGTGCCGAATGCTTGGCCCTGCAATGTGGCCCTACTATGCATACTTTAGGTGCATTTGATACTTCATGAGTGCAATTGGAATCTTTGTTGTCGTGGTGGTCCATTCCTTGCAGTTGCTTTGGCTTCCAAATCCACTTCGTGGTCATGTTGATAGTCCGTGTCTTCTCTCTGGTCCTTCGAACTTCATGTATTTCTTTTGATGTCCTAGTGATTGAGGTTTTTCTCTTCATGTTTCTATGATGAGTCTATCTTGGCTTTGTTGTCCAAATGTCTCGATGTAATGTATCCTCCTGTTTGCTTACCTTTTGCTTGGCTGCTTGTCTGACCTTTTTGGGAATCCATATCTGTTGTCATGCCTTCTGAGCTTCAATCAAAGGCTTAGGGAGCCATAGTTGCAAGAGTCTTTTTGGTTTGGATTTCGGTGAAGCTGACTTCTTGTTCTCCTTTTTCTCCTCATGAGTTGGTGTTGACGTCTCTGATTTCTGCATTTGATCCTTGCGTACCCATTTGAATTTGACTGTTCCTTGATGCAAGTATCTGAGTGTTGTTTTCCACATTGGTGATCCTTCTGTCAGGTGAGAAACTCCATGACAGTTGGTTCCCTTAGTGTCTGGCCGTTCACCAATTGAATAGGATGATTTCACTTCTTCCTTGGACACATTAGGGTTTGAGCTTTCTACTTCTTCTAGATTTGTTTCTGAGGTATTGGGGCTGGAATCATGTTCCAATAGCTCTTCTTTGTGGTCTTCTGCACTCTTGATGGCTTCTGGTTTCTGTGAGGGCTTCTCCCCTAATAGACTAAAAATTTCCTTGTGCCCTATCTTAGCTAAAATATATCCTTGCGCTAGGTGGATACTTATTTCATTCTCAATGATCCAATCCTGTCCTAGAATCACATCTTCTATTAAGTCTTCATCCTTGCACACTAAGACTCGTTGTTTCATGGAAGAATTTCCTAGGTGGAGGAATACATTAGTTTCTCCCATGCATTCTATGATTTGACCTCGGATACCTATCATGCAGGCTTTCGTGGGAATCATAATCGTTTGAAGGTCTTGTATGACCGTATTTTGTATACAACTGAGTCCTGCTCCTGAGTCTATCAAAGCATCTATCAATTTGTACTCCGTCTTGCCAATTCCTAGGTTTAGGTAAGGTTGTGACATGTAAGCATTCATCGTGTCAGACTTTTGCACTTGGTAATTAGCCATAGGGATAGGCTCTTCTCCTTAGAGATACCATTAGTCTCTTTGCCTAATCCATTCTTTTCGTTTCTTGATGCGTTCTAGGGCTTCTTGTCGTGCCTCCTCTCTAATCGTTCTTCCTCTTTCTTCCTATTTTGTGCACCTATGAGACGTGCTAACATTTGATCCATCAATGGCTCCATGAACCGTTTCACTCTGCATCTTCTTATGTAGTTAGGAAGAATGTCTCCATCTAAAGTGGCTAGATTAACTTCGCCACTCGTCGAGATCCTATTAATGATTAGAGGTCCATATCCGCACTTTTGTAACTTCTTGGCATGTTGCTTCAAGGTGTAAACCAGGACTAGATCTCCTTCTTTAAGTCCTTTGTCTTTTATGTATGCATCATAATATGCCTTTTGTCTTCTCTTTGCTGCATATATTCATGCGACAGCCTGCAACCTAGTTTCATGAAACTTCTCGATTTGGTCTAGTTTTTGGGATAATTCATGTCCGGTCCATTCATACTATTGGGCTACTCTCAAGGTGGGTAATAAAAAATCAATTGGCAAAACTGCATTCTATGTTGGAGTTAGACGTCTGTGGAAGCACGCGAACAGCACAAGGAAGAAGAAGAAGCTTGGAGCACAAACACACAATATTGAATGTATTACTAGAGAATGTACAAAGATAAGTAGCCCATTAGGGCAATAGGCGTATATACAAGACGGGCCAAAAAAACCTCCTAAAGAGGGAAAAAAGTGCCCCAGCGGTCCTAGTGTGTTCACACACATCACTACCTAAATATATCAACAAATCCCCCCTGGGAGTGATGCGGTGAACAAGGAGCTGGCACTCATGTATAAGGAAGTGCCAAGCTATGTGGAAATCACTCCACAAAAGGAAGTAAGCCCAAAGCTTTGCGGAAAGCTTCAAACTTCTCCCTAGGCAGAGCCTTCGTGAAAAGGTCTGCAATGTTCTCCTGCGTGGGCAGATATGCCAAGCTGATCTCCCCAGCAGAGAACCTCTCCCTGACATAGTGATAATGCACCTCAATGTGCTTAGTGCGAGCATGGAACACAGGGTTCCTCGCAACTGCCAATGCGCTTTGACTGTTAGTGAAGATGGTGATGGCAGAAGACTGACCAACACCCAAATCAGCCATAAGGCGTTTCAGCCACACACACTCAACAGTAGCTGTGAAAGCTGCCCTATACTCAGCCTCACAACTGGAAGTGGCCACAGTAGGCTACTTCTTGCTCAACCAAGATATACGTGAGCTACCAAGCATGAAGCAAAAGCCACTAGTGGACACACGAGTGTCATAGCAACTAGCCCAATCAGAGTCAGAAAACGCATGCAAATCTGGAGGTAGTGATCCCCCCTTGGGATAAAACAACCCAAGTAGCCGAGTACCACTCAAGTAGCGAAAGATGCGCTTAATCGCCTGCCAATGCTTGACTCCTGGGCAATGCATAAATCTGCTCATCTGTGAGACAACAAACTGAATATCTGGCCGAGTAATGCATAAGTAAATCAGGCATCCAACAACCTATTGACAGAGGACAACATCAAATGCATCTCCAGCATCATGAAGACTCAATCGTAAACCTGTCTCCATAGGACTAGCAATAGGCTTACAGTCTTCAAGGCCAAAACGCTGCAATAATGTGTCAATATATTTCGTTTTACACAAAGCCATTCCACCATCAACTTGCATAAACTGAATGCCCAAATAGTGATGCAAATGCCCCAGATCAGACATCTCAAATGAGGCATGCAAATCAGCCTTGAAATAAACAATATGCTTCTCAATAAGACCAGTGAGCAGCATGTCGTCAACATAGACAACAATGATCAGACGCACATCATTAGCACGCTTAACATATAAGATGATTTCAGTTGGACTGTTCTCAAAACCATGTGTAACGAGATAGGCATGTATCTTTTCATACCAAGCACGTGGTGCTTGCTTTAAACCATATAATGCCTTCTTTAACCTGCACACCTGGTTTTCATGCCCTTTCTGCACAAAGACACAGGCCTGAAAAACATACACTTCTTCATGCAAGTCACCATTTAGAAATGCTGTTTTAATGTCCAACTGATGTACATTCCAATCATGATGGGCTGCAAGTGCACAAATGATCCGAACAGTAGTCATACGGCATGTAGGTGCAAAGGTCTCATCAAAATCAATGCCTCTTTCCTCTGCATAACCCTTTGCAACAAGCCTAGCCTTATACCTGTCAACTGTACCATCAGGTTTACGCTTCAGCTTGTATACCCACTTAGTGCCAATGGCCTTCTTGCCAGGAGGCAAGTCACATAAAGACCATGTACCATTCTTCATTATAGCATCATATTCAAATTACATAGCAGCCATCCAATTTTCTGAATTCTGTGCTTCATCAAAAGAAACAGGCTCATTCTCATCACAGAGACTAGACACAGCCATAGCATAGCAATCTGATGCAAAGGAGGCACTATGAGAGCCTGAATGAGTACGATATGACAAAGGTGCATCTAATTTGTTGTCACACAAAGTATGCACCAGCCATTTTGGCATAGTTTTTGCCTGCTCAATATCAGCTCTCTCATCAACAAGTGCATCATGTAAATCTGCATTAGAAATGGAATGATCTGCATCATCATATGAAACCTGCAAAGGCTAAGAAGTTGCCTCATTAGGACCAACACTAGACTGTCCACCTCTAAAAAGAGGCATCAAAGTATCATACATGTCTTTGGAGCTAACAGATGTCTCCTTAGTACATGAAAGCAATGGTTAAATAGCATCTTCCACAAATACAACATCATGGCTAACCAGAATGTGTTTAGTCTGTGGATGATACAGATGATCGTCTTTACTTTCAGAACTGTACCCAACGAAAATACATTTTACTGCCTTATCATCCAATTTTCTGCGATGTTGTTCAGGCACTAGTGCATATGCCAAACAACCAAAAACACGTAGATGAGCAACAGATGGCTTGCGGTCATGCCAAGCCTCATATGGAGTGATAGATTGCAGCACTTTAGTGGGACACCTGTTCAGTATATATGCTGCACACATGATAGCCTCAAGCCAGAAACTATGTGGTAAAGCCTGACTCTTGACCATGCACCTCGCCATCTCCATGAGTGACCTATTCTTTCGTTCAACAACTCCATTCTGTTGAGGTGTATACGGCACTGTACACTGGTGTTTTATCCCACGTTCAACCAAAAATGCATTAAATTTAGAAGACATATATTTCCCCCCTCGATCAGAACGGAGGGTGCCCATTTTACATGCTGACAGATTTTTAGCCAAAACCAAAAACTGTTTGAAGCACATGAACACTTCGGACTTTGCTTTGAGTGGATATACCTATGCATGCCTGGAAAAATCATCAATGAAAGTCACGAAGTAAAGGTAATTTCCAAAAGAAGGTGTCTGCATAGGACCACAGACATCACTATGTACAAGCTGCAATTTTTTAGTAGCCCTAACTTAACCATCTTTTGGAAAGGATGAACGCTGCATTTTGCCCAAAATACAGCCTTCATAAACATGTTTTCCAAGTGCCTCAAGTTTGGGCAAAGAGGACACCATTTCAGATTTCTGCAGGCATAGCAAACTAGCAAAATTCAGATGATCAAAGCATGCATGCCAAAGCTTTGCATCTGACATAGCCTGAGAATCATTTACTGCACATGCCGAATCATTTACAGATCTTTCATAGTCTATGAGCTTATACAGCCCACGACATAAAATGCCAGAAGCAATAATCACATCGCCATTTGACAGATCATGAACTGTACACCTGTCATCAACAAATTTCACAACCAAGCCAATCTTGGCTAATGCAGAAATTGATAACAGGTTCTTTTTGATCCCAGGCACAAATAAAGCATCTGACAAAGTGAAAGAACTACCATCAGCAGTAGTCAAAATGATCTTACCAACTCCCATAACAGGATAAGAGGAGTTTTTGGCGCATGTAACAGTATTCCCTGTAAGGGTAGGCTCGAGTGAAGAGAAGAAATTGCGCTGCAAGGTAATATGTTTGGTTGCCCCACTGTCAAAATACCAAACATCTGAGTCTACTGCAGACATGCACTAATCATGAGAAGATGGGTCAAAACTACAGACAGTAGTAAACGCGCATTCTTCTTCTTGCACAAGATTTGCAGACTCTGTTTTTGATGTAGAGGCCTCTGCAACAACCATTCCAGCCTCTTTCTTCTTTGCCTCTTTAGCAGCCAGTTTTGGACAGTTCTTTATGATATGATCATTCCCTTTACAGTACTTACAAAACAATTTTTGCTTTTCTGATTTCTTCTCATCTTTATCTTCCTTCTTCGAATATGTAGAATTAGCAGATTTCTGCTTACTAGTTGAAGAGCTCCATTTTCCTTTGCCCTTCTGACTAGCCAGGAAAGCTTGATCTGGAACTCGCATAATGGACCTGTTTTGTCTGGATTGATCTTCCTGCAACAGAATTGAGACTAACTGCTCAAATGATAAGGCATTTGGATTGCCTTTCATCATCAACCGAAGAGTAGAAGCAAAACTCTGATATGAATCAAGAAGACCATTCATAATGGTCTGCACAAGTGAGCTATCTGGTAAAACCTCATCAGCAGAAATCAACTCTTCCTTCAAGTCTTTGACCTTTGTTAGGAAACTGTCCATAGAATCACCTTCATTCATGTGCTCACTCTCCAACTGTTTTTCGAGGTAAGCAACAGGAGCCTCATTCCTAGCTTGGTACAATGTGATAAGTATATCCCAAGCATCCTTAGCTGTCCTGCAAGATCGAATGTGAGGAATAATGGCACGAGCCTCATTTCTAGTTTGGTACAATGTGATAAGTATATCCCAAGCATCCTTAGCTGTTCTGCAAGATCGAATGTGAGGAATAATGCATGTGCCTGGGCATCTCTGCCATCCCAGCAAATCTGTTGTGCAGTAGGTGCAACAAAAACAGCAGCACGAACAGGAATCTGCGAAATATCATCTTTGACACCATCTTTATGAGCTCCAGCACCTGTATTTGCAGTACCTATAGTCAGAGGTGTAACAAGACGTCTTTCAACACCCTGCACAATGTTCCACAATCCTTTTGCAACCAATACATATCGCATCATATAAGCCCATAATGGGTAGTTGGTACCATCCAACTTATCCTCAACAGCCAACATACAGAATACATCACTGCTTTCAGCCATGGCCGGTGACTAAAATACCTTGATGCAAAAAATTGATTGTATCTAAAAAAGTTGAACAGAACTGCCTTGATGAATTTTGCTAGACTTGTAGCAGACTTTGAGACACTTATACTGGCAAATAGAAATTGGTATATACCTTTGGCACAAAAAGACGAAATAGCCTGCATAAGCACTACGATAATGCATTCGGAGGCACCACAAAGCGAAGCAGTTTTAATCTCTCAGACACCCTGAGTATGCTCACCAAATTTCCTGCGAATCTGAGACTGCAAACGGAGGAGTGTCGACCACCGCGCCCTAGATGAAGCGACGACCTGCTCTGATACTAGTTGTTGGAGTTAGATGTCTGCGAGAGCACGCGAACAGCACAAGGAAGAAGAAGAAGCTTGGAGCACAAACACACAATACTGAATGTATTACTAGAGAATGTACAAAGATAAGTAGCCCATTAGGGCAATAGGCGTATATACAAGGAGGGGGAAAAAGCCCTCTTAAAGAGGGAAAAAAGTGCCTCGGCGGTCCTAGTGTGTTCACACACATCACTACCTAAATATATTAACATTCTGCCTGTACACTAAATTGAATGGGGTAGTCCCAATGGCAGTCTTGTACGCGACTCGGAAGGCCCAAATTGCATGAGGCAATTGTTTGTCCCAGTCAGACCTCCCATTATTGACGATTTTTGTCAATACTATGCATAATACCTTATTGGAACTTTCCGCTTGACCATTGGCTTGGGGATGGTATGGGGCTGATTTTTTGTGGATCACTAAAAACACATTCATTAGAGATTCTATCACTTCATTAATTAAGTGCGTTCCTCGGTCGCTCACAATCTCAATTGGTAATCCAAAATGAGTGAATATATGCTCAAAAAGAAACTTAGCAGTGGTTTGAGCATCGTTTTTTCTAGTAGCCTTTGCCTCTACCCATTTTGTCAAGTAATCTATGGCTACTATGATGTATTCGGCATGTGACCCTTTGGCCGGTGGGTTAATGGGTCCTATGAAGTCAATACCCCATTTAGAGAATGCTCTAGCACAAACCATAGGTCTCAATGGCATGTCATCCCTCCGAATCGGGTATTTAGCCCTTTGGCATGTCTCGCAGCTTTGTACATATGTCTCCGCATTCATATGTAAAGTTACCACCACAAGCCTGCGAAGAGGATCATTTTTACGGTTCTCTTGGCTGAAAAATGACCTCCTGCTTCACCTGCGTGTGCCATCTCTAATATGGGTAAATATTCTCCTTCATGCACACATAACTGTAATTGGTTGTCTTTTCCTCTTCTAAACAAATGTCTTCCCATAAGTACATAATCCTTGCTCATTTCTTTTAGGGATCGTTTTCTTGCCAAGCTACCTCCTTCCTCGTGCTCTCTTGTCTTTAGGAATTTGACCAATGTTTTGCTCCAAGGGTGCTATCGTTGAGAAAGGTATGGATTTATGATCCTCGAGGATCGTCTCCTGGCATTCTGCACAGTTACTCACATAGTCATGGACATCCTTAGGTATGTTTGGCCAGTATACTCCTAATCGCTTTAACTCCCTAATAGTTTCATGAGTTCCTTTGTGTGTCCTCCATTTGTTCACATGTGCTTGTTCAATCAGCTTCAATTGTTCATCCTCCTCAACACATCTCAGCAATACACCATTGGGTTCCTTATAGTACACACTTCCTGTAATAATGTGCAAATTCCTTGATTGGAGAATTTCCTTTTTGCTCTCCTTATTGACTGGGTGTTGTGGGCCATGAGTGAGTATCGGAATTAGTTTCTCCGCGCACTTTGGACACACTTCCAGATTAAACAAATAAGTGTCTGGGAGATCATCGGGTACTCCACTTGGTGGTTCTCCGTGTGTTAACCTAGAAAGGTGATCTGCTCTTACATGCATGTTTCCCTTTTTCACTATCACTTCAAAAGTCAAACTCCATCAATAGTAGGAACCATCTTACCAATCTTCCCGTGTTACAGGGATTATTGATGTAGCATTCCTCCAATTACTCAGAGAGAAAAGAAATACATCATGTCATATAATTGCTACTCATAAAATTGAACAAAATAATAAAGAGAACAAAAGTTTATGAAATAAAACTTATCTTATAAATCTCATGTTTTCCAAAACCATATACAAGAAATAAGTTCCGAATGAAGATTCAAACATCATGATACAATATCTTTGGATAATTGCTTCTTGACAAAGCCTCAACCTCCCGACCACCCCCGAGCTATCACAATCGCATTCTCACTCGCACTCTCAATCACACTCTCACTCTCACTCTCACTCTCAATCACACTCTCAATCTGAATCACAATCATAATCATGTGATTATACAATAATAATTGCAATCTCATTCTCATTCTCATTCTCAATCTCATTCACACTCACACTCTCAATCACACTCTCACTCACACTCTCAATCACATGGATCGTTCTTCTTAATGTTGCATGATGAAAGAGGATTCCCGCATGATACTTCTCTTCTCAATCTTGATTTGGGCATCAAATATGAAATCAACGAAGTCTTCGATGTAATAGTGATTAAAGTAAGGTCGATCTTTGTGAGCATATAACATTCTGCCATCCTTGTGAGCGCATTCCTTTGTGAATATATGTTGCAACACATATATCATAGTTCGTGCTCTCTCTTACGTAGAAACTATCATGTCCAAATACATAGATGATATTAGCTCTTCACAAAATAGATACTGTACATCGACTCTGCAAACTTTGCCATTATCCTCTGATTGTATCTGCAAAGTAATATATTCTGCAATATTCGATCTATGAATATATCCTAAATCCATCATACATAGTAGATCTCAACAACAACATGATATCATGAATATGGCAAACACGACGCTCAAGGCAACATTAACAGGTCCAAGATCCATCGCCATCGTTTTGATTTTAATGCTCTTGATGAAAGATAATGTTTCACCTTCAGGATGCTGCAATACTGTGGTTCATTGTGAAGTAGCTATGTATACCGATCATAAATTGACCAAACCAAACTGATGGCTACGAGGAGGCCAAAAATCAAGTGCAGCTATAGCTCATGCTAAAAACCCCAAAGGACTCATCCCTCAAGTGTGGGAATGTCAAGCTCCTTGAAAATTAGACTTCGGGCACGTAAACGGTCATCATGTAAATGCTCTTCTACTTCTCAAAGCTTTGTTGTTCACCACATGCAGCAGCCGTTGAAGACACAAATAAAAGCCGGCTCAAAAAAGTCACTTCCTCGTGTTCTCCAAGTTTAACAGACTGGGGCGCATAGCACTTCTCTAAGCAAGAAGCCACGGTGCTGTGAGTACTATCTATGGTCATCAAAGATAAAGTCCTCGTGTGTTATGTTCTTGCTCGCTTCAAGCTCTGCTCGTTGGTGTGACAAGTACTGATTGGCTATATTTTCCTTACAATCACATGCAAGATTTGCCACCATCTATTGCTACTTGATGTTCATATCACCCATCAGTTGGGTCGTGAGACTTCCTTTTGCTTCAGAATATTGAAACACGCACTTGCGCAAGTTGTTATCAAAGTTCTCCCTTGTAACTTACATGGTCATGTGTCTGAGCGATAGAAAGGGACACACTGGTTGAATGGTCAAAGTTGTTTGTACAACACTTGAAGTTAGAGATATGCTGAATTGCGCAGAGATCTTCAGAGCCGTTTGCAGAGAAATCCACGATTGATGTTGGATGATAAATCAGAAGTTTACATCCTTAGAGCTAGAAAACGGATGGAGATGGAACGTTGGATGATAAACTGCTCTCCGTGTCACGATCCCGGTCGATTGATCAAGTATATACTTTTATGCGCTCGTAATAAGCAGAGCCATATGCACGGATCTCCAACGTTGCAGACTTCATGGATTATGAAACACAGAGTTAGACGCTCTTGTCTCCTTGTTGCCATGCTATCTTCCCCTCTTCAATCTCTCTGTGCCTCATTTTCTACAATCTCTCCATGGTAACCCGATGAGGATTACAGAGGTGTTGGAGCTTAGACGATCAAGAGAATCACAAAAAATCCAACATAAGTGGCTCATTGTCCTTATTGCGTGCATCTGTAGCATCTCTGTATGCATGGATATGGTCACTGATGATATTCACCATGACAGTGTTTCTGCATAATGGAAATTCCTCTCTCAAATCACATTTGCAAAGCGTCTCTTGACCTGTACAAAATTAGAAGAACTTAAAAACACCGAGGTGCCGTGCTAATCTTCTCTGCATCGTTCTTCTAGCGTTCCTTCTCGTGAGATTAGTGCATGATCTAGAAGATCTACGGGCCTCCGTTTCTTTCTTCCTTAACTTCCATTTCTATTTTAATTCATTGCATGCGCGATTTGCGTTTTCTTTTTTTTCTTTTTATGCCTTGCGTTAACTTTACGTATTTGTTTTCTTTTGTTTGTTTTATGTTTTTCTATTTTCTAAGAAATTTTCTTTCATACTTAGGTTCCTATGGATACACGCATATGCATGGGTACATAGATATTAACATGTGTGCAGACATATAATCATACTATATGACGTGCATACATGAGTACCCGAGGCATGATTGAAATGGTCTCAAATCAAAGATTTACCTACAAAGCGTAAGAGAATGGATGAGCTAGAAGAGGATACAACAACTCATTGAGCTATAAACCGAACAAGATGTGATGATGTCTACACTCAAGATAAGTGCTCTAATATTTCTTTGTGATGCATTAGAACTTCTTATTTGGCGGTTCAATCTAGTAGAAGAAAATGGTTCCCAAACTCTGAGGACAGAGTTACTTCAAGGAGGGGAAGAATGTAATGTACCCCACCATATGAAGATACATATGTTATCAGATGAAGCTTTTTCGAGTTATGATTTTTGACATACTTATGTCTTCACTTCCTTGTAGCGTTCCTCTAATCACTCATAGAGAAAAGAAATACATCAGATCATATAATTGCTACTCATAAAATTGAACAAAATAATAAAGAGAACAAAAGTTTATGAAATAAAACTTATCTTATAAATCTCATGTTTTCCAAAACCATATACAAGAAATAAGTTCCGAATGAAGATTCGAACATCATGATACAATATCTTTGGATAATTGCTTCTTGACAAAGCCTCAACCTCCTTGCCTTCTTCCTTATTTCTATGGGGCATAATTAATGAACACAAAGCTTCTGGATGCCACGCTAAGAATTTTGATTTCTTATCTTCTTCACATAAGCTGTATTCCTTCTATGAATCCTGCCGCTAGTAGCTTGTCTATTTCTTCCTTAATTTTAGCAGCATAGACCTCATTATATGTATAAGGGCGTTGTTTTGATGGTTTCACATCTATCGTCATTGGTATTCTATGAGAACAAATCGATGGTTCCACACCCTTGAGATCCTTATATGTCCATGCGAATACGTCTCGATATTCTCGGATCAATTGTATTAGTTCTTTTTCCTCTTCAACTTACACATCTTTGCCTATGTATGTGCATCTTTCTTCTCCATCTTCCACTGTCACTATGATCTTTTTTGTTTGTTCTTTGTTGTCGTATGCTTCTCCGTCTCGAGCCTCTCGTTTAGGCATTTGAATGGCTACCTTTCTATCTTCTACTTCATATCTTTTAAAAACGTTCAGGAACCTCAAACAGATCTGGATCTCGTCCGATTTTACTCATTCTTTCCTCTTGCTCTTGTACTCTGGGAGTGGCTTCTATTGCCAAGATCTTTGTCGGCTCCTGCTTTTCTTTGGTTCGAATGGTGTCTAGATAGCTCTCTTCTGAATCAAATTCTGGTTCCATTTCTATACTCTCATATTCCTCTTTCCATTCTTTTTCCGAGATTTCTCCTACTTCCACTTCTTGAAGGACAACCATGTATAAATTCACATCATAGCCTTCTTCATCTATGCACTCGTTCATAGTTAGTACTTCCTCATTCACTCACACATCTAAGGTGGCTAAGATTTCCATCCATCCATGTGGTTCAAAGGTTTCATCAGGAAAGATTTGAGGCATATACCTTGGGTCCTCTACAGGTCTGTAGTTAGGATGTCCTATTGGCCATAGCTGTCTTTAATTATCCTCTTTCTTGGCTTCTTTACACATCCATAACTGGGCGTCCTCGTGCATCCATGATTGATCGCTTGATCCAGCACTATGAATGGATAGATCATCTTTCTCCTTGTGTATGGGATTCCATTGTAGTGGAGGGACATCTCGATATGCAAATGTATGCAAGTTTATCTTGGTGGTATTTCCTTGATGTTGGAGGTATAATGAATCCCTTCCCCAGTCTTGCACTACTCGCATTTGTCTCATGAAAGGTCGTCCTAATATCATTTCGTAGTTGTTAGCCTTTTCAAATTTACAGATGGCTAATGTGTGTTCAAATTAAACTCCATAGGTGGTTAATTTGATCCTTTATAATATTCCTAAGGGTTTCTCTACATGACCATCACTTGGGACTTGCCTCTAGGGGTCGTCACTAATTCCCTAGGGTTTAGTCTCCCTGAGTTTTCTTGTCCCACTAACTCTCCCCTTTCATCGATCAAATCGGGAAATTCAGTTACTATGTACATGTGACCTATCTTGTCAATGTAAGCTCCTCCTTCATACTTAACAGCCGGTCTGGGCACAATCGTTGCATCTATTGAAGTCACCATCCTAGCCACAGATCTGTTTAAGCCATCCAGGTAGATGGGGATCTCCTGGGCATTAGTAGAAACGTACTGTAAGGAAGTGTGGTACTCTCCTTCCACAGTGGTCATGCAGTTTCTACTTGGAGTGGGACCCTGCATGTCTTCTGAAGCCATGGGTATCTCCTCCTTTGAGTCACAAGAGGTGTCTGAATAGACAGAGCGGTGACTGACCTGAGCAGCACTTCCAACAGAAGATATGACACTTCTATGGCTACTTAGCACTCTCCCTGACCTCAAGTTCATTCACCCTCCTAGGACTCTCTAGGTCTCTGAAACTCTCCCTAAGTGGTTCTCAAAAAGCCTCAAGTTTGTCCTTCAAATTGCTTCAAATACTCTGGATGATACTACCCTAGATGATACTGCTTTAGACGATACTAAAATGTCCACGATACGATACCTGAGAACTAGGCGATACGATACTATAGCAACAGGCGATATGATACCGTTGTTGGGCATGATACGATACTTGTTATCCTGGCGATACGATACCTCCAGAGTAGACGATACGATACCAATGTCCAGTCACGATACGATACCAGAAACTCTTGCGATACGATACTCAGAGGCGATACGATACTGAAAATCTAGATGATATGATACCACTTTCCTGACGATACGATGACAAAAAGGGCACGATACGATACTTGAGTTTGGCCCGATACGATACCTGAACACCTGCACAATACGATACTACCAATAAGCACGATACGATACTGACCTTCTCACACGATATGATATCACAGTACGTGACGATACAATACCACAATGGTATCGCGATACGCCACCGGAATGAGAGATGATACGATACCTGGGGGTTGCACGATACGATACTGCTACAGGTGGCGATACAATACCACTGACCTGAGCGATACGATACTCGAGTAGGGGACGATACGATACTAGAAACTACATGATACAATACGAGCAGTTATGCGATACGATAGCTCATATCCGCACGATACGATATCAATGCAAGTGGTGATACGATACCATTGACTTGCACGATATGATACTGGCATGGTATCACGATACTAGACTGGACACAACACGATACGATACCAAAAGTGGAACGCGATACGATACCACTTTGGTAAGGTGAGATCGCGATACCAACCCGGCGATACGATACCACGAGTGGTATCGCGATACCAAGGCTGGTAACCGACGATACAATACTTCGACGAGTATCGCGATACAAGGGAATTTTTGGTATCGCGATACACAAAAGCTCAACCGATCGTGATACGCAAGCCAAAATATCTCCAAATTCAAAACTTTTTGTTGCCCCTTACTCTTCTCTCACCCCTCTTCACTCCTAGCCTACTGTCTCTTCCAAGAAAGCTCAAAAAACACACAATCCCTCTGTAGCTCAAGCGTAAGCACCACCTCCTTTACTTGTCAATCCGCGGAGATGTGAGAACCGGTATGAAGACCACGAGCAAGTGAAGGCACAAGTGCGTGAGTGAAAGCACACAAACATGCACACACATACACACACACGCGCACAAGGTAAGATCAAAGAGAGGAACAATGGAAATCTTTGATTGCAAAAGAGTTCTCTTACAAAAGCTCTATTCTCTAACCAGCTAACCTCAAAAATGAGCTCTCTAGCTCTTTTTATAGTTTTTGACTAGTTTTGGCCCTATCCAGACCTAGTGTCCGGCCTAGTTAAAAATTAGGTTCTAGGGCTTATTTGAGGGCTCAAATAGAGTCTAAAAATTATGAAAATTGGCAGGATGATAGTTCTAATACTCCTCAAGCTCAAGGACTCCTCGGCTTGAACAAAATGGAGCTATAAAAATAGATAATGGTATTTACAATGGTTTTTAGTGATGAAAATCACTATTTTTGTAGGGGATTCTTCTGAAAATTTGACATACACTTCTTGGAGCTCCCTACTTGCTCCTTGTCCTTGTGTGTCCACCTTTTGATGTGCTTCCATGCTTTGTCCTTGACTTTGAGCTTCAACACTCCCCCCCCCCTCTCGAGTCTGTCGTCCCTGACAGACCTTTGTTGTAGTGGTTGTTCCAAGTAGTGCCTTGAGAGGGAGTGTCCCTTCTGTATGAACAAAAGTCGTCTGACTTCCAGATGTGTCTGGTTCTTCATCTATCACTGCGAGTCTTTGCAAGTTGTAGTCTCTTGGTATGTGCTTCTTCCTTGGATTCCAGCATGACTGTGTCGTTGTGAGTCTCCGTTGATGTTTTCTAGATCTTCCACAGTTGATGTTCATAGTAGTCATGCCAAGTACTCATAACCCATGTGATGGGTAAGTGTGTTCGTGCATGGGTTGAGGAAAATATGTGCCTTGTGCACGGCCTTGTAATGTAGCCCTATGAATGCTTCCTTGGGAAATGCATTGGAAGAAGTATGGTGCAAAAATTGGGGGTCTTGAGCTAAGTGCTCAAGGGTATGCCGACGAAGAGGTTTCCTAAGCTATCATGGTTATGATGTTTCCAAGGTAAAGATACTTACCATGGAGAAGGTCGATGGATGTTCATCTCTTTGTGTTGTACACTCGGCCTTTGGGATGGAACATTGTTGATGAATGTCCATCTTGATGGTCCACTGATGAGATCTTTTTGAATGACTGATCATGTCTCCTCTTTTCAAAGCATCATTTGCCAAATACAGAGAATTGAATTTCTTTATATTCCTTGAACAACAACATTCGATAACTACACCAAGCTTAGTTTCACATATTCTCTCTAGCTCACCATAAGCGGGAGTCTTCTCATCCAGTATACATACAAAGATTTGCAGGGTACCAGAGCTACCCCGTGCAGATATCTCCCTGGATGCTCTCGTACATGCAATAGTTATGCATCACTCAAGTTGCAGACCTTCAAGCTCTTCACTCCTACCATAGTAAGAGGAAACCATAGTTGTGGATGCCATGCTCATGCCAAGTTCTTGACATCTATGAGATAAGGCTGCAATTATATCATCTGCTAGCCAAGGCACACTTCTATCCAAACTGATAAATGCCCAGTAATCAACAACTCCACCTTTAACCAAGCATGACTCATTCATGTTTCATGAGCCAAACCTAGGAACAAGTGCTTCCTCTTTTTTTTTTTTTTTTTGAGGAACAATGTCACCAAACAAGAAGATAGATGTTAGTATCAGAAAAAATAGTTGACATATGTCAATGTGCTCTTGTGCATGGGACTCTCCAATGTGTCTATGCATGGCCCTGTAATGTGGCCCTATATTAATGCATACTTTGGAAATGCATAACCTGAATGGTGCAAAAGACTGGGTTGTGCAAGGAGCACATGGTTTTTGCTCGTTGAGGCTTTTCGATGGTATTTGCGGATGTTAATGCCATCTATCGTGGAGGTATCCATTGGATCTTGAGATGACAACTGATCCTTCCTCCTTATAGGGATCCATTTTAGAACAACATTTGGCACTGTAGAGATTACTTCAGGCGTCTTCCTCTTTGGATGCTTTCTGAACTGTGGTATCCAATGTGCTTGGAGCTTTGGTTTGGTGGAGGCTACTTGTACTTTTGGCTTCCAAACCCATAGACTTTTTGCACGTCTTCCTACTATTGTTGAAGAGCTGATTTGATCTTCTTTCGGTCTCTGTACGTGGTTCTTACCCTTTTCTCTTTTTGGCTTCTTTGTTGAGACCTTTCGCATGTGGGAGAACATAGGTTGTTGTGGATGTAAGAGCTTCTTAGGTACCCACATCTGTAATTGCCCTTGTTGAGCTGTAGCTAACTTCTTAGGCACCCAAACTTGTTGGATACCTTGTGATTGAGCTTGTCCAAGCTGCTTCCTTCGTCTTCTGGCCTGGTTGGCTTGCCTGGATGGGATTTGTGGGGGCAAGGCTGGTGGTTGCTCTCCTTTGCGTACCCAGATCTGCTTCATGTTCGGAACTGCTTTCTTATCGAATGGTGTCTTTCTATTTGATGTAGCAGTTGTTGTGAACGGTTATGTTTGCTTGTGTGGCGGACTCACTACTGTGGCTACTTGATTCTTTGGAGAAGAAGAAAGATCCACCCTCCTTCGAACCTGGTCTTCCACGATTGACTCCGTCTGCATCATAGAGCTTTTGACACATACAACATCTTCTTTCATATGATTAGTCTTGGAAGAACTAAGAGAGTGTGTGGTGCCATGATCTAGGAGCATGCAGTTCTCTAATTCTAATGTAATGCATTGTTCAAGTACCCAAACTTGAAGAATTTGACTTCTTAGGTTTAAGTTAACTGCATGGTCATAGATCCAATCTTGACCCAAGACAAGTGGTTCTGTAAGGTTCTCATCTTGACATACTAGCGCTTTGACTTTCATTGGAACACCTTGAAGGTAGATGGGAAGTTCCACCTCGCCCAAACAAGGGGTTTCCACACCTCCCAATCCTATGAGATAAGCTTCTATGGGATTGATGTTCAACTGCAAGTCTTGGCAGTAGGAAAGTCTAATTGAACTACTTGCTGCACCTGAGTCAATCAATGCTTTCACCGTCCTTGCACCCTTCCCTTGTCCTATCTCTATGGTCACAAAGGGTCTTCGGTCAATGACTTGAGAAGTCGCTATGCCTGACTTTTGACACATATCCATGTGATATTTTGGGGCTTTTGAGTTGACATCTAGGCCTAATCACCTTAACTTATTTCACCTAATACACTCTCTGGCCTCTGCCTGTGCTTCTTCTCTCACTCTTAACTCTTCTTCTTTTCGCTTCTTAGCAGTGTTGAGTCTCATTAGCATATCCTCAGTAAGAGGTTCTTGATATATCTTGACTCTATAGCCACTAATATAGTTTGGCAAGATATCTCCTTCTAGAGTGGCCAACTGAACTGCACCACTAGTGGAAATTCTATTAATGATCATGGGTCCGTATCCTCTTTTTTCCAACTTATGGGCATGTTGTTTTAGTGTGTAAACCAACAATAGATCTCCCTCTTTCAATCCCTTATCCTTGATGTGTGCATCAAAGTATGCCTTTTGCCTCTTCTTTGCAGCGTAGATGCCTGTTGTCGCTCGTAGCCTCGTCTCACCTAAGCGTTCGAGATCAAAGATCCTAGAGGACAATTCATGCCCATTCCTCTCATACTCTTGTGCTACTTTTAAGGCAGGGATTAAGAAATCTAATGGTAGCACAGCGTTCTGTCCGAAGACCATCTGAAATGGGGTGGCATTGATTAACGTTTTGTAGGCAACTCGATAAGCCCAAACAGCATGATGAAGCTGTTTGTCCCAATCAGAGTGTTTATTATTTACCAGTTTTGTCAATACGTTATAGAGGATCTTATTGGTGCTCTCGGCTTGTCCATTAGCTTGTGGGTGATAGGGGCCAGACTTCTTATGTATCACCAAGAATTCTTGGAGAAGATTTTCAATGACTTCATTCAAGAAGTGTGTGCCTCTATCGCTCACCAACTCTATTGGTAGTCCATATCTCGTGAACACATTCTCGAATAAGAACTTAGCCGTCGTCTGAGCATCATTCTTTGTTGTGGCTTTGACTTCTACCCATTTTGTAAGGTAATCTGTGGCTACAATGATGTACTCTGCATGGGAGTTTCTAGCTGGGGGGTTAATAGGACCTACAAAGTCTATACCCCATTTCGAGAAAGCACGTCCTCCCATCATTGGCCTCAAACGCATCTCATCTTTTCTAAGTGGATATTGTGCATGTTGGCATGTGTCACATTTCTTCACATAGGTATGTGCATCCATATGGAGAGTTGGCCACCAAAGTCCTGAGAATAGAATGGTCTTGATCACTCGGTCAGGACCAAAATGTCCACCTGCAACACCACTGTGTGCAGTCTCTAAGACCTTTAAATAGTCTGATTCATGAACTCACAGTCGTAAGTAACCATCTTTGCCCCTTCGGTATAGGTTGTCCCCCACTAAGGCATAGCCTTGAGCCTCTTGCTCCATGCTTCGTCTTCTTGCTAGACTCGCCTCTTTGGGTAATCTTCCCAACCTCATAAACTCTACCAATGGAGCACTCCAATCTGGAATTAATGACACTTGATAAAGGGTTTCATGCTCCATTGGGGGTTTTTCCTGGCACATAGGACAATTCTTAATCCACTCATGAATTTCTTTGTCCATGCTAGGCCAATACACTCCTAAACGTTTTAGATTCTGCAATGTTCGTTGTTTAGAATAATGATTTTCTAGCAATCCTTCATGAGCTTGTTGCAACCAACTACTATGTTCATCGTGCTCAACACAACAAGCTAATACACCCTCAGTGTCTTGTTTGTACATGCTTCCTGCCAATATGTGGTATTTTTGTGATTTTACAATTTCTTCTTGTGATGTTTTCACATTCTTATTTGCAGGGCCGAAGGTTAGGACTGGTACCAACTTATTTGCCCATTTAGGAACAACTTCTAAATTGAACAGATAAGCATCGGGTAGTTCGTCAGACACTCCTTGCGGTGACTCTCCTGAAGTGATGCGAGAAAGGTGATCTGCCCGAAGGTGGGTTCTACCTTTCCTGAAAACAACTTCAAAGTCATACTCCATTAGTAAGAGGAACCATCTTACTAAGCGTCCAGTATTGCAAGGTTTATTGACCAAATATTACAAAGCTTCATGATCAGTGAAAAAATTGAACTTGTTGGCCAATAAATAGTGTCTAAACTTCTTCACAACATATACCATGCCTAAGCCCTCTCGCTCAGTTGTGGTATAGTTTTGTTCAGCTGCGGTGAGCTGTCTACTAGCGTATGCTATGGGCAAGTCTAAGTTTCCTTCACTTGTGGGTTGTGCTAGCACACATCCTATGGCGTGATTGGATGCATCCACATGGACATGGAATGGTTTATTCCAATCAGGAGTGGTCAGTATTGGTGTTGTGCACAAACGTTTCTTCAGTTCATTGAAAGAATTCTCGCATTTGTCGTTCCACTCAAAATTAGACAACAAGGCATAAAGGGGTCTAGCTATGACTGCGTACATGTGGATAAACCTGCGGTAATATCCACAATGGCCCATAAAGGCTTGTACCTCTTTAACATTCCTTGGCCTTGGTAGCTCCGCTATGGCTCGTACCTTATCTTCATCTCTTGAGATTCCATTCTTAGAAACAATATGACCTAAGATTTTACCTTGCCGCACCATGAACACACACTTTTCTGGGTTCAGGCACACTCGATATTCTCTACACTTGTTGAAGATTTCTCTGAGCTCAGGGATGTGGAATCTTCTTTCTTGGGAATGAGCACATAAATCATCCACATACACTTCTAAGCTCTTTCGCAAGAACTCTTTGAAAACATGACACATGAGCCTTTGGAACATTGCAGGTGCATTGGTGAGCCCAAATGGCATCACACGAAATGCAAAGATTCCCCACTCTGTGGCAAAAGCCGTTTTGTGTTGATCTTCTGGGGCAATGGCTACTTGATTGTAACCTAAAAATCCATCAAGGAAGCTATAAACTTCCTTGCTTGCAACACGCTCCAATAGGTGTTCCGTGATTGGAAGTGGATAGCTATCTCTGATCGTAGCGGCATTAACGTTTTTAAGGTTAATACACACTTGCAACTTCCCGTTCTTCTTGGGCACCACTACAATGGGGGATGCCCATTCAGTATGCTCAATCTCATAGATGAATCCAGCTTCAATCAGCCTATCAATTTCTTCTTTTATTTTGGCTGCATATGTATCATTATATGTGTAGGGCTTCTGTTTGGTGGGCTTGGCATCAGTAGTCATGGGGATAGTATGAGAGCAAATTCTTGGATCTACCCCTTTCAAGTCTCTATAGTGCCACGCAAACACATCCCTATATTCCCTTAAGAGAGCTACAAGCTCCATTTGTTCTCTTGCACTTAGGTCATCTCCTATATATGTGCATCTCTCTTCCTTCTCTTCAATGGTCACTACAATCTTCTTGGTCTTTTCTTTATTATCATATGATTCTCCTATGATGGCCTCTCTCTTAGGCATTCGTACGAAAATTTTGCGATCGTCAACTTCATATTTCTTGAAGTTTTCTGGTACTTCAAACAATGATTCCTCCTCTTCTTCTTTCACTGCTTTTCTTTTCTTTTTCTTTTGACTGCTCTCACTTCCATCCTTTGAATTTACCGTTTTAATACTTGTGAGAGGTTCTTCTTTCTGGGTGAACACTCCTATATCTTCTAGATAGTGCTGCTCTGAGTTAAAACAACTATCCATCACAATAGACTCCAGATCATCGTCATTCTCTTCTTCTTCTATGACATCACTAGGGTCACATTCTTCTAGCAAGGGCTAACACATGAACACTGAAATATCATAACCCTCCTCATCACAATGAGGTGTCCATTGTTCTTCATTGATAGCAATGTCCATGGTGCCTAAGATTTCTGGCTAGCCATGAGGCTCAAATTCCTCATCTGGAAAGATCATCGGTGTATAGGCTGGGTCTTTAATTGCTCTATCTCCTGGCGAAGTTCCTTCTTCTCTTGCCTATAAACTTTTTTCCTCTTCCTCTACAACCTTGCACATCCACAAATGAGTACCTTCATGCAGCCATGATGGATCAGGTGAACTTTCAGAATGCACAGAGATGGAATCTTCTTTCGCTTTGTGGATAGAATTCCACTGTAGGGGTGGTACATCTCTGAAGGTGTAATCCTTCAAATTGACCTTGGTGGTGACCCCTAAGTGCTGCAAGTACAAGGAGTTGGTTCCCCAATCATGTACTATTTGCAATTGTCGTAGGAAGGGTCTTCCTAGGATCATCTCATAGACGTTATTTTTCTCAAAGTCACATATAGCAAATGTATGTTCAAACTCCACACCACAAGTGGTTAGAGTTATCCCTTCGAGCAATCCTAGAGGTCTTTCAAAATGACCGTCGGCCATTTGAAGCTTCATTCTAGTTGGTCTTAATGTGGGTTTGCCCCATTGCTTGCACAAGGAGGTGGTCGCAATGGCAACACCAGCACCTGAATCTATGATTGCTTTGGTTGTGTAACCTTGGTAGGTGATTGGAAGATAAGTATTACCTTCGTCACCCTCACACATGTCCCCTATTTTGTCTAGAGGTATCTCTGGTACCCTTTGCTTAGAGCCTGCTTTTGGCATGTTGGAATCAAGTTCTGGAACTTGATCCTTCACATGATTCCATAGCTCAGGTTTTGCTTTGAGTAGCTCTTCTACAGTGATATGACACTGAACCTTAGTGTTCTTCACGACATCTGTGTTCCTTGGAACCACTGAGTCTTCATTTCTTACTAGTATTGTGGGAGCTCTAATCTGGAGAGATTCAGATTCCCATGGGCCTGGAAATTGAGGCAATTCTTCTAGGGTATTAGATTCAAAATCTAATCTTTTGTCTTCTTGTTGTTCTGCTTCATCTCCGTAAATAGATGGAATGTCTTGGGGAAATTGATCATGAAGATCATCAATCTCAGGAATAGGAGGGGAGTTACCCTTCTCCTTGGCCCATTTCTCTTCTTGTATTTCCCGCAAGAACTCTTGAGAGTACTGTTGAATTGAAGGAGGTATTCGAGCATCCGTGGAATTAGGAACATAAGCTCCCATTGGTGGTGAGCTTCCTCTCTCAATAACTAGTTGAGCCTGTGGAGGTAAAGAAACTTGTGGTTTGTTTAGCAACCGCTCTCATCTTTCTAGTAACCCATGTAAATGCAAATCTGGTTTGACAGAGTTTGTCTGATTGAACTTTTGACTAGTCTCAAGTATAGCTTGAGCTTGTTCTACCATTTTCATTCGTTCAATCTCTAAATCCGCTCTAGGGTAACTCTTGTCTAGATTTGCAGCTGTTGGCCCTTCTTGAAGACGAGCCTAGTAGGCCTTGAACATCATGTCCAAGCCTTCTGGGGTTGGATCTGCAAGAACAGACCCTGGTTGTAGCCTATTTACAATGGGTGGTGGGGTGGGATGAGGTGGAGTGGATGGAGTTTCGGCATGCGAGGGGCTTTGAGATGCAATGTCTTCTATTTTTGTTTTCGCTTCTTTTAAGCTTTCTTCTAGTTCCGATAACTTTTTATTCCACTTGCGATTGGCCTTTTCTCTGGTATCTTTCCATGTTCTTGTTTTCCTCTTACTAGGCTCTCCTAATTCACTTGACTCTGATTGTTCTGCTGGTTTATCTTGTTTTAATGCTTGTGCCCTAGTAACTGCCTGTACAGGTGCCACATTACTGCTACTTGAACTTGAATCCGCCACTAAGCCTACCACATTAATGGGTGTAATCTTGGGTGCACTCGAGGGGTTTCTTGGACAATCTCTAGGGAGATAGTCTTTTCCACAATCAAGACAAAAAGCTTGTATTGTGATAGCCTGTCCTTGACTCGGAGATGGTGGGTGGGGACAATCATGAAGGAAATGGTCGCCCTGACATCTAGAACATGGTCCTCTAGGAGCTTGTGGTCTTACTTGTCTCAGTTGGGGCCTAGGGTTAGCATTTGCGTACATGAAATTGGAATATTCAGGCTCCCAATTTTGTTCCATAGGTTGTGCCTCATATTGATACGGGTAAATCTCACTATGTTCAGGTGACTCTGTGTAATAAGCATGTGGACTACCTTCATGGGAGTAGTCTGAACTATGAGCATGAGAGTCATTATCTGGTATCAATGGGGTTAGTGGGACCAATGCTCTATTTGGATTTTCCTCTCCCACGACATACTTGACTGGAATCACGTTGGCAAGAGTTGGTGGTTGGTTTCCCAAGACTGGTTGTGGCCTATATTGTGCCTGATATTGTTGTTGTGGTCGATAATATGGCTGTTGGTATTGGTTCTGATATCTACCTTGTTGGAAAGGTTGCTAATAAGTTTGTCTAACAGCCTGCCTATTGTAGGGACAATCTTGAGCCGTGTGGTTCATATATTTTCTCTCAATAGTGCAATATGGAGCATTCCTTTCTCTCATGTTCTGGTTGTGCAATGGGCATACATTAGCCATGTGGTCCCCTCCGCAAGTATAACACCGATTCAATGGAGTGACTCTCTATGTTTGTCTATTTTGGACTCCCAGCTTCTTGGCAACTTGCTCAGCTATCTCATCTATTTCCGTGGAGATTTTCGAAGTATGACTAGTAGAACTATCAGAATCCTTATAGAGTTTGGACAATCCTAACTCCTCACCCAAGTTATCTTCTATGTCAATGCACGTCCGCACACACTCTTCTATGGATCTGGGCTCTTTCAAGTACACATATGATCTCAACTTTGTGCTCAATAAGCCATCTAAGAACAAAGCCACTTGTTTGGCTGGTGTGGGTAACTCGGGAGCAGGGCATCTCTCTAAATACTGTCTGAATCTTCTACCTGCTAGTCGCACTGTTTCTTGGGGTGTCTGCTTGAAGCTGTGGATCAGGGATGATGTGTTATGCTTGATACCACTCTTGGAAAATTCTACAATGAATTCGTCTAGCAGTTGACCTATATCATGATAGTTGCGACTACTCAGTGGCTGAAACCAAGCTAAGGCAGTGCCCTTAAGAGTCAAACCAAATGCCTCGTACTGGGTGAACAAATCCTCAACCTGTTCAGCTCTTAACACTTGTTTGAACTCGGCCACATGATCATAAGGATCTCCTGACCCGTCAAAATAATTCTTCATTGCCTTGATCACTTGAGTGGGTCTAAGGGTTCTTGTGTGCTCTCGGGGTCTAGGCAATGGAAAATCATGTTCATCTCTTTGTTGCCTATGTGCTTGATGTCTCTCTCTTTCAGGTCTTTCATTTTCAAATCCTACTCTATTTCTGCCCACAGGGTGTGCAAAACTTACCTCAGGTCGCTCTCTAGTTCTTTCTCTCTGGGCTTCATGAGCTTGGGATGATCCTACTCCTTGGGGACCATGGGAAACATTGGATCTTGGTGGAGGGAAAATCAATTCACTCTTCCAAGTATATGCATGTCTATCATGTTCTGTTACCAAGAATATCTTCTCTGATGTGTTATCCAGGTACACAACTTTGCCTGGTATCTCAGGGTCTTTGAATTCATAGATGATGACTATGCCCAGTTGGCTAGCTTGATCTGGCTTGAATCTCCAAAAGGCTTCCTCTGTTTCTCTATTCAAGAATAGTTCTATGCTTTTGTTGTCTTGAGGGATCCAATCTGGTGTGATTACTCTAGTTAGAACTGACTTACCTCTAGGAGTATGGGGTCCTTGTCCTACATTTCCTTGTTCTAGGTCTCCTATCTCATTCTCATGAATGACATTTCCAAACTCATCGGTCCTATCTGGTAGGTTTGTGACCACATACAGGGTTCCTTCCTTATCAATGTATGAACCCTCTTTGAACTTGACCACCGGGTGTTCAAGTCCAAAGGGTTGATCTGGATTTTTGAGTTGGACCACTGATCGCCTCAGGCCATCCTCATAGATGCGAGCACCTAATCGGTTGGTCCGAATATATTCCAATTGTGTCTTATAGGGACCTTCTGGTGTTTGTAGATGGGCTGTTCCTGAATTACCTGTAGGTTTTCCCATGCTAAAAGACATTTCTGAGTCACTTGTGTCTGAGTTTAGTACGTAAGGACAACCACTTAGTTGTTGTGCCCAAGACTTAGCTGTATGGTTGACACCAGACTGAGAAGATCTAATGCTATGGATGAAAAAGTTATGCCAAATCAGGCTCCTGGGGGTCAAAACAGGCAAACAGGACCTTCTGGAAAAAATCGCGATTTTGTGAAATCAAGAAAATCGTGATTTTGTGAAATCAAGAGAATCGCGGGTGTTTTTTAAAGAATCGTGTTTTTAGAGAATCGCGATTTTGAGCACAGCCATAGAATCATGTTTTCTCAGAATCGTGTTTTTTTTGCTGAAAATCGTGATTTGTGAGAATCGTGATTCTGAGCAGAGAATCGTGTTTTTGAGAATCGCGATTTTGAGCAGAGAATCGTATTTTTGAGAATCGCGATTTTGAGCAAAGAATCGTCTTTTCACAAAATCGTGGTTCACAGAATCGTGTTTTCACAAAATCGTGTTTTTGGAAATCGCGATTTTAAGCACAGAATCGTGTTTCTGAGAATCGTGGTTCACAAAATCGTGATTCACAAAATCGTGTTTTAGAGAATCGTGTTCTAGAGAATCACGATTTTGTCTCAGAGAATCGTGATTCACAAAATCGTGTTTTTCACTAAATCGTGGTTCTCAAAATCGTGTTTTTTTACATGAAAATCGCGATTTTGTCTCAGACAATCGTGTTCTCACAGAATCGTGTTTTTGGCTGAAAATCGTGATTTGTGAGAATCGCGATTTTGAGCACAACCACAGAATCCCGATTCTGAGAATGACCACAGAATCGTGATTCTTTCAGCAAGCTTTTAGGCGGGAAACAGAAAATCGTGATTTTCAAAAAAAAAAATTTGAATTTTCACAAAATTGCAATTTTCATCACAGAATCGCGTTTTTTGGCAGGAACTTCGAATTTTTGAGCGCCGAGCAATGGGGAGCTCCGTATGAGCAGAAAATAATGAAAAACACAGGCGCTTATTCTCCCTTGCACTTCCTAACTCCTTCCCACATAATAATGCATGAAAAATGGTATGAAAATGGTGAAAATGCACTAAAAAACAAGAAATTTCTATGAAGAAGAAGATGGAAGAAGGTGGAGATGATGATGATGAAGAAGAAAAATCAGAAAATGAACAAAAATGATAGTTTTTTTTTACCTTCCAATGTCGCAAATCTACGGTCTTACCATCACAACGCTTGTCCTCGAAGCTCTCTCCCCAGCAATGGCGCCAAAATTTGGTGTAGCTCAAGCGTAAGCACCACCTCCTTTACTTGTCAATCCGCGGAGATGTGAGGACCGGTATGAAGACCACGAGCAAGTGAAAGCACACAAACATGCACACACATACACACACATGCGCACAAGGTAAGATCAAAGAGAGGAACAATGGAAAGCTTTGATTGCAAAAGAGTTCTCATACAAAAGCTCTATTCTCTAACCAGCTAGCCTCAAAAATGAGCTCTCTAGCTCTTTTTATAGTTTTTTGACTAGTTTTGGCCCTGTCCAGACCTAGTGTCCGGCCTAGTTAAAAATTAGGTTCCAGGGCTTATTTGAGGGCTCAAACGGAGTCTAAAAATTATGAAAATTGGTAGGATGATAGTTCTAATACTCCTCAAGCTCAAGGACTCCTCGGCTTGAACAAAATGGAGTTATAAAAATAGATAATGGTATTTACAATGGTTTTTAGTGATGAAAATCACTATTTTTGTAGGGGATTCTTCTGAAAATTTGACATACACTTCTTGGAGCTCCCTACTTGCTCCCTTTCCTTGTGTGTCCACCTTTTGATGTGCTTCCATGCTTTGTCCTTGACTTTGAGCTTCAACACCCTCCCCGCGATACCGGCCGCACAAATAATCACGTTTTTGTGCACTTATAAAATGTTTTTGTCAATGAAATCTTAGGGAGTCTTACCTCAGTGAGGTCTTGCTTGCACCTTGAGCTCAAAAAACTAGTTTTGATAGCCTGGAAGACACGATACCTCCTGTGCGATACCGACACGATACTGCTCTCTAACAAGTGAGAAATGAGCTAAAATTTTTTTGTTTTTATACTTTTTGATGACTGAACCTGAACTACACTATCTTAGCAAATTTTTTGGGATTTTTCTTGGTGATCTTGACTTACTCCTACTCTACTCCTCTTCTCCTAACCTAACCCTAATTCTCCCTTCTCTCCCTTCCTACTAACCCTAAATCTAAAAACTCATTACACACACCTCCAGGATATGAAGTAACAAGTGTTGAAGTGGTAGACTACTTGCCACTGAACGAATTCACTTCTACAAGTACGATTTCATCACACTCGAGCTATAACCATCACGAAGGCACCTTGGCTGAGTGTTCCTCGGCAACGGCACCAAAAACATGTGTACCTAAGTCAGGAAGACTTAAGGACTTGTGCCAAAGAGACTAAACCTCATTTGCCACACAAGTGCGTATAGTGGGAAATTGACACACGATGCTTGTACTTAACCAAATATCGATGATATTGAGTACTTGTGCATGTAGTAGTGACATCATGATCAATTATTTTCTTAAGAACCAAGATTTCAGATTGTTCTTCAATCAAAGGAGGGTCATCAAGAAGGGGAGTGAGTGGTAAAGTGCATTTAAATGGTTTAAGTAAACTAATATGAAAAGAGTTATGTATATTCCAATGAGACGATATATCTAATCTGAATGAATTATCATTAATTTTTTCTATAATGCGAAACGGTCCATAATAGCATGGTGCTAGTTTAATTTTAGGATGCTACAAAATATTCTTGAGACGTCTTTTAATGATACGCAACCATACAAGATCATTTTCCTTGAATTCCTTGGCTAGTCATTTAGTATTGATATTACGTGTGTATCGCTCTTGACTTTTCCTAATGTGCTCGTGAACATCGTGAAGTATAGAAACATGACCTTGAGAAATAGAATTAGCCATCGGAATGTCGGTTTGGGTGAGTGACATGGGAGTGAGAAGATTTTTACCATAAACAATTTCAAAAGGTGCATGGCCAGTAGTGGTGTGTGTGGTGTTATTGTAAGCAAATTGAAGCAATGGTAACTTTTCATCCCAATTAGTTGGACTATCTAATGAATAACAACATAATAAATCAGGAATAGTACTATTTGTGGCCTCACTTTGTCCATTACTTTTGGGATGAAATGCAGAGCTAAAATCTATTTCAGAACCAAAATGTTGAAATAAGGAAACCCAAAAATGATTACAAATCGAACATCACGATCAGATAACATTACTTTAGGAAATCCATGATATGGGAAAATGCATTTAATGAATAATTTTGCAGCCTGAGGTGCAGACAAAGTTTTTCTACATGGAATGAAATATGCATATTTACTAAACCTATCAACTATTGTCCAAATCATATCATTATGCGATGAAGTGATGGGAAGACATGTGATAAAATCCATAGAGATTTGCTCCTATGGTTCGTTAGGAATGGGCAGTGGCATTAACAATCCAAATGGTTTACCATGATGACATTTTACACGTTGACATACAATGCTTTGCGAAACATAATGTGCAATATCTTTTTCCATGTGTGGCCAAAAGAAGAAATCTTTGCAGGCAAAAATGGTGCTTTGTATGCCTCTATGTCCCATGTAAGATGGTTCATGCATTTCTTTGATGAAAAAATCTTTAAAAGCTTGAGTTATACATAATCTATGTTGAAAATAAAGAAAACCATTATGAAATGTATAATGTTCATCAGATAAAGATGCATCATTGTTGAAGTCGTGCCATGCATGTGAGAAATACCAAATCAGCTGCATAAGTGGAAACCATTTCTTGAAAAGAATGTATTTGGATGGCATAAATATTATGCAAAACAACAGAATGTGAAGGAAATCGGCTAAGAGAATCAGCTACAACATTAGATTTACCAGGCTGATATTAGATCATGGGTTGGAAATTTTGAATGAATGATGCCCATTTAAGATGCCAATCAGAGAATGCTTAATAGCCTGTTGATCATTTTTTATTAAGACCTCAGAGCCCATAAGATAGTGTCTCCAAATTCGTAAAGCATGCACAACTACTAACAATTCTTTATCATATGTACTATAATTCTTTTTTGAGGGCTTAAGCTTCCTACGCTCAAATGCAATGGGATGATCATTTTGAATTAAAACTGCACCTATCCCTAAACCACTAGCATAAGTAACAACATGAAGGATTGTGAAAAATTAGGTAATTGTAAAATAGGTGCATGTTTGAGTTTTTCAAAGGATTGTTGTTGGGTAAGTACCCATGCAAATTTTATTTTCTTTTTCAATAACAAGGTAAGGGGCAATACTAAATAAGAAAAATTTCAAAGAAACTTCCTATAGAAACTAGCCAACCCAAGAAAAGAACGAACATCATTGAATGATTGTGGTGTAGGCCATTCTACTATAACTTTAATCTTTTTTGGATCCACATGCACACCTTCACTTGAAATAATATGTCCTAGATATTCTAAGGCTTAGGTTGAAAGAAGTAACTCTTTTTAGGATTAGCGTAAAGAGTGTTTTCTCGTAATAAATGAAAAACTGTTTTAAGATGCATCTCATGCTCACTATCATTCTTACTGTAAACAAGTATATCGTTGAAAAATACAAGAACAAAAGCTTGGTAATCAAGAAAAATGTTGTTCATCATTGTGAAAATGTAGCAGGGGCATTAGTAATTCAAAAGGGTATTACCATAAATTCATAATGGCCTGTTTGAGTTCTAAAGGTAGTCTTAAAAATATCACTTTGCGTCATACGAATCTGATGGTATCTTGATTTTAGATCAATTTTATTAAAGACATGAGCTCCTCGTAATTTATCTAAAAGATCATCGATTCGAGGTATGGGGTATGTATTCTTTATTGTGATCTTGTTAAGGGCTCTATAATCAATGCACATTCGATAAGTTTTATTCTTGTTCTCTACTAAGAGAACTGGTGCTCCAAATGGGGAAGAACTAGGCCTTATAAGTCCTTTTTGTAGTAGGTCTTTTACTTGGTTTTCTATTTCCTTTTGGTGTAGTGGCTATAAGGTGCTTTATGAGGAGGAGAACTACCAGGGACTAAGTTATGCTATGGTCAAAGGATCCTCGAGACGGTGGTAGTTCAGAGGGATACTCATACATAAAACAATCCTTATAAGTAGTCATGAAAGGTTTATGTGCATCAGGAAGTGTATGAGTATAATCATTGATGACATTGACAAAAACAATGCATGACTTGAATCCTTTCCTAATTGCAGGTTTTACTTGAGTATGACTAATCAATGGAAATGGCTAGAAATCATGTCGTACAAAGTAATGATTTGACCTTTAAATTCAAAATTAAAGGTGTGTGTATGGTAATCAATCTGTGGGTTATAATGATGATGGAAAGACATACCTAGTATAACATCGTAAGATTGCAAAGGTGCAATTAAAAATGTTTGTAAATCAACATATGGACCTATGCTAATCGTAACATCTTGTACTTCTCGTGTTACATTATAACGTTTACCTTGAAATGCAGCTTTTACTTTATACAAAGAAGGAAACGTTTTCAATTTAAGTTCTTGTACTAATAAGTGTGAAATGAAGTCATGTGAACTACCATCATCATGTAGAATTTCAACGAGTTTGTTGTTTATAGTACCCTGCATGCAAAGTAGAGAATGAAGAGAGATATCGTTACCCAAGGTACTTAAGTTCTTCTCCAATGATTCCTCTGTCCAAAGAGGAGGAATTTCTTCATTGTGGGCCTCCATGTTATGTAATTGAGCTGCAACTGATTTCATGTTAAGAGGTCGCAATCGGTACGTTGTTTTTGTATGTCCAGGTTTGCCACAATTCCAGCAAGTGATTTGTGGTCGCTTCTATTGGGCATCCATCGCTGAAGTTTGTAGGGTAGGTGGTTTGGTAGGTTGGAGAGATGAAGCAACAGGTGCAGTTGAGTAATTGGATTGCGGTGGATGAGGAAAAATAGGGTAAGATGGGGCATTAAAAGTACATTTCATGGGAAGATTTGATTTAACAAAAAGTGTTCATTGACGTGGTTGTTGTAGATGAAGTGACTTGGTTATGGACTGAAATTCTTTTTTTGCATTAAAGGCGAAAGATATAGCCTCGTTGAGAGTTGCAGGTCGTAAGGTGTGAAGCTTAGCTTGGATTCCCACCTCCAAACCATATTTGTATTTTTGCTGCAAGCTATCCTCTGGTACATCTTCAAGCATTCAAACCAATAGTAAATTTTGCCAGAATCGCTTCGTGTAGGTAGTAACCGTATCACCCTCCTTCCATGTAAGGGTCATTCATGCATGTCGAACATGCAAATGGTATTGAGGACGAAGAAAAGAATCCTTCACTTTCTCTTGGAAAGCCTTCCACGTTGTTGGATGCTCAGTACTGTGCTACAAGACATTCCACTAGAGTTGAGCTTTTCCTACTAAATAGTTAGTGGCAAATTTGACTTTTTCACTTTCAGCATAGGTTTCATTAGTATAAAAATCATCAAACTGTGAAAGCCATGAAAGGATTAAAGGGCCATCCTTATGGCCATCAAACCGTAAAAACTAGTAATTCTTAACCACGATCTTGGAATGCGTGCCATCTGACTGGGCAGAGACAATAGCTTTGACCACCCTCATAAGGTTGTCTTCATCATTTTGCATCTTTTCGAGTATCTCATCGCACTATTGGATCTTGTTTTGAGCACCTGGTAATTTGTGCCACAAGAACTCCAATTGTTGCTCGAGTGTGACCTCGGGTAGAGGTGATTCGCCAAAATCCTCCATGTTGTTCATAGGGTCCATGAGGATGTAGAGACAAAACCTTCTTGCTAGATATGTAAAAACAATTTTTGAGTTTGTTTGAGTTAAAATGTAAAAGGAATGGTTTTTCTTGGGAATTGAAAAAGTAAGAAAGAGATGAAAGTTATGTTGAATATAAGAAAAGAGAAGTAGAGTGACAACACAAAGAGATAGTGTAGTGGTAAAACACTTCCCTTGTGTGAGTGAGGTTGTGAGTCCAAATCCTCCCACCTTGGTGAATCTAAAAGTCCTTATTGCCACTCATACATTAAAATTGGTTCGCATGTAGCCAACGGCTGCCAACAGTCACCAAGGGAACCTTGGGTGCCAATGATGCCAATGTAATGCCTAAGTTATGCCTAAGTTCTTTGCCTTAGTTGACACCTTAGAGTAAGCCGAAGGAGTAAACGTAGGTTCTGGTTCTAGTTCTGGAATTGGAACAAAAAACTGAAACTGAAATAAAAAACGAAAATGGAAATGGAAACGGGAACGGGAACATACACGAAAACAGAGACGAATCCAGAATCAGAATCAAAATCGGATCGCGAACAGAGAACAACAAAACAGAGATCAATTTGCCAAACCGAACAGAAACGGCAATTCACCAAAATGAACAGAAACAGATTCCTCTATACTGATGCATGCAAGGCTCTGATATCGCTGTTATCAGGATCTTGCTCACACGCACACAGAGGTTAAGAACGCAGAAAACACACAAAAAAATAAAGACAGCAAGAGACGAGACTGAACACAATATTGGGTGTAATCTCCCCCCATGCACTCTGTTTCGACAGTCCACAGAGTGCATGTATTTATAGGAATTTTTTATTATGTGAAAAAGAGTGGTTACATGAGAGCGGCTTTGAAAAGCATGCATGAAACTAAAAGTTGGTGACTTTCAGAGAAAGCCTTTCTTTTAATATCAGAAACTGCGGTCTACAATGACCCTTATTCTAACCATTACTTTTCTAACTATTTCTAATAATACAACCTTCTATGCGGATTTATTTACAAACTAAATTATAAATTGGATTTATTAATGTCCGCCCTAAAGTCGGATTATTGATGTCCACCCTTCATGCTTTCACGCCCTCGCAAACCTTCAGCTGCTATATCAAACACACCAAAACACATTAATACATTAATAATTTAACACTCCAACAATGCATTGTTCAACATATTCCATAATGTATAAGAAGTCCTCACATCTCCATGGATTGACAAGTAAAGGAGGTGGTGCTTATGCTTGAGCTACACTAAATTTTGGCATCCTTGCCGGAGAGAGAGCTTCGAGGAGGAGCGTTGTGATGGTAAGATCATAGATTTGCAACATTGAAAGGTAAGAAATAGTCATTTTCTGTTATTTTCTTGATTTTTTTCTTCTCATTCTTCATCATCTTCATCATCACCATCTTCATCCATCATCATCTTCATGTAAATTTTTCGTTTTTGAGTGCATTTTCACCATTTTCACACCATTTCTCATGTGTGGGAGTGCAAGAAAGAGCTAGAAAGTGCTTGGGAGTGCATGCACTTGTGTTTTTCATGTTTTTCTGCACATTTGGGTCTCGACAAAAAAAATCGAAATTCCTACCTAAATTCTTAGAAAATCGCAACTTTTTGAAACTTTCAAAAAAATTGAATTTTGAATCTTTGGTTTCCCACCTAAAATCACCCAAAAAATCATGACTTTTTGCAAGAGGATTTTTGGTTCTAAGTTTGGAAAAAAATCGGGACTCTTTGGCTATTGGGCTTTGAAGAAAATCACAACTTTTTGACTCTCTGAATCTCAAGAAATCACAAATTTTTGCTTTTTAGATTGTGAGAAAATCGCGATTCTTTGGCACTCCAATTTTGAAAAAAATCACGAATTTTTGGAAGGCCATTTTTGAGAAATTCGTGACTTTTTGCACTCAAGATTTTGAGAAAATCGTGAATTTTTGGAATCCTAGTGAGAAAATCGCGAATTTTTGTAACTCTTACTTTGAGAGATTCGGGATTCTTTGGACTTGAGAAAATTGAGAAATTCACAATTCTTTGCATTTAGTGCATTGAAGAAATTTGCAACTCTTTGGCTTTCTGATTGTGAGAAAATTGCAACCTTTTGGGTTGAATTTGAAGAAGAAAATCGCAACTTTGTGCTAGGAGAATTTTGAAAAATTTACGACTTTTTGGGAGATAAATTTGGAAAAAATGGCAACTTTTTGGTGGACTTTGGAAGAGAAAATCACAACTTTTTTCCATCTAATATTGGGAAAATCGCCAATTTTTGTAAGGCGAGTTTTTGAAGAAATCACGACTTTGTAGAATCCAGATTGAGAAAAAGCCCAAGGCATCAAAGAGCTGAACATGATTTTCCATTGCCTCGATCCCCCGAGCACCCAAGAACCTTAGACCCTCTCAAGTGGTCAAGACAATGAAGAACTGTTTTGATGGGACAGGAGATCCTTATGATCATGTGGCAGAGTTCAAACAAGTGTTAAGAGCTGAACAAGTTGAGGATTTGTTCACCCAATTCGAGACATTTGGTTTGACTCTTAAGGGTACTGCCTTAGCTTGGTTTCAACCCTTGAATAGTGGTAACTATCGAGATATAGGTCAACTTCTAGACGAATTCATAGTAGAATTTTCTAAGAGTGGCATTAGGCATAACACATCATCCTTGATCCACAACTTCAAGCACACACCCCAAGAAATAGTGCGACTTGCAGGCAGACGGTTCAGGCAATACTTAGAAAGATGCCCTATTCCATAGTTACCCACATGAGCCAAACAAGTGGGTTTGTTTTTAGATGGATTACTAAGCACAAAGTTGAGATCATATGTTTACTTGAAAGAGCCTAGATCCATAGAAGAGTGTGTGCGAATGTGCATAGACATAGAAGACAACTTGGATGAGGAGTTGGAATTGTCCAAACCCTATAAGGATTCAAATAGTTCCACTAGTCATACTTCTAGAACCTCCATTGAGATAGATGAGATTGCTGAGCAGGTTGCCAAGAAGTTAGGATTTCAAAATAGACAAACACCAAGAGACACCTCATTGAAGAGATGTTATACTTGTAGAGGTCACCAAATGGGTAATGTTTGCCCAATGCAAAACCAGAACATGAGAGAAATGAATGCTCCATACTGTGCTATTGAGAGAAAATACACAAACTACACGGCTTAAGATTGCCTGTACAATAGGTAAGCTGTTAGAAAACTTATTAGCATCCTTACAAATAGGGTAGGTATCGGAATCAATACCAATAGCCATATTATAGGCCACAACAACAATATCAACCTCAATACCAATAAAAATATCAAACATTATATAGGCCACAACCAGTCCTAGGAAACCAATTGCCCGTTCCTGCCAACGTGATTCCTGTTAAGTATGCAGTGGCAGAGGAGAACCCGAATAGAGCAGTGGTACCAATGACTCCATTAGTCTCAGAAAATGACCCCCATGCTCAAAGCTCTGACTACACCCATGAAGATAGTCCACGAGCTTATTACATAGAGTCACCAGAGAACAGTGAGATTTACGTGTATCAATATGAGGCACCATCTATGGAAAAAAATTGGGAGCCAGAATACTCCAATGTTATGTATAAGAATCCAAACCCTAGGCCCTAGTTGAGACAAGTAAGACCACAAGGCAACCATGTTTTAGATGTCAAGGCAACCATTTGTGAATGTCCCCACCCACCGTCTCCGGGTCAAGGATAGACCATCGCAATACAAGTCTTTTGTCCTGAGTGTGGCAAAGACCATCTTCCCAGATATTGTCTGAGGAACCCCTCTAGTGCGCCCAAGGTTACACCCATTAATGTCGTAGGCTTAATGATGAATTCACGTTCAAGTAGCAATATTGTGGCTCCTATATAGGCAATTACCAGGGCACAAGCCTTAAAACAAGATAAGCCAATAGAACAATCAGAGTCAAGTGAATCAAGAGAGTCTAGTAAGAGGAAAATAAGGAAATGGAAGGATACCATAGAGAAAGCCAATTGCAAGTGGAATAGAAAGCTATCTAAACTAGAAGAAAGCCTGAAAGAAGTAAAAACAAAAATAGAAGACATTGCATCTCAAAACCCCTCGCATGTTGAAGCTCCATCCACACCGCTTCATCCCACCCCACCACCCATTGTAAATAGACCACAACTAGGGTCTGTTCTTGCAAATCCAACCCTAGAAGGTTGGGACATGATGTTCAAGGCCTACCAGGCTCAACTTCAAGAAGGGCTAACAACTACAAACTTAGACAAGAGTTACCCTAAAGCATATTTAGAGATTGAACAAACAAAAATATACATGAAAATGAGAGAACTAGCTCAACCTATGTTCGAGGACAATCAATTGTTCAATCAGACAAACTCTGTCAAATCGGATTTGCACTTCCAAGGCTTATTGGAAAGATTAGAGCATTTGGTAAACAAACCGCAAGTTTCTTTACCTCCACACGCTCAACCAATGGTTGAAAGAGAAAGCTCACCACCAACGAAAGCTTATGTTCCAGATTCCATGGATGGGGAAACACCTCTTTCAATTCAACAATACTCTCAAGAATTCTTATGGGAAATACAAGAAGAGAAATGGGCCAAGGAGAAGGGTAATTCTCCTCCTATTCTAGAAATTGATGATCAGCATGATGAATTCCCCCAAGACATTCTATCTATTTATGGAGACCAGGTAGAGAAACAAGAAGACGAAAGATTAGATTTTGAATCTAATTCTTTACAAAACTTGCCAAAATTCACAGACCCATGGGAATCTGAATCTCTTCAGATCAAAGCTCCCATAATATTGGTAAGACATGAAGACTCAGTGGTTCCAAGGAACACTAATGTCGTGAAGAACAGTAAGGTTCAGTGTCATCTCACCGTAGACGGGTTGCTTAAAGTAAAACCTAAGCTATGGAAACATGTGGTGAATCAAGTTCTAGAACTTGATTCCAATATGCCAAAAGCTAGCTCTAAGCAAAAAATACTAGAGATACCTCCAGACAAAATGGGAGATATGAGTGAAGGTGAAGAAGGTAATACTTATCTTCCAATCACATACCAAGGTTACACAACCAAAGCTATCTTAGATTTAGGTACCGGTGTTGCGATTGTGACCACCTCTTTGTGGAAGCAATGGGGAAAACCCGCATTAAGACCAACTAGAATGAAGCTTCAAATGTCTGATGGAAATATTGAAAGACCTCTAGGATTGTTAGAAGCAATAACTCTAACCACTTGTGGTGTAGAGTTTGAGCACACCTTTGCTATATGTGACTTTGGCAAAAATGATGTCTATGATCCTAGGAAGACCCTTCCTACAACAATTGCAGATAGTACAAGATTGGGGAACCAACTCCTTGTACTTGCAACACTTAGGGGTGACCACCAAGGTGAATTTCAAGGATTATACATTTAGAGATGTTCCACCCCTACAGTGGAATCCTATCCACAAGGTGCAAGAAGATTCAATCTCTGTGCATTTTGAAAGTTCTTCTAATCCATCCTCAATGCATGAAGATACTCATTTGTGGATGTGCAAGGTTGCAAAGGAAGAGGAAAAATGCCTAAAGGTGAGAGAAGAAGGAACTTTTCCAGGAGATAGACCAGTTAGAGACCCAGCCTACACACTGATGATCTTTCCAGATGAGGAATTTGAGCCTCATGGCTGGGCAGAAATCTTAGCCACCATGGACATTGCTGTCAATGAGGAACAGCAGACACCTCATTGTGATGAGGAGGGTTATGATATTTCAGTGTTCATGTGTCAGCCCGTGCTAGAAGAGTGTGACCCTAGTGAAGTCACAGAAGAAGAAGAGAATGACGAAGATCTAGAGTCCATTGTGATGGATAGTTTCTTTAACTCAGAAAAGAACTATTTAGAAGATGTAGGAGTGTTTAACCAAAACGAAGAAGAACCTCTCACAAGCATTAAAACGGTAAATTCAAAGGATGGAAGTGAGGGTAGTCAAAAGGAAAAGAAAAGAAAAGCAGTGAAACAAGAATAGGAGGGATCATTGTTTGAAGTAGTAGAGAATTTCAAGAAATATGAAGTGGAAGATCCGAAAATTTTGGTACGAATGCCTAAGAGAGAGGCCATCACAGGAGAAGCGTATGATAATAAAGAAAAGGCTAAAAAATTGTTGTCACCATTGAAGTGAACGAAGAGTGATGTACATACATAGGAGAAGACCTAAGTGTTGAAGAAGAAATAGAGCTTGTAGCTTTATTAAGGGAATATAGGGATGTGTTTGCATGGCACTATAGAGACTTGAAGGGAGTAGATCCAAAAATTTGTTGTCATACAATCCCCATGACGGCTGACACCAAGCCCACAAAATAGAAGCCCTACACATATAATGACACTTATGCAACTAAAATAAAAGAAGAAATTGATAGGTCGATTGAATCTCGATTATGTATGAGATTGAGAATACTGAATGGGTGTCCCCCATTGTAGTGGTGCCCAAGAAGAATGGAAAATTACGAGTGTGTATTAACCTTAAAAAAGTTAATGCCACTACAATTAGAGATAGTTATCCGCTTGCAATCACTGAACATTTATTGGAGCATGTTGCAGGCAAGGAAGTTTATAGCTTTCTTGATGGATTTTCAAGCTAGACTCAAGTAGCCATTGCCCCAAAAGATCAACACAAAACAGCTTTTGCCATAGAGTTAGGAATCTTTGCATTTCGTGTCAGGCCATTTGGGCTCACCAATGCACTTGCAACATTCCAAAGGCTCATGTGTCATGTCTTCAAAGAGTTCTTGCAAAAGATCTTAGAAGTATATGTGGACGATCTATGTGCTCATTCCCAAGAAAGAAGATACCATATTCCTGAGCTCAGACAGATCTTCAACAAGTGTAGAGAATATCAAGTTTGTCTGAACCCAAAAAAGTGTGTATTCATGGTACATCAAGGTAAGATCTTAGGTCATATTGTTTCTAAGAGCAAAATATCAATAAATGAGGACAAAGGAAGAGCCATAGCAGAGTTGTCGAGACCAAGGAATGTTAAAGAGATACAAGCCTTTATGGGCCATTGTGGATATTATCGAAGGTTTATCCACATGTGTGCAATCATTGCTAAACCTCTTTATGCCTTGTTGACAAATTTTTAGTGGAACAATGAATGCAAAAATTCCTTCAATGAGTTGAAGAGAGGATTGTGCACAACATTGATACTGACCACTCTTGATTGGAATAAACCATTTCATTTCCATGTGGATGCATCCAATCATGCAATAGGATGTGTGCTAGCACAACCCATAGGTGAAGGAAATTTAGATTTACCCATAGCATATGCTAGTAGACATCTAAATGCAGCTGAACGAAAATATATGACAACTAAACGAGAAGGCTTAGGCATGGTATATGTTGTGAAGAAGTTTAGACACTATCTATTGGCCAACAAGTTCAAGTTTTTCATTGATCATCAAGCCTGATTATACTTGGTCAATAAACCTTGCAACATAGGACGTTTAGTAAGATAGTTTCTCTTACTAATGGAATATGACTTTGAAGTTGTTGTTAGGAAAGGTAGGAGCCACCTCAGGGCTAATCACCTTTCTCGCATCACTTCAAGAGAGTCACCACAAGGAGTGTCTGATGAACTACTTGACACTTATTTGTTCAATTTAGAAGTTGTTCCTAAATGGGCAAATAAGTTGGTACATGTCCTAACCTTTGGACCCCCAAATAAGAATGTGAGAACGAACAAAGAGGAAATTGTAAGATCACAAAACTATCAAATATTGGCAGAAAGTATGTACAAACAAGATACGGAGGGTGTACTAGCTTGTTGTGTCGAGGATGATGAACATAATATTTGGTTGCAACAAGCTCATAAGGATTGCTAGGAAATCACTATTCTAAACAATGAACATTATAGAATCTGAAACATTTAGGAGTGTATTGGCCTAGTATGGACAAAGAAATACACGAGTGGATTTTGAATTATCGTGTGCCAGGAAAAAACCCGAGTGGAGCAAGCTACCCTTTCTCACATGTCATTAATTCAAGACTGGAGTGCTCCATTGGTAGAATTTATGAGATCAAGAACACTACCCAGCAAGGCTAGTCTAGCAAGAAAATGAAGCATGGAGCAAGAGGCTCAGGACTATGCTTTAGTTGGAGACAACCTATACCGAAGAGGCAAAAATGGTTACCTAAGATTGTGCGTTCATGAATCAGACTATTGAAAGTCTTAGAAACTGCACACAGTGGCATTGCAGGTGGACACTTCGGTCCTGATCAAGTAATTAAGACCATTCTATTCTTAGGACTTTGGTGGCCCACTCTTCATATGGATGCACATACCTATGTGAAGAAATGTGACACATGGCAACATGCACAATATCCGATAAGAAAGGATGAGATGCCTTTGAGACCAATGATGGGAGGACGGGCATTCTTGAAGTGGGGTATAGACTTTGTTGGTCCTATTAACCCCCCATCTAGAAACTCCCATGTAGAGTACATTATTGTATTCATAGATTACCTTACAAAGTGGGTAGAAGTAAAAGCCACGACCAAGAATGATGCTCAAACGATGGCTAAGTTCTTATTCGAGAATGTGTTCACGAGATATGGACTACCAATAGAGTTAGTGAGCGATAGAGGCACACACTTGTTGAATGAAGTCATTGAAAACCTTCTCCAAGAATTCTTGGTGATTCATAAGAAGTTTGCCCCCTATCATCCAGAAGCTAATGGACTAGCTGAGAGCACAAATAAGATCCTATGTAATGTACTGACAAAACTGGTAAACAATAAACACTCTGATTGGGACAAACAACTTCATCATGTTGTTTGGGCTTATCGAGTCGCCTACAATACGGTACTCAATGCCACCCCATTTCAGATGGTCTTCAGATAGAACACTTTGCTACCATTAGACTTCTTAATCCCAACTTTAAAAGTGACACAAGAGCATGAGTGGAATGGACATGAGTTGTCTGCTAGGATCTTTTATCTACGTTTAGGTGAGATGAGGCTACGAGCGGCAGTAGGCATCTATGCTGCAAAGAAAACACAAAAGGATTACTTTGATGCTCACATCAAGGATAAAGGATTGAAAGAAGGAGACCTAGTGCTAGTTTATACACTCAAATAACATGCTCAAAAATTGGAGAAAGGAGGATATGGACTCATGATCATTAATCGAATTTCCACTAGTGGTGTGGTTCAGTTGGCCACTCTAGAAGGTGATATCTTGCCAAATTATATAAGTGGGTGTTGAGTCAAGCTATATCAAGAACCTCTTACAGAGGACATGCTAATGTGACTCAAGACTACCAAGAAATGAAAAGAAGAAGAGTTAAGGGTTAAAGAAGAAGCACAGGCAGAGGCTAGAGAGCACATTAGGCAAAATAAGTTAAGGTGACTAGGCCTAGAGGTCGATCTAGAAGCCTCATGGTATCACATGGCCCTGTGCCAGACATCATGTGTGAATGCTTCTCAAATTATCGATCGACGTCCCTTTATGAACATAGCAATAGGACAAGGAAAGAATGTGAGGACTATGATAGCATTGATTGACTCAGGTGTAGCAAATATTGCAGTTCGACTCTCATACTGCCAAGATCTCCAATTGAACATCAATCCCATAGAAGCCTATCTCATAGGGTTGGGAGGTGTGGAAACCCCTTGTTTGGGTGAGGTGGTGTTCCCCATCTACCTTCAAGATGTCCCAATGAGAGTTAAAATGCTAGTGTGTCAAGATGAAGACCTTACTGAACCACTTGTCTTGGGTCAAGATTGGATTTTTGACCATGCAATCAACTTAAATCTTAGAAGCCGACTTCTTCAAGTTTGGGTAAATCAACAATGCATCACATTAGAATTAGAGAATTGCATGAGCACAAATCCAAGTAGTATGCATTCTCTTAGTTCCTCTAGGCCCAATCTGAGCAAAGAAGATATTGTATGTGTCAAAAAATCTATGATCCAAAAGGACTCAATCATGGAAGAAGGGTCTCAAAGGAGAGATGACCCTTCTTCTTTTTCAAAGACTATTGCAACCACAACAATTCAACCAAAGAGGCAAGTAAAATAGTACATGAGCACGGCTACATCAAATAGACAAAAAAAGTGCAAGAAGAAAGAAGCTCAAGGCATGAAGCAGATTTGGGTACGAAAAGAAGAGCAACCACCAGCTTTGCCACAACCATTCCCATCTAGGCAAGCCAGCAATGCTAAAAGAAGAACCAAGAAATAAGGGAAAGATCAACCACAAGGTCTCCAACAAACTTGGGTACCGAAGCAATCAATCAAGGCCAACCACAATAATGTACAAATTTGGGTGCCTAAGAATTACTTACAGTCCAACAAGGACAATTACAAATATGGGTACCCAAGAAGCTCTTACATACACAACAACCTATGCTCTCCTACATGAGAAAAGTCTCAACAAAGAGGCCAAGGCAAGGCAAGGGTCAAAGCCAAGCACGAAGACCAAAATCAGACCAACTCACCTCTTCAACAAGAGTTAGCAGACCAACAACAATGGTATGGGTATGGAAGCCAAAAGCACTAGTAGCCCCCATAGAAGCAAAGAACCAACATCATGAGATACAGAATTTAAGAAACCATCTGAAGATGAAGAAGCTGAAGGTGATCTCTATGTAGCCGAACATGGACCTCAAATGGATCCCTATAAAGAGAAGGGATCAGTTGTCATTCAACAATCAATTGCTTACATCATTTCAAGATCCCATGGATACGTCCAACAAAGACGGCATCAACATCTGCAAGTAACATCGAAAGCCTTGACAAGAAACAACCATGTGCTCCTTGTAGAACCCTGTCTTTTGCACCATTTCGGTCATGCATTTCTAGAGTATGCATCAATATAGGGTCACATTACATGGTCGTGCATAGACACATTTGAGAATCCTAGGCACATGAGACACATTTCACATATGTAAATTATTTTATTGATACTAACATCTTTCTTCTTGTTTAGTGGCAATATTAAAAAAAAAAGAGCTTATTCCCACGTTTGGTTCATGGAACATGAATGAGTCATGCTTAGTTGAAGGCGGAACCATTGATGATTGGGCATTTATTAGTTTGGATAGAAGTGTGTCTCGACTAGTAGACAATATTATTGTTGCCTTATCTAGTGGATGTCCAGATGCTTAACTATTGTGTATATAAGAGCATCTAAGAAGATATCTACAAGGGGTAGTTCTTGTACCTTGCAAATCCTTGTATGTATACTAGGTGAGAAGACTCTTGCTTATGGCGAGCTAAAGACAATATGTGAAACTAAGCTTGGTGTAGTTACCCAATGCTGTTTGTCAAGGAATATAAAGAAATTCAATTCTCGGTATTCTGGAAATGTTGCTTTGAAGAGAGGGGATAGGACCAGGCACTCAAAGAATCTCATCAGGGGACCATCAACAAGGGCATTCATCGACAATGATAGACAAGCCCATGGTCCATCACAATGATTGGTGTACAACAGGAAGAGCTAAGCATCGATGGACCATCCACCATGGTAAGAATCCTTACTTTGGCACCACCATAACCATGATAGATTAGGAAACCTCTTTGTCAGCATACACTTGAGCACTTAGCTCAAGACCTCCAATTTTTTCACCATACTTCTTCCAATGCATTTTCCAAGTAAGCATGCATAGGGCCACATTACAAAACCATGCACAAGGCACATACTTTCTTCAACCCATGCAGTAACACACTTACCCATCATTCACTGTGGGTTATGATTACTTGGCATGACTACTATGAACATCATCTTTGGAAGATCTAGAGGACATCACGGGGATAATATCAATACCTAGGAAGCAATTCGAAGCTAGTAGTTGCTCCAACTCAACCTTGACAACCCCTTTCGAGCAACTAGCACTTTTTGGGAGCTCACAATGACACATTCTTGCTAGAATCCAAGGAAGCAACACATACCAAAGAACTAAGCCTTACAATAGCTTGCAATGACAAATGAAGAATCAGACAACCGAACCTGCTACAATAGGTAGATAGAAGGCTCTTGTTCACATAGGATGGACACTACCTCTCAAAGCGCTACATGGAACAACCACTACAACAAAGGTCTGTCAAGGATGATAGACTCAAGAGGGGGGGTGTTAGCACTCAAGGGTAGGAATGAGGAGCAAGAACATGTCAAAGAAGTGGACACACAAGAAGAAGGAGCAAGTTGCGAGCTCCAAGGAGTACATGTCAATTTCTCATTAGGAATCCCTATAAAAATAGTGATTTTCATCACTAAAAGCCATTGTCAATACCATTTCATATTTTTTTTAACTCCATTTTGTTCAAGCCGAGGAATCTCGAGCTTGAGTAGTATTAGAAGTATCATCCTACCAATTTTCATAATTTTTAGACTCCATTTGAGCCCTCAAATATGCCCTGCAACCTAATTTTTAGCTAGGCCAGACACTAGGTCTGGACAGGGCCAAAACTAGTCAAAAAACTATAAGAAGAGCTAGAGAGCTCATTTTTGAGGTTAGCTTGTTGTAGATTTGAGCTTTTGTAAGAGAACTCTTGTGTAATCGAAGCTTTCCATTCTTCCTCTCTTTGATCTTGCCTTGTGTGCATGTGTGTGTATGTGTGTGTATGTGTGTGCATGCTAGTGTGCTTCTCACTCACACACTTGTGCCTTCACATGATCATGGTCTTCATACCAGTCCTCATGTCTCCGTGGATTGACAAGTAAAGGAGGTGGTGCTTATGCTTGAGCTACACAATGGTTTTTGGTGATCAAAATCACTGTTTTTATACGGATTTCTTCTAAACATTTGACATATGCTTCTTGGAGCTCCCTGAATGCTCCCTCCTCTTATGTGTCCACTTCTTTGATGTGCTTCCATGCTTCTGCTTGACCTTGACTTCCAACATGCGGTTTTGATTTACCTAGACCTGAAGAAATCCGCATCTTAAGTTCAGGTTGACTGCAAGATCATAGATCCATTCTTGATCGAAGACAAAAGGCTCCATGAGATCCTCGTCTTGACACACTAGCACTTTGACTATCATAAGAAACTCTTGAATGTAGATGGGAAGCTCCACCTTGCCCATGCAAGGGATTTCCACTCCTCCCAATCATATGAGATATGCTTCTATATGATTGATACCTAATTGCAATTCTTGACAGTAAGAAAGTCTAACTACACTAGTGGCTGCACCTGAGTCAATCAAGGCTCTTATAGTCCTTGCACTCTTCCCTTATCCTACTTCTAGGGTCACAAAAAGAAATCCATCAACTATTGTAGGAGAAATTACACATGATGCTTGACACATGGCCATGTGATATCTTGGCATGTCATGAATATCGGAGCTAGGCCGATCTCTAACCTGTATCCTTAATTTCATTCGTTGAATGCATTCTAAGGTTTCTACATGCACTTCTTCACAAACTTTTTTTCCTTCCTCCTTGCATCTCTTTGCAGTGTTGAGTCGATTTAGCATTTCCTCTATGAGGGGTTCTTGGTATAATTTGACTCTACATCCACTTACGTAACTAGGTAGGATTTCACCTTCTAGAGTGGCTAGTTGGACATCTCCACTTGTGGATATTCTGTTAATAACCTCTGAGTATATAGCCATGCTTCTCCAACTTTCTTGCATGCTACTTCACGGTGTATACTAAGACTATGGGCATCAAAGTATGCCTTTTGTCTTTTCTTGGCTGCATAAATCCCTATTTCTACTCTCAATATTGTTTCACCTAAGCGTTCTAGATCAAATATTCTAGATGAGAGCTCATGGATGGTCCATTGATGCTCTTGTGCTACTCTTAGTGTGGGTATCAGAAAGTCTAATGGTACCATTGGATTTTTGCCAAACACCACATGAAAGGGTGTGGCTTGGAGTACCATTTTATAGATGACTTGATATGCCCAAACAACATGGTGTAGTTGTTTGTACCAATTAGAGTGTTTACAATTCACCAATTTTGTGAATACATTACATAAGATGTTGTTTGTGCTCTCGCCTTGTCCATTAGATTGCGGGTGATAGGGAGCACATTTCTTATGTATTGCCAATAATTCTTGGAGAAGGTTTTCGATGAGTTCGTTTAAGAAGTGTGTGCCTCTTTCACTCACTAACTCAATTGGTAACCCATATCTGGTGAATACACTCTCAAATAAGAACTTAGCCATCGTTTGAGAACCGTTCTTCATTGTGGCTTTTACTTCTACCCATTTGGTCAGATAGTCTGTGGCAACAATAATATATTTTGCATGTGAACTCTTGATTGGGGGAATAATAGGACCTACAAAGTCTATTCCCACTTAGAGAATGCACGTCCACCCATCATAGGTTTTAAAGGCATCTCATCTTTACGTATCCGATATTGAGTTTGCTGACAAATATTGCACCTCTTCACATAGGTATGTACATCCATGTGAAGTGTTGGCCACCAAAGACCTGCAAATAGTATAGCTTTGATCACACAATCTCATCCAAAATTTCCTCCTACTACAACTTGGTGAGAAGTCTCCAAGATCTTAAAATATTCACTCTCATGAACACATAGTCTTAGGTATCTGTCTCTTCCACAATGGTATAAATTATCTCCAATGAGTGAATAATCTAGTGCTTCCTGTTCTAAGCTCTTTTTTCTAGCCAATGTCATCTCTTGAGGGAATGTTTTCATCCTCAAGAAGTCTACCAAAGTTTCGCTCCAATCTGGCACCAAAGACACTTGATAGAGAGTGGCATGTTCCATTGGTGGTCTAGTACAACAAATTGGGCATTCCTTGCACATCCTATGGAAATTTGTTTCCATCGTTGACCAGTATACACCTAATCTTTGTAGAGTCTGTAAGGTTTGATGCTTAGAGCGATGTTGCTATAGTGCACCTACATGTGCTATTTGCAACCACTTTGCATGCTCATCTTCATCTACACAACAAGCTAGTATGCCTTGATCGGTGTGCTTATACTCCATTGCAACGAATCCAAGAAACATGTGCAAGTTAGTCATCTTGACGATTGGAGAGAAGATTTCCTCGAAATCAACACCATGTTGTTGCTTAAAACCCTTTGCAACAAGTCGTGCTTTATACTTTGGAGAAGCACTATCTGATGTGAATTTCAACATATATACCCATTTACATGGTAAATCTTTCCTTCCATTTGGCAAAGGTACTAAATCCCAAGTACCATTATTGTGAATAGAATCCAATGCACTCTTCATGGCACACTCCCACTTGACATGATCCTCTATCTACATAGCCTCTTTGTAGCAAGAAGGCTCGTTGGCATCTGTTAGCATTAAAAAATCTAAACCTGGAACATATCTATGAGGTGGATGTGAGACATGTGTAGAGCATCTCAATGGTTGCTGAATAGAAACATGTGGAGATGCATCTGATCAGACATTCTCTTCAACGTCCCTATGTGCAACATTTTTATGCATGCTGACTGGAGGACTAGTATCCTCAAACACCACTCTTCTCACTTTAGCGTCCTTAATGGGTTGTGTATGCATCTTAGACTCATTGAAAATGACATCACTACTTCTGATCACTGACCGTGTTTTAGGATCCCATAAGCGATTGGGTATGTGAAGATATGCTTCACACACAAAAACTCGAAGATGATCATAATATGGTGGCTTCGCTATCAATAACTCTTGTACCACTTTTTGGCAGTACTAGGTGAAAAGTTAATCACATGAATTGTAGTCAAGACTACTTCTGCCCAAAAGCCTTGTGAGAGATTTGCATAATGCAACATAGAAAATACTCTATCTTGAATAGTTCTATTCATCCTTTCAACTACACCATTATGTACTGGGGTATAAGGAGCTGTAAAATCTTTACGAATCCCTCTAGACTAACAGAAAAGATTGAATTCATGTGAGGTATACTCACCCCCATTATCTGAACGTAAGTCCTTAAGCTTAGTTCCTTTTTCAGTCTCAACTAAAGCAAGCGATTTTCTGAACGTAGGGAACACCTCATCCTTCGATTTGATAGGATATACCCAGACTTTTCTAGTAGCACCATCTATGAAAGTGACAAAGTAAAGAGAACCACCTAAGGACCTAGTGGGCATAGGACCACGCACATCTGTATGTACGAGACCTAAAGGCTGAATTGAAGAGTCTCTTCTACTCTCATTCTATTGACCATTCTTTTCCTTGGTCTTGCTCCTGCCATAATGTAGATTATTTGCTTGGTAAGAATCAAGAACATTATATGCATCTCCACTCTGAGTGACAACCATAGATTTTCTATGAATCTCCTCACTCAAGAGTGCTCCACATATGTCATCAGAGACGAGTTTACCACTAGGTGCACTATTGCTAATAGTTGTGCAAAACGTATCCCATGATGATGCCAGGGTGCATAACAACAATATCGTTTTCATTTCATTATCCATATCCATTTAGTGAGCTTGTAATTGGGAGAATATAGCATCAAACTCATTTAGATGAGCAGTAACACTATCTGTGTCCTTCATGCGAAGGTCATATAATTTTTTCATCAGATACACTTTATTTGCTACCGTCTCTTTTTCATATGTATTGCATAACTTCTTCCAAAGCTCCTCTACACTTTCACAATCTAATACTGTAAAGTAACCATAATCTGCTAGGTGTAAGCAAATGGTAGACTTGGCCATTTCATCTAACTCATCCCAATCATCTTCATCCATGTCAGCAAGCATCTTTGAAATCCCATTTACTGGCTTCCATTGCCTCCTTTGAATCAGCACATCTTTAATCTGATTCTTCCGTAGAGCAAAGTTTGTGCCATCAAATTTTCTGATCTCAAAACGGTCTTTGCCCTCCAAGTTATAGCTCCTCCTCGGAACACTAGCAGTAGACCCTGATTCACGAGATGTGCCTGAGACCTCTGAAGCCATGGTGATAGAGAATTGAATAGAATGATAATGGAGCTAGAAGAGTCCAAACACCAATGAATAGGTGTATCAAGGAGTAAATCGACCACTGTATTGTTGACTAAACCAAAAATCTAGAAAAATTTTTCCAGAGTATCCTTTGCAAAATGAGCATATGAACAGTGTCAAAATTTCATAAAACTTCAAGTACTGATATGTTTGCCTGCATAGTGAATCACTGACTTCATTGCATATAATCAGTTACCCAATAGAAGGCAACTAGGCTTATCGAGCACCTATGAACAACTATCATACATCTTCTATGGTGAGGCTGGGTGAGTCTTCCACCTACATCACCGAAGAGACACCGACATCTGGGTGTCTCCTAGTTAAGAAAATCTCACCACGACCCTGTTTATCAAACGTAAAAGGCTTTATGCAAAAAAACATAACCGTTATATCAATGACCACATGGACGTACATAAGCAATATCCATAGAAGCATACATGGTGTTTATGTGCTAAAAAATGCAATAAAATGATACTAAACAGGCTAAATGCACAACCCAAAAACTACCCAACAACACTTGCAAGTGTCTTGATGTTTTAGGCTCAAAAATTTGCACAAATTTGCAGTGGCTTCTCCCACCAAAACTGAAAAACCTTTCAAGAAACCTATAGTTTTACGAGTGTGGATGAAAACACAGCCCGAGCGGTTGATATTTATTGTCGCATAAGTACAAAGAACACTCTTCTTGATGTTCTTGGACCTGTGTGAGGTGAACTTTGTGCAAAAGTACTCCAAAATGGCTCCAAAGGACACCCCAAAGATGCTTCAAAAACAGGCTTTGAAAGCAAAGAATGAAGCTTTGAGGGACTGTGTTGACCTAAGTATCAACTTAGGGACTTGCGGAGAAAGAGACTATACCTCAATCCCCTCACAAGTGCATATAGTGGGGATACACGCTTTTAATTATCAATCCAAAGAGTATACAAACCTAGCCGAGTGTATGAGGACATGCAATCATGCAATGGTTAATGCAAGTGAACTACTCAAAGAATGTAAATGAGGCAAAGACTTATCCAACCAAGCTTCAACTGTTGGTTATGGCGAAACGATACTTGGTGCAACAGCCGTCAGTATTTTGGACTTTTCTCCTAGCTCCAAACTCCAAATATAGTCAATAGCATATGCATTTTGAAGCTCTCGAGAAGACGCATCCAATGGCAGTGGTTTCACTCAATTCTGACACTCATACTTCAAGTTATGAGCAAAATACTGAGTCGCGAGAAATACCTTCCTACACTTCAGCACTTCCTACACTTCGCACACACCTTACCTACAGCAAAGAAACACTTTCATGGATAGACAACACTCACAAGCACTCTTTCCAAGCAATACACATGCACACAAGCTCACGAAGAAGAAGATACAGAGTGAAGAAGACACAAATTCGAATTTCTGTGCTCTCTATTCTCATAATGGCAAAAAGTTCTTTACAAAGAGTCACATTTGACTTATATACTAGTGGCCTAAAAATGGTCCTTTCACACAAGAGACCGGCACTTTATTTACTAAAAGACTAATTTCCTACTATTTTACATGGGTAAATCTCTAATCTTCTGTGGGGATGCATCTAGAGGACTCCTCTAGTGCATTTACAAAGGGAAATATATTACAAGAATGAGTATGATACAAAAAATATGATGTCCACATCGGAAAAATTTTGGGGCCCGTCTTTTTCTCTGCTTTGTACTTTCTTTAGCTCTGCAACACTCTCCCCCTCTTCGTCTCTGTCGTCCCTTGACAGGCTGTAGCTTTTCGTCGGCTGATTACTTCTTTTCTCCGCACGCATCCCTTGGTCAGTTTTGTCTGTAGCTAAACAGACATGCAGATTTGATGGCCTTCTTGATTCAAGCTCTACTACTCGAGAGCATGCTGCATTTGTCTTGCCTGTTGACTTGGGTTGCCACGCACGCCACCAGTGACTAGGAATGTGCTGTTCTTAGTCACCCTCTTAAACTTTTCAGCCTCTACCCCTTTCTAACTTTTGGTCCTCTGATTTGTCCTGGTTGCACATATCTGACCCTGTTGTATTGCTTTGAGCGTGTTTGATTTCTTCCACCGTGCAGGACCTGGATGTTTTGCCTTTTTGCCTGATGCGTGCCCCTGCGGGGCTCTGTGCAGAGATGGGTAATGCGCCCCTGCGGGGCTTCTTGCAGAGATATATCTTCAGATCTTGCCTTTTTAGTGAAGCTGCTTCTTTTGTTGTCTTCTTCTTTTCTTCTTCTTACTTGATTCTCCCTCAACACTGCCCCCCTCCTGGACTCTGTCGTCCCCGACAGGCTTTGATAAGCGACGGGCATATGTGTGATATACTCTTTGCTCTGTATCATTTAGCAGATTTGCTTCACGTATCATGAGTTGTTCCATTATTCTGCCTTCACACCGTCATTGGGTGGCTGTCTGTGATCTGCAAAGAAGCTGAGTTCATATGCCACTAATCTGGCATTTAAATTAGATGACATCTTCAAAAAAATTTCGGAATCCATTTCAAAAAATCCTATAAAGAAAGCTTCTTCAAAAGTCTGCATATATACACTTGGCAAGAACATAATTCTAGAATAATATGCCATAATTGTTGGTCTGCTAGGCATAACTGATAGATCAAAAATGAGGATCTCCGTGCCCTGATTAATGCCTATGAAGTTCAAAAATGTGTATGCCGCATGCTTGAATACCTTTAAGACTGTGAGGATCATGCTAAGTATTTTGTTGGTCATTTTTACAGTTAAATCAGGTACTGTAGCGTAATTCTGTAGCCAAAATTCTATGGTTTTGACCATATAGTCCTCCGTTGGCAAGTAATTATGTGGCGGGCTCGGAAGCATAGGATAATTGGGCCATTGTTTATTGATAGTTCCGCTTCTTTGCAAATCCAAAAATTCCCTGGTATCCCTTCTACGTGGTAGTGGACAAAATGAAGGGTTTACCTGGAATGCATATGGCGCTGCTTGCCAATGCACTCGTAGTGTGGGATGTTTCTCCAAAAATTTTCGTCCCCACACTGGTTGCGCAGCTTCAAACTCTGTTTGCGTATATTCGAATGTGTCATGTTTGAAGTTCAGCTGCTCATCTGGACTCTTCTGTGTAATCTTCATTATATAACGTCTTGTCTTCTCTTTCAAGAGTCCGTATGGAATATTGAATGGCTTCATAATTTTGTCCAGGTCTTTACCTTTGATCTTGGCCTCTTTCATGACTTTGACCACTTCATTTTCAAAATTTTCTGTCAATCGGGACACCACTAGTGCCCGTTCCTTCTGACTTATTTCTGCAGTATATGGCATAGGATGATCATCATGTATATCCGCCATCTGCTCACGTATTGGAGAATTATAGATCGGGTGAGATAGAGGGCTTACCTCTACCTCGTCAGTAGGATTTTCCTTAGTCGGCACTACTGGTATCCCGATCGGTGCTTTCTCTTTTATTTGAGTCTTCAACTGTTCTATGCATTCATCTTTATCTTTGACTTCTTGCATGGCTGCCCTGAGTGCTTCTTTTGCTGCAAGTAACTCATTTCCAATTTCAGCCACATTATCCATGTTTTCACTGTAGCTTGTTACGAGTTTTCCCTGTGCTGTATTTAACTGCTTTTTTAATTCTTTTATCTCTTGACTGTACTTCTGTTCCGACTCTTCTCTTAATGTGCGCTCTTGTCTTAGCGAATCTGCATATTGTGTGATCTGATCTCTTAATTTTTTGTCGTTCGTTTCTGAGAATTCCTGTTGCTCGATCGGTTGATCGTATAATAATGATTTCATTAATTCTTTATTCCTGTTTCTCAAAGTGTCATTTTCTTCCATATATACCTTTAGCTGTGTCTCGAGCAACGTACTTCTAGCTCTCATTCTTTCTTTGTCCGCCTCACTTGCATCATATAATCTCTGTAAATTTGCGTACTGTGCTTGGAGTTGGTGATGCTGAGTCACTAATATATCACATTTCGTTTTGATTTCGATCAACTCCGTGTTTTTGGCCTTCATCTCTTTTTGTGCCTGGATGAGTTGTGATGACAGTTGTTCGCTCATTATCTGGAATTGACTTTTTTCTTGCATGGTTTTATCATAATCTGCATCTATTTCCATCATCTGTTGTTGGGTATCCATCGCTGTTTGAATCATTTGCTTGACTACCGGCTTCAGCTGAGTGACATCCACATTCAGCCATGTTTTTGGTATACTTGGTTCGTCGCCGGTTGTGACATCTTTGCCCTGAGCGATATGTAATGTATTGTCATGGGGCTGCCTAATCTGAAGCTGGATCCTTGGCTCAGCCCCCATGTTTGCTTTATCTTCTTGAGGTGTATCATCTGGCACCTCGATCACAGTCTGTTCTTGGTTTCGTAGCCCCTCAGTTTCCTTACTCACTGGAGTTTGTTCTTCCTCTTTAATAGGTTGTTTTACATGTGTAATACCGATTGTATCTTCCTTGATGCTTATCTTTGTAGTGTCATTCAATTGAATGACATGCGCATGTTCCATAGATTCTTCTACTCTCTTTTCCTTTTCTTCCTGATTTGCCGGCATCACTTCCACTTGATCAATCTCATTCCAGTCTTCTTCTTGAGTTTCTGTCCGTATATCAGTATCCAAGGTATCTTTTTCAGGGCTGGAGTCCGTATTGGTACTGGAATCCTCGATCCCTAGTTCTTTGTATCTTCCAGCTTGTTTTGGTGTTTTCTCTGGACTCCGTTGTGGTTTCTCTTGACTAGCCTGTCTATAATGATGACCTTGAATGTTTAAATTTACCTGCCCTTGCATATATTGATATGTTTCTTCGAGAGCAGCGGAAAGATCTCTCTTTGTAATCGGCATTTGAGCCGTCGTGATTTTCGGTAATAGATGAGTTCTTTTTGATTGTGGTGTAGCTTGGGCTTCCTCGTCCCATAGACGCTTTGTACCCCTCATGGGTTTTTGTGTGCTCGTTCCAGCTTCTTCAACCATAACTACTGCTTTCTTTTTCTTCGGGACTGTAGCTGATTTTGCGTATTTTGCTAGCCCTTCTGAGTTCGGCATCTCCCGTAAGCAGTTTTTCATCTCGAGAGCTTCATATATCAATGAGGTCAATGCAGAACTGCCATTCAAAAACTTCTTTTGTCCCCACTTCTTCTGGGCTTCAAATAACCTTTCTTGGACATACCATGTTAAATTGATTTTGTTTCCTATTTGTCGCATGGCATGCGATAGTAATTGCACTACTATCTTCTGTGGAGCTGTGTATCTGTGCATGCTGGGGAAACAAAAGTGTTGATGTACCAATCGTACAGCATCTTCTATGTCAATTCTGTTAATTTCCAGGAAAGATCTCTTCTTAGGGTCATGACATTCTTCTTTCACACTAGTAATACCTGCCTGATTCCATCTGAAAGCTTTATTGATTATTTCGTGAGTGAATTGGATGGTTTTCCAAGTCCCCACTTTATCCAGTACTTGTGCTTCTGGGACTGATATTTTTGTTGCAGCCGGTTGCATGGTATTCATGACTTGTGCACATCTTTGAAAGTCCGGAACATAGATAGGCAGTTTGAGAAATGCCTCGATGCCTGCTTGTGTCCATACATCTTCAATATGAGGTAGCCCCTGTATGATTGTTTTGAAGTCCTGTGACAAGATAGGAAAATAATGATATGTATCCATTATCTTGATAGTTGCCATGAAGATGAGCTCTGCCATTGGTTGGTCATCTCGAAACCAGTGACCTCTTGCTTTTGTTACTGATTCCAATGGAAAGAGCGGCACCTCTTCCTGCTGCATAGATTCTGAATCAGTAGACGCCATCTGCACTCAATATAGAGTATGAATTAGTGGCCATATCTTATCAGAAATCCTCCTTTATTTGTTTGTGATAAGCTCGATATTGCTCCGAGTGAATGGTGTCGTCCCTTTCCCGTGGGTGTGAGAAAGGTAATACCTGGATTTTTCACATTTTTATGTATTTTTATATTTTCATCTGAAAAGCAAAACTGAAAAGTTAGTTTATAGCCGAAGCGGTTATTAAATTTTTTGGAGTATTTTTCTTAATGTACAAGTGCTCTCCTATTTCCCCATTAGGAAAATGTGCTTGACTATCCTGAAATAGAAGAAGGATGTGCCGAATGCTTGGCCTTGTAATGTGGCCCTACTATGCATACTTTGGGTATTGACAATTCCATATGTGTGCAATTGGAAGTAGTTGGTTGATGCAAGCTGTTTGTTTTGTCTTTCGTTATCCAAATCTGCTTCCTTGTGCTGGGCCTTGTTGTATGTTGCCCACTTCCACTGAATGTGGCTCTTTTCTTCTTGTTGTAGGTCTGTTTGATCTGATTTGTAAATCTCGGAATGGCTCGGGTTGCCATTACAGACTCCTTCTTTCTCCAGTAACTCTTTTTTTGTGGCTGTTTTGCCTGTGGACCATATGTGTTCTTCTTGTGCTGAGGATCATCCTTTCGGTTTATTTTCCTTGGAACGCAAGACTTAGGAACCCAGATGTGTGAACGATCCTGTTGAGCAGCCACTACTTTCTTTGGAATCCATATTGTAGCAATTTGTCGATGACTTCGTTGTTCAGACTGAGTTGATTTCTCCTTTGATTGTTTGTTTTGATGTCGGTTGTGCTTCTGTCGTCGAAGATACTCCTCCACTTGATCTTTCTTTATCCACACTTGATTAGAGTATGGAATAGGGTATAATTTGATGGGTACAGATGTTGAATTACTCAGAGGACTAGTCTCTCTTATGCATGGTGCTTCGGTGAGGCGGGTTTCAGATAGATTGTCACTCTCATGACTTGCTAGACTTGAACATGGTGTGCAATCAGAATTCAATGTGTCCGCACATATAGTGCTCGATGAAGGTGTCTCTATAGTGCTAGTGATCATACATTCAGGACTTTGTTCATTAGAATGAACTGTTTGCTCCGTGCTCACAGATTTGATTGGTCGTTCGTCTAGCAGACTGAATACTTCACGATGTCCTATCCTAGCTGAGATGTATCCTAATGCCAATTGAATGGTCACCTCATATTCGTAAATCCAGTCTTGACCTAACACTACCTCTTCAATTAAATCTTGATCATGACACACTAATAGTTTTTGTTCCATAGTGTTGTTGCCAAGATGTAAAGGTAAGGTGATCTCACCTATGCATTGGGTAATTGTTCCTCCTATTCCAATCAATTGTGCCATCGATGGGCGTACTGTCTCCTTGAGTTTTTGGGTCAACGAAAGCTTGATACAGCTTACAGCGGCTCCTGTGTCAATGAGAGCATCCACCAGGTGGTACTCCGTTTTTCCTGCTCCCAAATTTAAATATGGTTGTGTTCTCTGCGTCCCTAGGTTTTGAGTGGCTCTAAAATTAGCCATGGGGATGAGTTCTTCTCCTAGTGGATATCTCTCATCTCTTTCTCTCATCCATTCTTTCCGTTTCTTTATTCTTTCCAATGCTTCCTGTCTCGCTTCGTCTCGTATTCTTTCCTCTTCTATGCATCTATTCCTACCCTTGATTAATCGAGACATTGTTTCTTCGGTTAATGGTTCTAGATATTTTTTCACTCTACACCCACTGATGTAGTTTGGTAACACATCTCCATCTAAGGTTGCTAAGCTAATGGCTCCACTTGTAGATATACGATTGATGATTAATGGACCATATCCTCTCTTCTGCAACTTCTTAGCATGCTGTTTCAAGGTGTATACCAAAACTAAATCTCCTTCCTTCAAATTTTTGTCCTTTATGTGCGCGTCAAAGTAGGCTTTCTGTCTTCTTTTAGCAGCATAAATACCTGCTACTGCTTGTAACCTAGTTTCATGAAGCTTTTCTATTTGGTCCATGTAGAGCCCTAACCGGTCGAAACTAAAGGTACAAAGTATTTTTCCTCTTAAGGTTCAAAGGTTGAATCTAAATCTTAAGGTGCAAAAGTAAAAGAATTAAAAGGAAAGGTGAAGGTGGAAGGCCGCGTACGAAAAGGTGGAAATAGGCCGCCCAATCAAAATTTTATTTTAAAAGTCACTCTTGTTCTAAAGTCACTACAAGACAAAGTAGCGAATCGTTGAGGAGCAGTTCAAAAAGACAATCTTGGGACATTGAAAGGACACCAAGATTGTATTGCAGTTAGAGTGCGCGAACCGGCGGACTCTCAAACAAAAGGAAGGACAAAGGCTATTCTTGCACATTGGGAGTTGAGAGCAAAGGAGAGCTTCAGAGGAGCAAGAGAGGAAGCAAGAAGAGCCTCCAGTGTGCGACGACATTCAAGAGTGCAAGAGGTGCCAAGAGGAAAGTGTGCAGAGAAGAGAGAAGGCGGGCTGGATTCCAAGAGTTCCAAGGGCTATTGCGTGCTGCGCAGTGATACCAATTCCTTAGCTTGGCGGAAGCTTAGTGCAAGGTGTGCACAAGGGAAGCGGGAAGCAAGTGAAGGATTGGTGCACGAGAGGCCGCCGCTAGAGGACTTGAGATAATTGGTCTTCAGTGATTGATATTCTCTGAAGTAGTATTTAGTCATTGATTGGACTGTGCGCAGTCATTGTAATTGTTGCAGGATAATTAATATTCAAGGTTTCCAAGAGTATTCCTTTGCAGAAGTTCTCACTATTATTCCATTTTCATCATCTCTTTTTTCTCCTACAAACCCTCAAACTCCTTCTTGTCCCCGAATCCCCAACAAATTTGGCACGCCCGGTGGGACTTCCAAGGAGCTTTGAGCATAGGAGACTATATATTGCCATTGAAGGACAACATTCCAGTGTCGACAACATTACTCCAGTGGGCCAAAAGGTACATCCTTTTATCAAGTGTCTCATTTTTAGTGGACTATGAATAGCTCATGACCGCGACCCGGTCACAAACCTTGAGAATCAAGTGCAAGCAGACAAGAAGAAAGACGAACCGAAGATCATCAAGTCCACTTTCATCGACTTCATCGGTAGGAAGCATGGCAGGGCAGGTGGACCTAGAAATCTTGCTCTCCAGGTTAAACATAAAATTCCCCTCCTTCAGAGGTTTAGCCCATGAGGACCCAGATGAGCACATTCGACGATTTCTTTCATTATGTAAGACTAGGGGACTAATGGGTAGGGAAGATGCTTTCTTGATACTCTTCCCCGCCACATTGGAGGGTCTGGCAGACAAGTGGTTTAGTCAATTTGCCGAAAATCACTTTACCTCTTGGGATATGATGAAAGAGGCCTTTAAGAATCAATTTCAGCATGGCAACACGGCTGAGATCATTATAGAAGAATTGGAAAACTTGAAGTTGGGTCCAGGAGAGAAGTTCCCAGAATTTGTGACCAGGGCCAAAGCATTAATGGCTAAATTACCGGATCCACCACACGACTTCTTTGTCAAGAAGTGGTTAGCCAAACCTTTACCTGTGGTCACCCAATGCAAAATAAAGGAGTTAGTGCTACCTACTGCCCCTGTTGAGGAATTCATCAATACGGCCACCCGCTTGGAACAAATAAGGCACCAGTATGGTACAACTCCTTCCCAACTATCATATGGTACAGAACTGGAGGACCCAGTGAGCCAGTTAAGAAGGGAACTGGAAGGCCTGAAGAGGAATAAGCCCTATACAGAGGAGGAGACTACTGTAGCTCAGTTGAGAAGAGAGATTGAAGCCCTCAAGCTCCAAAAGGAAGAGGAAGCCCAAGCAGAGGAACTAGCTCAGCTGAGGCAAGAGTTGCAAGAACTAAAAGGAGGGGGCATTAAGAACGGACTATGGTGCTCCATGTGCAGTAAGCAAGGACATATAGTAAGTGAATGTCCTTTGCTAAATGTGACTTGTCAATTATGCAGAAAGATTGGGCATGAGGCCCATGAATGCCAATCAAGGGGAATACCGACAACGACATACTGGACACAAGGCGGGCTCTTACCACCAGCAAATGTAATGGCAGCAGCAACAAACCAAGGTAATAACTATAATCCTAGACCAAGAACTAACCTTGCAAATGGGCCTAGAAGGCCAATTATTTGCTTCAGATGTGGAGAATGTGGGCACTACCAATCTAGATGCACCCTGCCGGAAAATGCACCCCCTTGCAGAAATTGTCCAGAGGCCAGAGATCACTATACAAACTGTTGTCCTAAGAATCAAGCCTCTACTTCCGGACCCCATCTCCAAATGATCTCTGTATTCAAGGAGGAGATATTACCTCAGGTAAATGAACCCTCACCATCCACTAGAGTGGTACAATTAGAAGAACTTGAATCTTTTGCAGTACAGACAAGAAGCAAGGGAACGACAAAAGTGGTAGAAAATCAAGAATTGATAATTAAGGAGTTGAACAAAGACAGAGTGGCAATGGAAGACAAAGATACTACAGGTGCAGACACAAACCACAAGGAATGTCTCACAGGCACCGGAGATGCCATTGGGCATGCCTTCAAGAGGGCTCAAGAAGAGTTTGGCAAAGCAAATGAAGCTCACTTCCTTAAAGAATCAGAGGCTTCAAAACTACTCAAGTCTATTAAGAAGGAGGTTAGTATTCTTGATTTAATAAAGATGGATGGGAAATTCAGGTCAGAATTGTTGCAGATAATTGATGAAGCTTCTACGACAAGCTTAGTGGCTAAGACTGCTATCTTACATCAAGGGATAATTAGGGGGGAAGCACCCCTTACAGATTATAAAAGCCCTCGGCTTACAATATCAATCAAGGGCCATGAATTTCAAGGTGTTATTGTAGATGGTGGTTCTGGCATTAATTTGATGCCTGAACATACCATGAAAAGGATTGGACTCCACCCTTCAAGACCTGCAAATTTCACGGTCACTTTGGCAGATCAGAGCAAAGTAAGGCCCTTAGGGGTAATCCCAAAAGTTCCACTTGAAGTACAAGGTAATCTATTTATCCTGGATTTTGTGGTTTTAAGATTGCCCCAGGTTGAAGGAGGATTTCCCCTCTTAATTGGAAGACCTTGGCTGAGGCATGCCAGTGTCATTCATGATTGGGGTAAGGACACCATGTGGGTACAAAAGAAAGGGCAGGAGCTGACACAAATTCATTTAGAAGAAGGCCCAGACAATCAAGGAAACACTAGTATGATGCAAACAGTGAGCATTTGCATGGAAACAGAAGCGGAGGATCAACCCCAAATAGATTTTGAGGAAGAAGAGGATATTTTAAGTTGGCTTCATGCCGGCAACTCTTCTTCTTGTTTTGGAATTTTTCTTGATAATCCTGGTACATTTGGAGGCTATGATGAAGACAAAGGAAAGGTCCAGGTTGATGGATTAGGAGAGCCCATCACTGACCACAGAAGGGGCAGGAAGATACCCCTCAAATACAAATTGGAGGAGGATGTGTCAACATTAGATAACGAAGTTTCCCAAGCTGAAAGCAAGGTAAAAAATTCTGAGGTTGAATGTTCTTTCCCAATTCAGGAAATCCCTGCAGGATGGATGCAGGACAAGGAGGAAAACATCGAAGTTCAAAATACACCTGCTTATGAAGCAATGCACGAAAAGCTAGTAGAAGAAGACAAGGAAGCAGATGCACAAGAAGATAATCTGGTAACAAGAAACCCGGTTCAAGAAGTACATTTATGCACCCAAAACAATAATCAACCAGTTCTAGTGGCCACTTGGTTGTGGAGCCACCCAAAACTTCTGGAAAAGGTAAAATCATTCTTAACCCAGTATGCAGATGTTTTTGCCTGGCATTATAAAGACTTAGAAGGAGTGCCTGCATCTTATGGAGAGCACAGAATTCCTCTGGTTGAGGGAGCCAGACCCATCAGAGGAAGGAGTTATAGACTCAATCCAAAGTATGCCGAAGCTGTCTATGTGGAAATCCAAAAGATGGAAGATGCAGGAATCATCATTCCGGTGGAACACTCAGAGTGGCTCTCACCTATGGTTATAGTACCAAAGAAGAATACTAATAAAATCAGGATTTGTGTGGACTTTAGAGCTCTCAACAAGGTGACCATTCCAGACGGGTTCCCTATGCCTTTTGCAGAACAGGTCATTGAAGAAGTGGCGGGGCATGCACTATATAGTTTTATGGATGGCTTCAGTGGCTATAATCAAATATCAATACACCCAGAGGATCGTGAAAAGACTGCTTTTATCACACCGTGGGGAACGTATGTGTATGTAAAAATGCCATTTGGGCTAAGAAATGCTCCAGCCACATTTAACAGAACGGTCAATCTCATTTTTGGCCCCTTATTGCTGGAATCACTTAGAATCTTCATGGATGATTTCTCTTCATTTTCAGGATCTCACAAAGAAACTCATCTAGATTGTTTGGACCAACACCTGAGACAGCTGCAGAATATTTTCCAAAGATGCAGAGAAACTAAGTTAAAGCTCAATCCAAATAAATGTCATTTCCTTGTGACAGAAGGAACCCTCTTAGGACATGTGGTATCCGCTAAAGGTATGGCCCCAGATCCTGACAAAATTCTTTCTATATTAAAGTTACCTAAACCCAAAACTCCTAAAGAGATCCAGAGTTTTTTGGGGCATACCGGTTATCATAGAAGGTTTATAAAAATGTATGCAGAGATAGCTAGACCTCTGACTAGACTCACAGGTAAAGAAGTACTTTTCAAATGGGAAGAAGAGGAGGAAAAAGCATATCAGACATTAAGGTCACGGCTAGTGTGTGCTCCTATCTTGGTCACCCCGGAGTGGTCAAAAATCTTTCATATACATGTCGATGCCAGTGCATATGCAGTGGGAGCAGTTCTGACTCAACCCAGTGAAGAATTTAAAATGGACAGGCCAATTCAATATGCCAGTAGAATCTTGACCAAGGCTGAAAGAAATTACAGTACTACCGAAAGGGAAGCACTAGCAATGGTCTTTGCAGTTCAAAAATTCCGCCATTACTTATTGGGGGTAAAATTTATTATTATATCAGATCACCAACCACTAAAGTACTTACTCAACAAACCACATGCTACGGGTAGAATATGGAGGTGGTTACTGCTATTCCAAGAGTTCGACTTCTCGGTAATCCATAAGCCAGGAAGAGAAAATGTGATGGCGGATCACTTGTCCAGAATAAATAGGAAGGATCAAACCAGTGGTATCAATGATGATTTCCCGGACGCACACTTGTTTGCTATACAACCTAAAGGATGGTATGATGATATCAAGCAGTTCATTAATACTGGATTGTATCCAGAAAGTGCTAATGCTGTACTAAGAAAGAGGCTGCTTATCAAGAGTAGACCATATACTTTCATTCAGGGTAAACTCTACAGACAGGGCAAGGATGACAGGATGAGGAAATGCTTAGAGGAAGATGAAGTGAGGGAAATACTGCAATTTGCACATGAAGGAACAGGTGGTGGGCACCTTCCAGGGCATATCATGAGCCAGAGAATACTAGATGCTGGTCTATGGTGGCCTACACTCTTTAGGGATGCAGATAATTGGAGAAAAACATGTGATGTGTGCCAGAGGTGTGGACCTAAACCCACCAAGCAAAGACATCACCCTTTGGTAGTTTCCACTTCTTGGCAGCCCTTTGAGAAGTGGGGATTAGACTTTGTTGGGCCTATATACCCTCCGGCACTTCCAAAAAGGGAAAAGTACTTACTGATAGCCACGGACTACGCAACAAAATGGGCTGAAGCTATTGCATCAACGGATTGCTCTGCACAAACAGTGGCTGACTTTTTGTATTGTAACATCATTTGCAGATTTGGATGCCCGCTTGAAATCTGTACCGATCAGGGTACTCATTTTGTTAACAAAGTCCTACAGGAAATTTCAAACAGGTATCGCATCCTACACAGGACTTCTTGTGCATACTACCCACGAGCTAACGGACAAGCCGAATCAACAAACAAAGTATTAATTTCAATGTTACGAAAAGAATGCATGTTACAAGCCGACCTCTTGGGGACAGGCCTATCTGGGTACCTTATGGGCATACAGAATGGCCTATAAAGAGACTGGGTACTCTCCCTTTCAATTAGTCTATGGCTCGGTTCCTATTGAACCATTTGAATTCATCAGAGGCTCTATAAGAACGGAAAGACTAGAGAAAAATGGGATGGAAGTTTCAGCAAGACTGACTGCTTTGCATAAACTGGAAGAATCGAGAATTTTAGCCTCCAAACAGTTAGAGAAGCTGCAATTATACAGGAAGGAGACTCATGACAAAAATCTATGGCAAAACAATTTGAAGCCTGGAGATTTAGCCCTGCTACACAGACCACAAATTTCTAATCAAAACAAAGGGAAATGGATCCCTCACTGGGAAGGCCCTTTTCGCATTACGAAGATGCTGCAGTGGGGTGCAGTGCAATTGGAAACACTCGATGGCAACACCCTACCTTTAGTTAACATTTCCAGACTCAAGGCTTATTATCAAGTATCATAACCATTGCATTTTCCTTTATCTTGTTGGTTTCGGATTGTTTTAATAAGTAGTAATAATCAGCTCACAGAATTTTGGGCGTAGTTTTTTATGAAAATCAGAAAAAAAAATTGGGCGCACGTTTTTTCTTCTCTTTATCAATGAAAATCAAAAATAAAATTTTTGGCGCAAGTTTTCTTTTCCATCAATAAATCAAGAAATTCATCACTTTATAAAAAAGGGCGTAAATATTTTGAATGGCTCTTAGTTTTGCTAAGTAACTTTCAGTTTTGCCCTTTCCTTTGTTTGTCTCTCGGATGGATGAGATTAACATTGTCATCTCCTCTCTTTTTGATCACCTTTTTATGCTAGACCGCTCCTTCTTGAGAGGTGCTCCCTCATTCGAACTAGCTATATAATATGGCCTCTTTTTTCATTCTTGCTTCAACATCCTCAGGAATTCCGTTCTTATTTCCAGTGCACACGCCAAGTTGTGCTAGGGAGGAAAGAAGAAGAGCATCTCACACCCCCTCACCCTCAATCCCCCTCAACAATCCCCACTCTCCCACCCTCTACGTTCCACCTCCCCCCCTCTTCATCACCCTTCGAAACCCCAATCCCCGAATCCTCTCTTCAACCACCCTCTCCGACCCTCTACAACCAACCCCCCTGGCGGCACCCAACGATCCCCCCTCTCCCACCCTCTACAACCAACCCCTCTCCCACCCTCTACGTTCCACCTCCCCCCCCTCTTCATCACCCTTCGACACCCCCCCTCATCATCCCCTCTTCAACCCCCCCTCTCCGACCCTCTACAACCAACCCCCCTGGCGGCACCCAACGATCCCCCCTCTCCCACCCTCTACGTTCCACCTCCCCCCCCCTCACCACAACCCACCAACACCCCCCCTCTCATCAGCGCCCTCCCCCCCCTCCCGACCCCGCTCGGCACCCCCCACTCACCACAACCCACCACCCCCCCCTCTCATCAGCGCCCTCCCCCCCCCTCCCGACCCCGCTCGGCTCCCCCCCACTCACCACAACCCACCACCCCCCCCTCTCATCAGTGCCCTCCCCCCCCTCCCGACCCCGCTCGGCAACCCCCTCACACATCATACAACACCCCCCCTCTCATCAGCGCTCTCCCCCCCCTCCCCGACCCCGCTCGGCACCCCCCCCACACAACACACAACACCCCCCCTCTCATCAGCGCCCTCCCCCCCCTCCCGACCCCGCTCGGCACCCCCCCACACACCACAACCCACCACCCCCCCCCTCTCATCAGCGCCCTCCCCCCCCCTCCCGACCCCGCTCGGCTCCCCCCCACTCACCACAACCCACCACCCCCCCCCTCTCATCAGCGCCCTCCCCCCCTCCCGACCCCGCTCGGCACCCCCCTCACACATCATACAACACCCCCCCTCTCATCAGCGCTCTCCCCCCCCTCCCGACCCCGCTCGGCACCCCCCCCACACAACACACAACACCCCCCCTCTCATCAGCGCCCTCCCCCCCCTCCCGACCCCGCTCGCCACCCCCCCACTCACCACAACCCACCACCCACCACCCCCTCTCACAACAGCACCATCCCCCCCTCCCGCCCCGCTCGGCACCCCCCTCACACATCATACAACACCCCCCCTCTCATCAGCGCTCTCCCCCCCCTCCCCACCCCGCTCGGCACCCCCCCCACACAACACACAACACCCCCCCTCTCATCACCGCCCTCCCCCCCCTCCCGACCCCGCTCGGCACCCCCCCACTCACCACAACCCACCACCCACCACCCCCTCTCACAACAGCACCATCCCCCCCTCCCGCCCCGCTCGGCACCCCCCTCACACATCATACAACACCCCCCCTCTCATCAGCGCTCTCCCCCCCCTCCCGACCCCGCTCGGCACCCCCCCCCCCACACAACACACAACACCCCCCCTCTCATCAGCGCCCTCCCCCCCCTCCCGACCCCGCTCGGCACCCCCCCACTCACCACAACCCACCACCCCCCCTCTCATCAGCGCCCTCCCCCCCCTCCCGACCCCGCTCCGCTCCCCCCCACTCACCACAACCCACCACCCCCCCCCTCTCATCAGCGCCCTCCCCCCCCCTCCCGACCCCGCTCGGCTCCCCCCCACTCACCACAACCCACCACCCCCCCCTCTCATCAGCGCCCTCCCCCCCCTCCCGACCCCGCTCGGCACCCCCCCCTCACACAACCCACCACCCCCCCCCTCTCATCAGCGCCCTTCCCCCCCCTCCCGACCCCGCTCGGCACCCCCCCACTCACCACAAACCACCACCCCCCCCTCTCACAACAGCACCATCCCCCCCTCTCGCCCCGCTCGGCACCCCCCTCACACATCATACAACACCCCCCTCTCATCAGCGCTCTCCCCCCCCTCCCGACCCCGCTCGGCACCCCCCTCACACATCATACAACACCCCCCTCTCATCAGCGCTCTCCCCCCCCCTCCCGACCCCGCTCGGCACCCCCCCCACACAACACACAACACCCCCCCTCTCATCAGCGCCCTCCCCCCCCCTCCCGACCCCGCTCGGCACCCCCCCACTCACCACAACCCACCACCCACCACCCCCTCTCACAACAGCACCATCCCCCCCTCCCGCCCTGCTCGGCATCCCCCTCACACATCATACAACACCCCCCCTCTCATCAGCGCTCTCCCCCCCCTCCCGACCCCGCTCGGCACCCCCCCCACACAACACACAACACCCCCCCTCTCATCAGCGCCCTCCCCCCCTCCCGACCCCGCTCGGCACCCCCCCACTCACCACAACCCACCACCCCCCCCCTCTCATCAGCGCCCTCCCCCCCCTCCCGACCCCGCTCGGCTCCCCCCACTCACCACAACCCACCGCCCCCCCCTCTCATCAGCGCCCTCCCCCCCCTCCCGACCGCGCTCGGCACCCCCCACTCACCACAACCCACCACCCCCCCCCTCTCATCAGCGCCCTCCCCCCCCCTCCCGACCCCGCTCGGCTCCCCCCCACTCACCACAACCCACCACCCCCCCCTCTCATCAGCGCCCTCCCCCCCCTCCCGACCCCGCTCGGCAACCCCCTCACACATCATACAACACCCCCCCTCTCATCAGCGCTCTCCCCCCCCTCCCCGACCCCGCTCGGCACCCCGCCCACACAACACACAACACCCCCCCTCTCATCAGCGCCCTCCCCCCCCTCCCGACCCCGCTCGGCACCCCCCCACTCACCACAACCCACCACCCCCGCCCCTCTCATCAGCGCCCTCCCCCCCCTCCCGACCCCGCTCGGCTCCCCCCCACTCACCACAACCCACCACCCCCCCCTCTCATCAGCGCCCTCCCCCCCCTCCCGACCCCGCTCGGCACCCCCCTCACACATCATACAACACCCCCCCTCTCATCAGCGCTCTCCCCCCCCTCCCCGACCCCGCTCGGCACCCCCCCTCACACATCATACAACACCCCCCCTCTCATCAGCGCTCTCCCCCCCCCTCCCCGACCCCGCTCGGCACCCCCCCCACACAACACACAACACCCCCCCTCTCATCAGCGCCCTCCCCCCCCTCCCGACCCCGCTCGGCACCCCCCCACTCACCACAACCCACCACCCACCACCCCCTCTCACAACAGCACCATCCCCCCCTCCCGCCCCGCTCGGCACCCCCCTCACACATCATACAACACCCCCCCTCTCATCAGCGCTCTCCCCCCCCTCCCGACCCCGCTCGGCACCCCCCCCACACAACACACAACACCCCCCCTCTCATCAGCTCCCTCCCCCCCCTCCCGACCCCGCTCGGCACCCCCCCACTCACCACAACCCACCACCCCCCCCCTCTCATCAGCGCCCTCCCCCCCCTCCCGACCCCGCTCGGCTCCCCCCCACTCACCACAACCCACCACCCCCCCCCCCCCTCTCATCAGCGCCCTCCCCCCCCTCCCGACCCCGCTCGGCTCCCCCCCACTCACCACAACCCACCACCCCCCCCCCCTCTCATCAGCGCCCTCCCCCCCCTCCCGACCCCGCTCGGCACCCCCCCCTCACACAACCCACCACCCCCCCCCCTCTCATCAGCGCCCTTCCCCCCCTCCCGACCCCGCTCGGCACCCCCCCTCACACAACACACAACACCCCCCCTCTCATCAGCGCCCTCCCCCCCCCTCCCGACCCCGCTCGGCACCCCCCCACTCACCACAACCCACCACCCCCCCCCCTCTCACAACAGCACCATCCCCCCCTCCCGCCCCGCTCGGCACCCCCCTCACACATCATACAACACCCCCCTCTCATCAGCGCTCTCCCCCCCCTCCCGACCCCGCTCGGCACCCCCCTCACACATCATACAACACCCCCCTCTCATCAGCGCTCTCCCCCCCCCTCCCGACCCCGCTCGACACCCCCCCTCACACAACACACAACACCCCCCCTCTCATCAGCGCCCTCCCCCCCCTCCCGACCCCGCTCGGCACCCCCCCACTCACCACAACCCACCACCCCCCCCCCCTCTCATCAGCGCCCTTCCCCCCTCCCGACCCCGCTCGGCTCCCCCCCACTCACCACAACCCACCACCCCCCCCCCTCTCATCAGCGCCCTCCCCCCCCTCCCGACCCTGCTCGGCACCCCCCCCTCACACAACCCACCACCCCCCCCTTCTCATCAGCGCCCTCCCCCCCCTCCCGACCCCGCTCGGCACCCCCCCCTCACCACATCACACCACACCCCCCCTCAACACACACCCCCCCCTCCCAAGCCCGATCGCTCCCATCACCCCCAGTCCATTACCCTCAGCGCCCTCCCCCCCCTCCCGACCCCGCTCGGCACCCCCCCTCTCCACACCATACCACACCCCCCCCTCTCACACCCCAGCGCCCCCCTCCCGACCCCCCATCGATTCCTTTCCCCCTGAAGAGGCTTTCTTCTGCTCCATTTCTTTTCCCCAGTTTCATCCATGGCGGACCCCGCTCCGGGTGATAGTTCTGCTCCTACCTCCACAATTGCTTCTGCCCATCCCAATCCACCTCCTCCTTCATCGGCAGACCCATCTGTTCAAGCGACTCAAACAGCACCAACCCTGGATCTTCCCCTTTATTCCATAGACTCAGATTCCAGCTACCTTTATTCCCCACCTCCCCTCCCGCACCCTCCTTCTCCTTCCCCATCTATGTCTCATTCATCCCACCCATCTTCACCAACCGGTGATTATATGCGTCTGTTTCTCCCACCTGACATAAACCTGCAAATCCGAATGTATCTCTCCATACCTACCATTGCCCTTCGTCAAATGTTTTCTATTGAGGATCTTCAACAGGCAGGCTTGTGGGGCTTGGCTAATGTTTTCTTCAACCCTGCGAATTTTACCCAGGTTTATGAAGCCATCCGCCTCTTCCCTCATTTTAGAACCGGCACTCTCTTCATCCCAGACATTGCCGCAAGTATTGGGTCTCCCCTAATTGATTTTCGTGCTCCCCCTTTCCTATACTCGGGACTGTCCGCCTCAGCCACTATTGCATTTTGTAACACACATTTTCAAAGTAATGCTAGGTTTTCGCTCCGCATGACCACCCTTCTCAATGCGTTCATCTTTTTCTTCTTACTACGCAGCCAAACCTCTTCCCTCCCGTGGTCTGATATTCGTATCGCTGATCCGCTCTTTTGCTTTCTCCATAGCCGCCCCTACCCTTACGCACACCTCATTTATAGTTCCTTGATGTTGCGCTCCCGTCGCCTACGCCAGGCTATCTCTAGAGACTCTCATGCATTTTCCATCTATTCTGCACCCTTCTTAGCTTGGCTATATCAGATTCCAGCCCATTCTGCACACAATGCTGCTTATCTCCCTTCCCAACCTGGACCTTCCATTGCTCCATCTCCCTCCCCCCCTCTAATCTCTATTGACTCAGCTTCCGCCTCGACACCCACCTCCGCGCCACCTGATGTAACTTCCTGCCCTCCCCAATCTTCTTCACCCATCCCTCCTGCATCTACCACCTCTCCATTCATAACTAACCCCCCTGATGTAACCTCCATCCCTCCCCATTCCTCTTCAACTATCCCTCCTACCTCTACCACTTCTCCGTTCTTAACTCATCCCCCTGATGTGCCCTCCTTCCCTCCCCAATCTTCTTCACCTATCCCGCCTACAGCCACCATTTCTCCATTCATGACCCCCCCCCTCACGTCCCCTCCTTCACTACCCAATCTTCTTCCCCTTTCCCTCCTGTATCTACAAATTCTCCATCCATGCCTACCACTCCTATTATCCCTAGACCTCCCCTCTCTTCCGATTTCACCCCACTTATTCAAACCCAGCTCAACCCTCAAAACCCCACCTGTATGCCACCAATTCACCCGGAATTCACATCCCCCTCTATCAGTAACCTTCCTGTCAGTCAACATCTCCCTTCCCCCAATCTTTCACTTCCCACTCCATCGGCCACTCCATCCCTTCAAACTCCTCCACCGTATATTCCCCCTCCCCCTCCCGCTCCTGCTCCTACGGCCAATCCCACTCCGCCTTTTGACCTACCATCAACACCTTCATTTTTGCAATTACTCCAGGACGCGAGTGTAGTCGCTATCGGCAATGCTCAAGCCTCTCATATTTCCTTGGATTCGGTTTCCGCAGCAGCTTCGGTTCATCAACAGTATATCTCAACAATAGAAAACATCAATCGCATGGCAACCTCTCAATGGCACTCCCTCAACGAATCGGCACGATTGCTCAAAGAAGAGCGAGATCATTATCGCGATATGGCCGACTCTGCGATGAAAGCCTTAGAAGATCTTCAGAATCGCTCCAACTTAGGGCTTTGTGCTAATGCTGCATGCCGACGTATCCGCAGGGAAAGGGATCACCTTAGACAATGCCTTAGTTCGCTACAGCTTACGATCGAACAAGCTTCTGCTCCTTTGCCCCCTTCTCCATCAACCTCGGCTGACAACCTCAATCAACCTCCACAATAAATTGCCCTCAGCCTAAATAAATTGCTCATCCACAGTCAGAATAATTACTCTTAGTTTCCAGTATCCATTTTACAATAATTACCTCATACTTTTGATCTCTCATCATTCTTGTCGGGTGCATTATATTTTTTCTTCTCAATAAGATACACACCCTTTAAACTTTTTCTTGCCTCCGTTATTTTCATCTCTGTGTCTTTGCAATTTCTCATTTGGTATCGCTGTTGTCTCTCCGGGACGGAGAGATCTTTAGGTGGTGGGCATCTGTAGAGCCCTAACCGGTCGAAACTAAAGGTACAAAGTATTTTTCCTCTTAAGGTTCAAAGGTTGAATCTAAATCTTAAGGTGCAAAAGTAAAAGAATTAAAAGGAAAGGTGAAGGTGGAAGGCCGCGTACGAAAAGGTGGAAATAGGCCGCCCAATCAAAATTTTATTTTAAAAGTCACTCTTGTTCTAAAGTCACTACAAGACAAAGTAGCGAATCGTTGAGGAGCAGTTCAAAAAGACAATCTTGGGACATTGAAAGGACACCAAGATTGTATTGCAGTTAGAGTGCGCGAACCGGCGGACTCTCAAACAAAAGGAAGGACAAAGGCTATTCTTGCACATTGGGAGTTGAGAGCAAAGGAGAGCTTCAGAGGAGCAAGAGAGGAAGCAAGAAGAGCCTCCAGTGTGCGACGACATTCAAGAGTGCAAGAGGTGCCAAGAGGAAAGTGTGCAGAGAAGAGAGAAGGCGGGCTGGATTCCAAGAGTTCCAAGGGCTATTGCGTGCTGCGCAGTGATACCAATTCCTTAGCTTGGCGGAAGCTTAGTGCAAGGTGTGCACAAGGGAAGCGGGAAGCAAGTGAAGGATTGGTGCACGAGAGGCCGCCGCTAGAGGACTTGAGATAATTGGTCTTCAGTGATTGATATTCTCTGAAGTAGTATTTAGTCATTGATTGGACTGTGCGCAGTCATTGTAATTGTTGCAGGATAATTAATATTCAAGGTTTCCAAGAGTATTCCTTTGCAGAAGTTCTCACTATTATTCCATTTTCATCATCTCTTTTTTCTCCTACAAACCCTCAAACTCCTTCTTGTCCCCGAATCCCCAACAGTCCAATTGAGCTGATAGTTCATGTCCTGTCCACTCGTAAGTAGTTGCTACTCTCAGAGTGGGAATCAAGAAATCAATTGGCAAAATAGCATTTTGTCCATACACTAAATTAAAAGGAGTAGTGCCTATTGCGATTTTATAGGCTACTCGAAATGCCCATAAAGCATGATGTAACTGCTTATCCCAATCTGATCTACCATTGTTAACGATTTTGGTGAGAACCGTACACAAGATTTTATTCGAACTTTCGGCTTGTCCATTGGCTTGTGGGTGATAAGGAGCTGACTTCTTATGAATTACCAAGAATTCATTCAATAAAGCTTCTACAACTTCATTAACAAAGTGCGTACCTCTATCACTCACAATTTCTATAGGTAGTCCAAATCTAGTGAAAACGTTCTCAAAGAGAAACTTGGCTGTGGTTCTTGCGTCATTTTTCTTGGTTGCTTTTGCTTCAACCCATTTGGTCAGGTAATCCGTGGCTACAATTATATATTCAGCATGGGATCCTTTTGCTGGTGGGCTAATAGGTCCTATGAAGTCTATTCCCCATTTTGTGAAAGCTCTAGCACTCATCATGGGTCTAAGTGGCATCTCATCTCTTCTAATTGGATATTTCGTTCGTTGACAAGTATCACACCGTTGCACATATGTTATGGCATCTTGGTGTAGAGTTGGCCACCACATTCCAACAAAGAGGATCATTTTTGCTGTTTTATCTGCAGAGAAGTGTCCTCCTACAGCTCCTGTATGAGCCATCTCTAAAACAGAAAGATATTCATTTTCGTGAATGCACATTCGTAATTGGTTATCTTTCCCTCGTTTAAAGAGTTGTTTTCCTATAATGACATAATCTTTACTCTGTTCTTCAAGTGCATGTTTCCTTGCTGAAGTAGCTCCGTCAGGGTATTCTTGAGTTTTCAAGAACTTTACCAGTGGCATGCTCCATCTTGGTGCTATTGTAGAATAGCATAAGGTAGAGTTCTCATCTGGGATTTGTTCTTGACAGGTCTGACAGGTTGACACATAGTTATGTGCATCTCGTTGCATGGTTGGCCAATATATGCCAAATCTCTTGAGTGTTTGCCACGTTCCATTTGCATTCAAATGAGTTTTCCATTGATTTACGTGTGCTTTCTGAAGCCACATTTCTTGTTCTTCTTCTTCTACACATCTCATCAATAATCCACTCGAATCCTGGTGGTACAAACTTCCCGCAATGATGTGAAGGTTTTTAGTCCTCCAGAGGTCTTGGGTTTGGTTTGGTGTGATCCCATCTTTAGGTCCATGTGTAAGTATAGGGATCAACTTTTCTGCCCATTGAGGACATACTTCCAGGTTAAAAAGGTACGTATCTGGCAAATCATCTGGTACTCCTGTGGGTGGTTCTCCATGGGTCATTCTTGATAAGTGGTCTGCTCTTATGTGGGTATTTCCTTTCTTGACTACTACCTCAAAATCAAATTCCATTAGCAATAAAAACCACCGCACTAGTCGTCCTGTATTACAAGGCTTGTTGACTAGGTACAATAGGGCTTGATGATCAATGAAGAATTTGAATTTGTTTGCCAACAAGTAATGTCTGAACTTTTTGACTGCGTATACCATCCCTAGGCCTTCTCTCTCCGTGGTAGTATAATTGCGTTCTGCTTGATTTAATTGTCTACTTGCATAGGCTATAGGGTGGTCTAATTTTCCTGTGTCATCAGGTTGAGCTAAGATGCAACCAATGGCAAACTTGGAAGCATCCACATGAATGTGAAACGGTTTATTCCAATTCAGGACTCGAAGGATTGGTGCAGAACTCAATCGATTCTTTAACTCATTAAAAGCTTTTTCACATTCTTCGGTCCAATTAAATAGAGTCAATAATGCATAAAGAGGTCTAGCAATTATGGCGTACATATGTATGAATCTTCGATAGTATCCACAATGTCCCATAAATGCTTGAACTTCTTTAGCAGTCTTCGGTCTAGGTAAATCCAAAATTACCTTGATTTTGTCTTCATCTGTTGAAATCCCATTCTTAGAGACAATATGTCCTAAGATTTTTCCTTGTCGAACCATGAAGACACATTTTTCAGGATTGAGGCATACTTGATATTGTCGACATTTAGCAAAGATCCTTTCTAGTTCAGGGATATGCTCTAATCGTATAGCTGAATAAGTACAAAGATCATCCACGTATACCTCCATACTTTTTCTCAGAAATTCCTTGAACACATGTCACATCAATCTTTGGAAGGTAGCTGGGGCATTAGTCAAACCAAAAGGCATGACTCTAAAGGCGTATACTCCCCATTCAGTTGCGAATGCTATTTTATGTTGGTCCTCAGGAGCAATGGCTACCTGATTATACCCTGAAAAGCCATCCAGAAAGCTATAGACTTCATTCCCTGCTACCCTTTCCAAGAGATGATCTGTGATTGGTAAAGGATAACTATCCCTTATGGTTGCAGCATTTACTTTCTTCAAATTGATGCACACTCTTAACTTCCCATTCTTTTTCGGTACAACCACCAAAGGTGACACCCATTCCGTGTGCTCAATTTCATAGATGAATCCAGCATCTAGTAACTTGTCTATTTCTTCCTTTATTTTGGCTGAATACACATCATTGTAAGTATATGGTCTTTGTTTAGAAGGTTTGGCTTCGGATGTCATGGGAATTCTATGCGCACATATAGAAGGATCTACTCCCTTCAAGTCCTTATAGGTCCAAGCAAAGACATCCCGATATTCTCTTATGAGACGAATTAACTCTTGTTCTTCTTCTAATGAGACATCCTGTCCTATGAAGGTACATCGTTCCTCTCCTTCTTCTACAGTTACAACTATCTTCTTGGTTTGTTCCTTATTATCATATGCTATTCCAGGCTGTGCTTCTCTTTTCGGCATTTGAATAGCAATTTTTCTCTCCTCCACTTCATATTTTTTAAAGTGAGCTGGTACCTCAAATTGGTCTTGGGGTTTGTTTTCTTCATCTTCTGATTTTCCTTCAAATTCTAATTCCCCTATCTGTGTGAGTTCCTGGTGTTTTTCATTGGCGGTGATATTTATGTTGGTGTTACTATTCCCTAGATCCATTGGTTCGGGCTCCATTTCAATGCTCTTGTAGTCCTCCTTCCAGTCTTTCTCGATCACTTCTCCTTCTTCTGCCTCCTGCAGGACTACCATATACACGCTAACATCATAACCCTCCTCATCGATACATTCGTTCATGGTCACTACTTCTTCGTTTACGCAGACATCGAGGGTCGCTAAAATTTCCATCCAACCGTGAGGTTCAAATTCTTCATCCGGAAATACTTGTGGCATATAAGCTGGATCTTGTACAGACCTCGCTATTCCTTGTTTTTGCTGCCATCCTTTTCTTCTCTCTTCTTCCTTCTTTGCAGCTTGGCATATCCATAGATGAGTGTCCTCGTTCATCCAGGATTGATCACTAGAACCTGCACTATGAACCAATTGATCGTCTTCCTCCTTATGAATTTGATTCCATTGTGGAGGTGGAACATCTTGATAAGTGTACGTATGTAGGTTTATTCTAGTGGTGGTTCCTGCGTGTTGTAGGTATACCGCGTCTTTTCCCCAATCTTGTACGACCTTTAGCTGTCTCATGAAAGTTCTTCCCAGGATCGTTTCATAATTGCTTGGCCTTTCGAAGTGACATATTGCTAAAGTGTGTTCGAATTCCACTCCACACGTAGTGAAGACTACTCGTTCCAGCAATCCTAAGGGTCTCTCCGTATGACCATCTGCCATTTGTATTTTCATGCGTGTTGGTCTTAATGCTAGTTTTCCCCATTTCTCCCAAATTTCTTTGGTAGCAATACCAACACCAGCTCCGGAATCTAAGATGGCTTTGGTAGTGTAACCCCTATAAGTAATTGGAAGGCAGGTATTTCCTTCATCTCCCTCACTAAAGTCTCCTACCTTATCCACTGGAATTCTCACTGTGTTTACTTCGTCTGCTATCTCTTTCTTTTCCTCCTTGACTTCCCATTGATTGATTAATTTTTCCTTCAAATGTGGTTTTACCTTTAACAGTTCTTCGAATGTCAGGGTACAAGGGATTTTTACCTCTCTAAGGCGTTGTATAATCTCAGATGTTTGGACTGATGGGTTCGTTTCTCGTTTCCTCATTGATGGAATGTGATACAAGTCTGAATTGTGTTCGTACTCCCCTGTGTAATTGGGTAGTTCCTTTGCATCTTCCTCTCCTTGGTCACTTGCATCCATTGGAAGAATTTCTTCTGAATTTAGTTCAGGTGTTGAACCCTCTATTTCTACTTCTAATTCTTCAAAGGGTGGTTCAACTCCTTCCACTTTCTTCCATTTGTCCTCTTGAACTCGTGCTCATAGATCCTTAGTCCATTCTTCTTCCATTTCAGGGACTATGGATCCTTCCCTTCTCTCAACACCACATTCTTCATTATGTGATCTATTTACTTCAGGCTTCTCATGAGTGTTTACACACTCTTGGAATTCTCCTTCGAAAATTCGGGTATTGGCTATAGGCGATGCAAGTTTTTCTAAAGTCTGTTGTGCAACTTCTATCAATTTCTTGCAGATCTCTAGCCTTTCTTTTTCTAAGTCGCCTCTTGGATATTCTCTCTCGTGTTGCTCCATGGTAGGTCCTGCTCTTATTCTTGCCTTGTATGCCTGAATCCACATGGCTAACTCTTCAGGCATAGGATCTGCTAAAACTGATCCTACCTCCTCTTTTTTATACTGTTCATTCTTAATTTCTTCTTTCTTTCTCTGCTCCTCTTTTGAATTTTGTTCGTTCCTTTCATTTTCCTTTTTCTGCCGTAATTTCTTTTCTTTTATCCTATCTCTCCGGTTTTTCCATCTCTGGGACCTTTTACTTGCAATACTTTTCTCCGGCTCTTCTGAGTCTTCAACTCTCTGGGGGATGGGTGTGTCCCTCTCCTTATCACTTTGGTTGTTCTCCTCCGTTTTATCAGGGATCTCTCTGGCTTTGGCTCTCGTTATTGCTTTCAGTGGTACTGTGTACTCTTTATCACTCCCTGATGACTCAATTACTTCTATTACGTTGATTTGCATGTTAGATGTAACCTTGTTGGGATTTTTGGGGCAGTCTTTGAATAGGTGTTCCTTACCACAATCACTACAGTAGCCTTCCTAGACTCGTTGTGGTGGTGGTGGGTTTGGCAATGTGCATTCTCTAATATAATGATCACCTCCACATCTGTAACATGGTCCTCTGGGTACAGGCGGTCTGTTCATGGGTCGGGGTGGTATGGTCGCTCTAGGAGCTGTGTACATTAATGACACATAATCCTGCTCATAACCGTATGAACTATCTGATGCTTCCATGCCATAGGCATATGGTTCATACAATTGTCCATATTCCATCATTGAGCTTTCATAATTAGGGTATGTTCCTTGACTAGGGTCATAAAATGAGTCATATGATTCATTACTAGTCAAAGGTGTGGCTGGGACTATAGCTCTCTCTAGGTTTTCTTCAGGTTGAGCTATCTTGACTGGGACAACATTCTGAGGATGGGGCGGTTGTTGTCCTAGTACGAGCTGTGGTTGGGTGTATCCCTGATATGCATATGGTCGTGGTGCTGGTGCCTGCGGCTGGTAAGAGGGATACCTAAAGGCTTCACCTCCCTGATCTCTTTGAGGGTATCCGTAGGGTCTCACGTATGGCTGTGCTGGCCTTGTTTGCCTATTGTAGGGGCAATTTTCCGTATTGTGATTCGTGTATTTTTGTTCCACACTGCAATATTGTAGAGGTCCTGGGACAGTGGGTCTATTATAGGCATAAGCAGGCGGGACCACTCCCCTATTACACAAGTGAGAAGGATGATCTCCTCCGCACTGCATACATCTTCTGAGCATCGGCACTCTTATAGGGTTATTGGGGTAGTTCCTCTGTCCTTGAACGTTCAACTTTTTCGCTAACAATTCGGCTATTTCCTCTACATTATTTTTAGGAATTGATGAGTTACTGGCCGAATCTTCACTTTTCAAGCTTCCTTGAGGTATTTTCAGATCCTCTGCAAGGTTATCTTCTAAATCTATGCATTCCTTCATGCATTCTTGCAAGGTCTGAACCCTTTTTACATACACCAATGATCTCAAGGATCCGTTCAATAATCCTTCCAAAAATAATGACACCATTTTATTTTGTGTCGGTCTCTCTTCCATTGGGCATCTATCTACATATTGCTTGAATCTTCTGGCAGCCAATCTCACTGACTCGGTAGGGACTTGCTTGAAGCTATGGATCAATGATGAAGAATTGTTTTTAATTCCTGATTTAGTAAATTCCTCAATCATTTCTTGATATACCTGCTCCATGTTCTGAAAGGTATTAGGGTCCAATGGCTGAAACCATGCCAACGCCGTGTCTGACAAGGTAAGGCCAAAAGACTCATATTGAATCAAAAAGTCTTCTACCTGTTCGGCTCTGATTACTTGTTTAAATTCCGCTATATGATTGTAAGGTTCACTAGAGCCATCATAGTGATTTCTCATACATTTGGCAACTTGGATTGGCCTTAATCGTCTTCCTGCTTCGGGTGGTCTAGGCCTCACTGGGAAAATAGGTCTTCCTATTGGTATGCCTGGTCCTCTTACTACCGGCGGTCTGACTGGAGCATGAACTCCATGTCTTGGGTCAACAGTTGGCTGAGGTCGGTAGTTAGGGTTATTTGCAGGCATTGCAAATTGCACAGGAGGTCTGAAGGGGATTTGAGTTGGTTGTGTCTGTTGTGTTTGTTGTGTTTGGCCTGACTGTTGGTATGAATCATTATGGGAAGTTCCAAGTGGATTTCTTGATGTAGTGGCTTGGTCCCTATGGGGGAACACTAGGATGTTTTGGTATTTCAACTCAGCTCTTTCCGCTTCTGTCATGGGCCAATATCTTCTCTGATTTTTATCCAGATATGTGATTATGGTGGAAAAATCAGGATCCTGCAACTCATAAATGGTGACTGGATTAGGAGCAGCTTCCCAAATTGAGGAATGCGCTCTAAGGAGATGCTCCATCCCATTGATCAAATATACATCCATTAAGGTGTCATCTTGGGGAATCAGATCTCCTCTCCATATTCTCGCTACCGTAGATCTCCCTCTAGGTGTGGTTACTTGCTCTTCATTCCCTCCTCCATTTAAGTTTGAAGCATTATTTTCTTCACCAATTTCATTGATGTTTTCTGGGTGTTCTGTGACAACATATTGGATATCTCTTTTGTCCATGTACAGTCCTCCTACGTACTTGACTGCTGGTCTAGGCACTATGTAAGCCTCTGACGCTTTCTTTAACCTGGCCACAGATCTGTTTAGACCATCCAGATAAATGGGGATCTCATTTGGGTTGGTGTTCACATACTCCAAGGACGACCGGTACTCTCCCTGAATGATTGACATCATGCCAATCATGGGTACTGTGTTCTGCATATCCTCTGAAGCCATGGGAATTTCTTCCTCTGACTCACTGGAGGTCTCAGAATAATGTGAACGGTTACTTGGCTCTGCTACACTACCTACAGAAGAAATTACACTTCTTCAGCTTCCTAGGGTTCTTCTGGATCTCAGGTTCATCCACTTCTAAACTCTGATCAGTCTCTGCTACCCTTGGGCCTTTGGCACTCTTAACTACAGGTCAAAAATTTCCAGAAGACTTAGGCTGGAAAAAATGAATGAAGAAGAATTTTCTACAGATCACGATACTTGTCTCCAAAAATCCACGATACACGATCTCTGGGTTCAGATGATACACGATCCCTGACAAATATCGCGATATCTGATAAACGATACCGATCGCTTGAGTGAAACGATACCGATACTTGGAAGAAAACGATACACGATATTTGATCACAGGCGATACACGACCTCTCACGATACTTGACTACCACGATACTTGACTACCACGATACTTGACTACCACGATACTTCGGACAAACGATACTTGGCTCCCAACGATACACGATACTTGAGATCCATGATACACGATCTCTGAATTGGAACGATCGACGATACACGATATTTGGTAAGTATCGCGATCTCTGAGAAGCGATACACGATACTTAACCCAAACGATACGCGACCAACGATCACCGATATTTGAACGAAACGATAAGCGATCTTAGGCAAGTATCGCGATCTCTATGAAACGATACATGATACTTAAGCCAAACGATACACGATCTTTCTCCAAACGATCGCTGGCAAAACGATACACGATACTTGTTAGGTATCGCGATCGCTGAACCAAACGATACACGATCGGAGGGAAATATCGCGATACTCAACCACAGGAGCAAAACGATACTTGATAAGTATCGCGATACTCGACCGCGGGAGTAAAACGATACTTGACCCTTAGACAATTTTTGAGAAATGTTTTTTAAGTTTTGTTTTGATGCCCTTGTTTTCCTAGTTCCTCTCTCCTCTCCTCACTCTCTGTATCAAGCAACACACTCCTTTTACCCCCTGCAGATCTCAGACGATACCTGTCGCAGATCGTTTCACTCTGAAAGACTTGATTTATGTAATGAGGTTGATGGAATGATACAAAAGCTTACCTTAGGATTCTATCACAACCCTCTACTCCTCCTGACTAACTCTGCGTAGCTCCGATTGCTCCACACTCCGTCCACGATCTCTGCCACAGCTCACGATACTCGACGCTCTCTCTCTCGATACTCGCTCAAAAACAAGTGATTTTCAAAATGATATTTTTTGGGTTTTAAACTTGGCTTTTTTTCTATCTACTGAAAATGAAACAACAAGACAAGAAGTGAAAGCTACCCTAATCTACTCCCTCACTCTTCCTATTGTTGGAGCAAACCAATCACAAACTGGTGATTATACAGATCTTGGAGAATGCTTATGATCAGAATGAAGCAATGGAAGACATTTGCAAAATGAAGAAGAAGTCAGAATGTTGTTTTGTACACATATGTACATTAGCATAGTCATAGATGACTTAGAACTTTTGCTCAGTAAGAATTATGTACAAATTATCTATAAATACCTTGAGAAAAGTCGGGGCATGTATGAGAGCATATGTGACAATAGTTACAAGTCAAGAATTAGGGAGATAGAAGAAATGAGATAGTGAAAAATGAATTTGGTTTTGCTCTCATCACTCAGTTGTAATTTTCTGAGTTAATGAAGAAATATTGCGCCCGATCTTTTCGTGTCTGCTCCTTCTATGTTTGATCATTAGCAAAATCCTTTTGAGGATATCTAAGTTGTTAGTTAATGAGCCTGTGACCTGAATTTCAGAGTCCAATTGTAAACAGGCTAGGAGAATTGTGAATAGGAACATTCATATGTGTTGAATGTCTACAGTTCTCTGAAACAGGCGCAAATTTCGTGTTTAATCTTTTGGTCAGTGCTCACTCCATAGTTTAAAGTTTTGTGCAAGCAAGCACTTAATCTTTAAGTTGGAAGGTGATCTACTCGTGGCTAAAAGCATTTGGCAAAACGGATTAGATACTGTGAGAATCAAAGTTAAGAAGTTAGGGGTGTCTGAATCGACTTCTCAGAAGTACAGTTTCTGACATAGGTAACTTGAGAAGTTGATTTCTCAAGCCACACTTAATCTTTTGGAGTAATTCAACTTGGAATAGTTGCGCAATCTCTAGGAGATGATTCGTACAAAGTTTCATCAAAAACTTTACACGTTTGATAAGTCAATATAAGGAAATAGTGCAGCAGACTTTTCTGTGTATCACCTTCTTCACAGATTTGTTCATCTTTTGATAATTAGAAGTTGATCCTCTAAATGTGTGAAAGTTTTTGACTTATTCTTGGTATAGAGGTGCTCTAATCACAAGAATAAGTTGTTCTTTTGGAGATTAACATTCTCCATCAGTGGTATCAGAGCAGGAGACATCAATTTGAAGAAAAGGAGGATCTCGACTGCTGCAGATTCAAGAGATTCAACATTTGAAGGATCAAGAAGTGAAAGCTTGGAGTCAAAGTTCGAGGAGAAGACAAATTGACATCAAGAAAGGCAAAAGGAGCTCAATTCGAAGTAAAGGTACATACATTGTTTGTAAAGCTTGAAGATTTCAATACACAGGTGGATACAAGATGGGAGAAAGCTTGCAGATTGATAAGCTAGATAGGGAGAACTATCCAGCATGGTCCATGAGGATGGAAGCACACCTCATGAGCAAAGATCTTATATCATTTATTACAGGAGATGAAGAAAAACCAGAGTTTGCAGATCCAAGTATTCCTACTAGAGAAGAACTTGCAATGTTGAAGACTTGGATGAGAAAGGATGCTCAAGCAAGGAGTATTATCTACATGGCTGTAAATGATTACCTTCTACCTCACATCAGAGGTTTAGAAAGTGCTACAGATGTTTGGAATGCCTTGGAAGAGCATTTCCAAAATACTACTAAGTCAAGGAAGTCCTCACTATGGGCTGAGTTCACAACTTTCAAGAAGAAGAGTTCACAATCAATTTCAGATTATGTGGCAAGGATGAAAGATATTGCAGATAGCTTGGGAGCAGTGGATGAAGATATTGAAGAGGAAAAGTTGGTAAGACAAATACTTACAGGTCTAAGAGGTGATGAGAAGTGGAAGCCTTTTATCTTGTCCATAGAATTGTCACTTGATCACTTTACTCCTGATCTTAATCAATTGCTAGGACACATGCTAACCTTTGAGCAGGATCTTAAAGGAGACAATGATAGAAGTACAAGTCAAGCTATGTACTCCAAAGACAAGAAAAAGAATGGCAAGGGAAAGCAATCAAATGATGATGAAGGGAATTCAAATCAAGCCAATTTCACAAAAGGGAAGACAAATTTCAGAGGTAAAGGTAGAGGAGGTAAGAACAAAGATAATGCTAAAGCTTGTTGGATTTGTGGCAGAACAAATCATTTGGCAAATGATTGTTGGTACAATAATCAAAGTGGAGGATACAACAATCAGAATTATAGTCAAAGAGGTAGAGGAGGCAGAAACCAAAGAGGTAACTTCAGAGGAAGAGGAGGTAGGACATCCTATGGAAGAGGAGGTGGAAGAAACTTCCAATCTCAGTCCTACAACAATAATTATTACAATTATGCATCAGATCAGAAGGATGACATGACTCTTATCTTGAATGCAACTCATGAATCAATGGGAGAAGATCAAAGAGTGTTTTATATTGACTCAGGGTGCAGCAACCATCTGAGTGGGAACCTATCCTTGATGACTGATATGGAAGCAAGGGTGAATGGACATACAGTTCAAACAGGTGACAATACTAAACATAAAGTGGAGAGCATTGGATCAGTAAAGACAAAGAGTGGAAGTACACTTCTGAGTAAGGTACTTTATGTCCCTACTATTCCTAAAAATTTGATAAGTGTAGGGCAAATTGTGGAGAAAGGATATGAAGTAAGATTTACAAATGATGGTGTCTATGTACAAGATCCAAATCAGGGATATAGAACCATAATTGCAGGTAAAAAGGAGGGAAGATTGTTCACTCTCAAAGTCCAAGGTAATGTAGGACATGCATTGTTTACTTATGGAGGTCAAAAGGTATCTGAATTAGACCTATGGCATAAGAGGCTAGGTCATTTCAATGAGAGAGCTATAAAGGAAATGTCAAAGAATCAGGTGGTGCTTGGATTGCCAAACATTGAAGGGCAACATATGGTGTACAAGTGTGAAGCTTGTCAATTAGGTAAAGCACATAAAAGTTCTTATAACAAATCAGGGTACAAGTATTCAAACATGCTTGAATTGGTTCATACAGATGTATGGGGTCCCTCAAGGGACTATAGCATAAATGGATCCAGATATTATGTGTTGTTTGTTGATGATGCAACCAGGTGGATTACTTTGTATGTAATCAAGGACAAATCAGAAGTCTTCAAGACATTCAAACATTTCCATGCTTATGCAGAAAGGATCACAGGACAAAAGCTAAAGAGGTTAAGATCAGATGGAGGGGGAGAGTATTTCTCAAAAGAGTTTGATGATTATTTGTGGAATGCAGGTATCAAAAGAGAAGTGACTTGCAGGTACTCCCCTCAACAAAATGGAGTAGCAGAAAGGAGGAATAGGACTCTTGTAGAGTTTGCAAGAGCCATGATGAAGGAAAAGAATTGTCCAAATTACTTATGGGCAGAGGCCATTAACACTGCAACATACCTTGTGAATAGGTTGCCTTGTAAAGCTTTGGATGGAGGAACCCCTTATGAAGCATGGTGGGGTAAGAAACCTAGTCTTGATCATTGTAAAGTATTTGGATGTATTGCATATGCTTATGTTCCTTCACAATTAAGACATAAGCTAGAACCAAAAGCAGAGAAGTATGTGTTTATTGGATATGATGATAGACAAATGGGTTACAGGTTGTGGAGTCCATCCACAAAGCAATTTCTTGTTACTAAAGATGTAACATTTGATGAGCAAAACACATGGTATACAGGATCACCAAATGAGTATGCAGGTGTTGAAGAAATTCAAAGGAAAGGAAAGGCAAAGGTAAAGGTATGTGAAGAAATTATTGATGAAGTTGACTCTAGATGTAGAGTGCAGGATCATGTAGAAGAAGGGCCAAGATTTGATCCAGAATCAAATGAGGCTGAAACTTCAAGAAGTGCAGAAATCAGAAGATCTACAAGAGAAAGGAAAGAGCCTATAAGGTATAGTTATGATACATCTTTCCTAACAACAAGAGATTATGCTTACATTGTGAAAACAGAAGAAGACCCAATTACTTTTGAAGAAGCCAAAGGTAAACAGAATTGGGAGAAGGCAATGCAAGAAGAGTATGATGCTCTACTTGAGAATGAAACTTGGGAGTTAGTACCAAGACCAAAGAATCAGAAGGTCATTGGATGCAAGTGGGTATACAAAACAAAGAGGTTTGCAGATGGTAAGGTGTCTAGATATAAGGCTAGACTAGTGGTTAAAGGTTATGCCCAAACTTATGGGATAGATTATGATGAGACCTTTAGTCCTGTTGCTAAGATGTCTACAATTAGGACATTGATTGCTATTGTTGCTTGCAAAGGATGGAAATTATCACAATTGGATGTGAAGAATGCATTTCTTAATGGTTACATTGCAGATGAAGTATATATGGAGCAACCAGAAGGTTTCATGGAGTCAATTGGATCAGATTATGTGTGTAAGCTCAAGAGAGCTTTATATGGGTTGAAGCAAGCCCCAAGAGCTTGGAATTACAGATTGGTCAAGTTCTTGAATGAATGTGGATTTCAAGCATCAAAGGCAGATAGTAGCTTGCTAGTGAAGGCAAGTGAAAATGGATATATTTACATGTGCATTTATGTTGATGATATTATTGTTACAGGAACAGATGCTCAAGGAATCAATGAACTCAAGAAGCAAATAGAGAAGGAGTTTAAGATAAGTGACTTGGGAAACTTATCTTATTTTCTAGGAATGCAGATTGTGTATACTCAACATGGAGTATATGTTTCACAAGAGAGATACTTGAAGAATCTTTTGATCAAGTTTAACATGGAAGATTGCAAGACCTCAACCACACCATTGGAGGTAAATCATAAATTAAGCAGGTATGGAGGTGAAGAGTTCAATGACATGAAGAAATATCAGAGTTTGGTAGGTAGTCTAATCTATGCTACCTTGACAAGACCAGATCTATCATATGCAGTAGGTGTGTTGTCACAATTTATGCATTGTCCAAAGAAGACTCATTGGATTGCAGCCCAAAGGGTACTCAGATATATCAAAGGAACCCTAAGTGAAGGTTTGTACTATGGTTTCACTTCTGACACAAGAATCAAAGTGTTTAGTGATGCAGATTGGGCAGGTGACTCAGATGATAGAAGGTCTACTCATGGATATCTATGTTATGTTGGAGACAAGTTAGTGTCTTGGTGTTCAAAGAAGCAACACACAGTTGCTTTATCATCCACAGAGGCTGAGTATAAGGGAATGGTAGAAGCTGCAAAAGAAGTTATATGGTTGAAGACCTTGATGAAAAGTTTTGAGACTGATCATAGTACTCCAATAATTTTTGGAGACAATATGAGTTCTTTGTATTTGGCAGCTAACCCTGTTTTTCATGCCAGGACTAAGCATATAGAGATACAGTATCATTTCTTGAGGGAAAAGGTACTTGATAAAGAGATTGAAGTGATGTACACTCCAACAAAAGAACAAGTGGCAGATATGATGACAAAGAGTTTGGATGGACCTAAGCTACAGAGATTTAAGGAGATGGCAGGAGTGAAGAAGAATGGAATAATCACAATTAGTGATTGAGGGGGAGCTGTTGGAGCAAACCAATCACAAACTGGTGATTATACAGATCTTGGAGAATGCTTATGATCAGAATGAAGCAATGGAAGACATTTGCAAAATGAAGAAGAAGTCAGAATGTTGTTTTGTACACATATGTACATTAGCATAGTCATAGATGACTTAGAACTTTTGCTCAGTAAGAATTATGTACAAATTATCTATAAATACCTTGAGAAAAGTCGGGGCATGTATGAGAGCATATGTGACAATAGTTACAAGTCAAGAATTAGGGAGATAGAAGAAATGAGATAGTGAAAAATGAATTTGGTTTTGCTCTCATCACTCAGTTGTAATTTTCTGAGTTAATGAAGAAATATTGCGCCCGATCTTTTCGTGTCTGCTCCTTCTGTGTTTGATCATTAGCAAAATCCTTTTGAGGATATCTAAGTTGTTAGTTAATGAGCCTGTGACCTGAATTTCAGAGTCCAATTGTAAACAGGCTAGGAGAATTGTGAATAGGAACATTCATATGTGTTGAATGTCTACAGTTCTCTGAAACAGGCGCAAATTTCGTGTTTAATCTTTTGGTCAGTGCTCACTCCATAGTTTAAAGTTTTGTGCAAGCAAGCACTTAATCTTTAAGTTGGAAGGTGATCTACTCGTGGCTAAAAGCATTTGGCAAAACGGGTTAGATACTGTGAGAATCAAAGTTAAGAAGTTAGGGGTGTCTGAATCGACTTCTCAGAAGTACAGTTTCTGACATAGGTAACTTGAGAAGTTGATTTCTCAAGCCACACTTAATCTTTTGGAGTAATTCAACTTGGAATAGTTGCGCAATCTCTAGGAGATGATTCGTACAAAGTTTCATCAAAAACTTTACACGTTTGATAAGTCAATATAAGGAAATAGTGCAGCAGACTTTTCTGTGTATCACCTTCTTCACAGATTTGTTCATCTTTTGATAATTAGAAGTTGATCCTCTAAATGTGTGAAAGTTTTTGACTTATTCTTGGTATAGAGGTGCTCTAATCACAAGAATAAGTTGTTCTTTTGGAGATTAACATTCTCCATCACCTATTCTCCTCCTACTACTCACTTCCCTAAACTAACAACTCACTACACACACTCCAAGAATGAGAAGTAGCAAGTGCGGCTGAAAATGACTTACCAAAGAAGAGAAGATTTCCACTCCTCCACTTACTTCAATGCCAAAAGCTACTTACCATCACACGAATGCCTCGGTTTGATTCGTCACTCCCCGGCAACAGCGCCAAAAAGTGTGTTGACCTAAGTATCAACTTAGGGACTTGCGGAGAAAGAGACTATACCTCAATCCCCTCACAAGTGCATATAGTGGGGATACACGCTTTTAATTATCAATCCAAAGAGTATACAAACCTAGCCGAGTGTATGAGGACATGCAATCATGCAATGGTTAATGCAAGTGAACTACTCAAAGAATGTAAATGAGGCAAAGACTTATCTAACCAAGCTTCAACTGTTGGTTATGGCGAAACGATACTTGGAGCAGCAGCCGTCAGTATTTTGGACTTTTCTCCTAGCTCCAAACTCCAAATATAGTGAATAGCATATGCCTTTCGAAGCTCTCGAGAAGACGCATCCAATGGCAGTGGTTTCACTTAATTCTGACGCTCCTACTTCAAGTTATGAGCAAAATATTGAGTCACAGGAAATACATTCCTACACTTCAGCACTTCCTACACTTCGCACACACCTTACCTACAGCAAACAAACACTTTCATGGATAGACAACACTCACAAGCACTCTTTCCAAGCAATACACATGCACACAAGCTCACGAAGAAGAAGATACAGAGTGAAGAAGACACAAATTCGAATTTCTGTGCTCTCTATTCTCACAATGGCAAAAAGTTCTTTACAAAGAGTCACATTTGACTTATATACTAGTGCCCTAAAAATGGTCCTTTCACACAAGAGACCGGCACTTTATTCACTAAAAGACTAATTTCCTACTATTTTACATGGGTAAATCTCTAATCTTCTGTGGGGATGCATCTAGAGGACTCCTCTAGTGCATTTACAAAGGGAAATATATTACAAGAATGAGTATGATACAAAAAATATGATGTCCACATCGGAAAAATTTTGGGGCCCGTCTTTTTCTCTGCTTTGTACTTTCTTTAGCTCTGCAACAGGGACCAAAACATGTTCAAGGTAATGTTAACCTTAGTCTTTCCCCTTCTTTAGACACCACAAGAGTGTAGCTTAATGGCAAGAGATTGCCATGGTTAAGCAAGCTCTGGCGGGAACAGTATTGGGATGGGTGACCTCTTGAGAAGTATCGGGAGCCTCTATCTTCCTTGACCATTGAGGTCCTCCCTCGCGCGCAACCAATGGTGCCAACAGTGACTTCGGTGACTTTGATGACAAGGTATGCCAAGGTATATGCCTTGGTCGCTGCCTTAGTCGCAAGCCTTGGAGAAAGTCGAGGGGGGTGGGTGCTCACTTCGCTTTTGCATCGCACTGCTCTGATACCAGTGAAGTAATTTGATAGTGATGCACCACAGTGTGCTCTCCTTCTTGAGAGCTCGACAACAATATCCTCAGAGTAGAAAACCGAGCTCCTAAAGCTGCACACAGTACTCCGCATAGAGGCTACAGGATACGTAGAAAACACAGTACACAGGGAGCATGAAGACAAATGCAACAACGTAACGACTGGAAATACTCATGAATGAATGACTCTCCTCCCAACCATATGCCTCTATATATAGCTCTCTCCAAGGGACTGCCTGCATGGGCAGGTGGATACTAACCATCCAAGTGTCAGCCATGTAACTACATGTGCGCCAAGTGTCCCAGTTAGCCAGAGTTAACTCCAGTGGATGCTTCTAGAAGGTTCTAGAGCTCTTTGGGCAAAACACTCTTCCCATGTACCCCATGGGGATTGAACCCAAGACCTCTTCCTTCACACCCTTGAGTCTTAACCATTAGGCTAAGTGGATTACTTGGTTACAAGAGTAAATGACCTAGTAGTAAGTATAGACTCAAGATCTTTGGCCACACAAACGAATGACCAAACGGAGTCCGATTTCAGATCTGTCTGAACGAATCGGATCCCTAGATCACAAACTTACTTTTTTACATTCTTTCCCCCTTGGAAAATATTTTCATCCTCAAAAATTAGAGCTATACATACTGTAGGCAACCCCCGAGCCTCATGTTCTAAAACTTGAAGAACATGCATTCATTCAAACAGGTTATTTACTTAGAACTTGAAAGTAAAAAACCTTATCATATTCTAGATCTTGAAGAACATGATCGGTTTATCTACTCAAAACTTGAAAGTAGAAAACCTTCTTTATTTGGGACCAACTTAAAACTTGAAAGCTGGAAAACGTCATTGGATTGTGGAAACTTTTTCCCATGTTGTATTTTCTTCAGTTCCATCCTTCCACTTTACTAAGCACTCTTCATACAAGTGACTTCTTGTACATTTATCTCGGGTGTGAAGTATCCTTTCAAGTTCATGAGGAACTGTTTCATTTACTAGAATAGGAAGTATGACCTGTTGTCCAACTAGATTATCTGAATCTCTTAGACTCTTCCTAAGTCGACTAACATGAAACACTGGATGAATCCAACTATCATCTGAAAGTTGTAATTCATAAGCCCACAAACCAACTTCCTTGGTGATTGGAAAAGGACCGCAATATCTAGGCGACAACTTGGCGCATTGACCAGTCTTGAACTTTTCCGATCTTTCAAGAATACGAAGATAAACTTGATCGCCAACCTAAAAAGTAACATCTCTTCGCTTTGGATCGGCATAAGCCTTTGCACAATCTTGAGCTTTCTTTAAGTTTTCTTTAGCTAACTTAAGTTTAAAGTTCATGTCTTGAAGGAACTCTTGAGCTGCTTGAACTCGTTCATTTTGAAGTCCCACTGTGTAAGGAGACCTAGGCTGGAAACCGTACATCAACATGAATGGACTAAATTCAGTTGATGAATTCTTGGCACTGTTATAGGCAAACTCAGCTAAAGGAAGATAATCTTCCCAATCAGTCTCTTTGGAAGTAACATAAGCTCTGAGTATGTCTTCCAAGATTTGATTGACTTTCTCTGTCTGTCCATCCGTCTGGGGATGTTCAGCTGTACTTAAACTTAGTTTAGTTCCAAGTCTACTAAAGGCGTCACCAAAAATGACTTGTAAATTGAGCATCTCTATCAGAAACTATGTCTACTGGAAGACCATAGAGTCTATAAAGTTGATTTACAAATATTTTTGCAAGTTATAGTCTTATAAGTAGTCTTGACTGGAATAAACTGAGCAAGTTTAGTCAATCGATCAACTACAACCCAGACTGAATCAAAGCCCTTCTAAGTGCGGGGTAATCCAGAAATGAAATCCATGGAAATGCTTTCCCACTTTCCTTTGGGAATTTCCAAAGGATGCAACAATCTTCCAATTTTAAGTCGTTCAAACTTATTTACTTGACATTTATGGCACTTGGACACATAGTTTTGCACCTCTCGATGCAAACTAGGCCAATAAAAATGTCTTTTCACTAACTCATAGGTTTGGTTAATACCAGGATGTCCTGCACTTGGAGCATCATGGCATTCGAAAAGTACTTGATTTCGTATGTCCATTATACTTGGGACACAAACCTTACCTTTATAAAGCAAATATTCATCTTGGAGAGAATAGTGTTTAAACTTTCTCTCAGAAGTACTTGCTTCATTTTGTTTAGCTTGTTTAGCTGCTTTCCATGCTTGACTGAAGCTTGGCGTGCATAAGCTCTTTTCCAAATTCTGCTCTCGGCTGTCTAGAGATGCGTGCCGCAATCATCTTCATGGTTTAGCTTAGGAGCTAAGAGTACCAAAAGACTAATCATCTCTAGTGTGATCGGCGGATTCGAACCCTGTACCTCCCCATGAGAGAAAGCTCTCTTAACCACAGTGCAAATTCTTATTCTTGACATACAATCTGAAGCGGTAGCAGCTTTGTATATGCTTTTGGCGCAGAAGAAGGCCTTATGAAGGAGCAAAAGCATTTACAACCTCTGTTGTTGGAACCTCTCCCTTGGGAAGCGCTCGTCTATCCACGAAGAAAAGATCAAACTCTGTAATCGGCAGATAAGACATGACTTTTGATCTAATTTCTGCGCAGAGATACAAAAAGGAGTTGGGGCCGGGAATCGATCCCGTGACCTTGCAGTGAGACTACAGTGACTTATCCACTGAGGTAGAGGCTTTTGGTGACTACTCTCTCTGCAGATTACTTATTGTTCCAATCTTATCTCTGCTTTGCTAATCCCGAGCGGAGATCTTCTCATTTTGATTAATCTTTGGAGTTTGCTCATTACCCCAACCGAGCCCGTGTGCATATCTGTGCTGATCAAAGCTGTAGAAAGCTAAAAGTTTGAGCAAATGTCAATAGAAGTGGAGCTGTGGAGTGAAGATCTGGAGGCCTATCTTCGTCATAATTCTAGCACTTTCGGCTAGAATCAAGTCGACCTCGATGGACCAAATCATCAGGGACGATTTCTTGTGATATTCTTGCATAGCTCTGTTGATTTTGATTGCACACACCACCTGCATTAGGAATACTAAGTTAGTTTAATAACGCTCTGTGTGCGATGGAGGGGACTTCTAGCCATGTCTCGCTTACAAGTACTACTAGTGCGTCAATGTATGTTTCCATTCCTATGTTAGTAACATCCTCATTCATGACTAGACCACCAATAGTTGCACGTGCATTGAGACATTGAGGATTCTACGAGAAAAGGGGAAACAAACACTACTTTAAACGAGGAGAAAGATATGGAAAGTAGGATGTTGCTAGTTGAGCAAAGACTTGGACAGTTGTCCAGTATTTCAGATGAGGTTGCGGTACTCCGTCAATCTGTTGATGGAATCCAAGATCACCTTAAGGCCATTCTGAACTTACTTCAGACGCCTAGGGATATCAGTAAGACTACTTTAGGTAGTCACATAGATATGATCGCCACTTCTCCAATGTCTATTAGGATGGAAAAGGATAAGGGATTATCCTCTCCCCAGATAGACATGTTTCCCCTAACGAGAAGTATGAGCCGTCTTAGTTTGATATCTTCTACTCCTTTGTTTGCCACTTTGGTAGGGATGTCAGAAAGCCATAACCGCCCCGTGGATCTTTCCTTAGGAAAGGAGATCCGTCCTCCTTATTTCTCTGGAGAGGATAAGGATAGGAACAAAGATGCGGTTTTGACTTTCTTGGAGAAATGGAATGATGTCCATGAACTCAAACATACCCCCGATCATGTGAGAGTAGTAGAAGCGAGCTTATCACTAGGACCCAAAGCTTATACTTGGTGGATGAGTCTCTCTGAGACTCACAAGAAACCTACTACCTGGGTTGAACTTTCCCACCTTTTCAAGAAAGAGTTTCTCCCCGAGAATGAGGAGGAATGCAATTGGGAGGCGTGGGATAAAATTCAACAGAAAGGTAGACCGTTATCAGTGTATATTTTAGATTACCGAGATGTTATTTTGAAATTAAAGAACTTAGATGACTTTCATCGTCTTTGCGGTTTTGTCAGAGGACTTAACCAGTGAATTCGAAATGAAGTCAAAAGGCATGCACCAAAATCCCTAGAAGAGGCGATTAAGGTTGCCCAGATTTATGAGGATAACTCACGTCTGGATGTCCCGCAAGAAAGCAATTATTCCCAGAAGAATAACTTTAAGCGTAAGGGCAAGGGGACTAGATCAAATGAAAGGGTGACTAAAAAACCTCGTGTTTTTAGACACGTCCTTTCTCCAGAAGATCATGATAAAGCGCAAAAAGAAAATTTGTGCTTTAAGTGTCTCAAGCCAGGACATTGTAGTCGTGCATGTCCAGTTGGAAGAGAAAGTAAGGGAAAGGGTAAGCAACAAATACATCTGATTCAAACTTTGGACTTGGATGCAAATTCAAGTGCAAAGAAGGTTCAGATAATGCACTGCGATAGTACCCATTCATGTCAAATCTCCAAAAACATGTGGCAACCTCAAGAATTTGGTCCACATGATTTGGTCAAGCTGCATGGATTAGTAAAAGGGCACACCATCCGGATAATGGTGGATGACTCTGCTACGCATAATTTTATTAGTTATGCGTTAGTGAAAAAACTGACTGTTCCTCAGAAAACATCTCCTCATAAATACATTGTTTCCATGATGCATGGTCAAGACACCCGTGTTTGGGACACAATGATATGTAATTTGGAACTAGAAATCCAGGGATTTAAAGACACCTTGGACTTCCAAATAATGAACATGGATCGGGTAGATCTGGTATTAGGGAGAGAGTGGCTATGGAGTCTAGGACCTTCATTGACCACGTGTTATTTTACTAATACTTTGGAATTCCAGCGTGACGGTGTAGTGTATAAAATCAAGGGTGAGCGTGATGTTCCAAGTATCCCTTTGATTTCATATACTGAACCTAAGAAACTTGTAAGTAATGAAGCTAGGACTCAAGCTTTTCTTGTCCTTGTAACAGATTCTAATAATATAAATCAAGTTTCTTATGTCTCGTCCTTTATTCCTCGAGAAGTTCATGTTAAATTTAACAATTTAATGAAGGAATTTAAAGATGTGTTCCCTAAGGAACTCCCCTACAGCTTGCCACCCTCTCATGGAAACATCGATCACAGCATAGATCTGTTTTTGGGTACCAAGCCAAAATCTCAAAACCCATACCGCCTCCCCTATATCCAGAATAGAGAAGTAGAAAATCAGATTCAAGAATATATGGATAAAGGATTTATCCGCCCAAGCCAGTCTCCATGGGCAACACCCATCCTTCTAGTGAAAAAGAAAGATGGAACTATGAGGCTATGCGTAGATTATAGGGCGTAAAACAATCTTACGATAAAGAACAAGTATCCCATGCCACTAGTCGAAGATCTTTTCGATAGTTTAAAGGGAGCTATAGTCTTTTCTAAGGTTGATTTACGCCAAGGTTATCATCAGATCAGAATCAAAGATGATGATATTCCCAAGACAGCCTTTCGAACAAAGTTTGGTCACTACGAGTTTTTAGTGATGCCGTTCAGGTTGACAAACGCACCCGCAACATTTATGACTTTGATGAATCAAGTGCTTAAGCCATATTTGGGAAAATTTGTTGTTGATTTTCTCGATGATATTATCATCTACAGTAAAGATCATGAAAGTCACTTAGAGCACTTGAAAAAAGTTTTTCAACTACTTCGCGATAATAAACTTTACGGTAAAGAGTCAAAATGTGAATTCTTTACCCCAGAAGTAAAGTATTTAGGCCATATTGTTTCCGCGGAAGGAATCAAAGTTGACCCTGAAAAGGTCCAAGTGATTCTTAAATGGCCTGAGCCCAAGACGGTTCGAGAACTACAAAGTTTTCTCGGATTGGCAAGATATTATCGGAAGTTTGTGGCTGGATATTCCAAGATTGCAGTACCTTTGACGGATCAACTCAAAGGGAAGCATCAAAAGTTAAATTGGAAAGAAGAGCAAGCAAAGAGTTTTCAAGAACTTAAACTTGCTTTAGCATCGGCCCCGGTTCTACAGATCATAGATCCGAACAAGCCTTTCCAATTAGAGACAGATGCAAGTTCATCTGCAGTAGGAGCAGTACTAAGCCAAGATGGTCGACCAATAGCTTTCTAGAGTAGAAAGCTAAGTCCTACTCAGCAAAACTACTCTACCTATGAGCGAGAGATGTTCGCTATTATAAATGCTCTAAAGAAATGGCGGCATTACTTGTACGGATCAAAGTTGACCATAGTCTTTGGTCAAGAGAGCATTAAGTGGTTTGCAAACCAACATGATCTTAGAGGTAGAAAAGCTAGATGGGCCGAACAGCTGCAAGAGTTTGATTATGAGCTGAGGTACAGAAAAGGAAAGTTCAATGCAGTGGCAGACGTCTTAAGTCGGATGCCTATGTTGAACAATCTAAGTTTTGTACAAATTCAAAGTGAATTTATTTCAACTTTGAAAGGAAGCTGCAAAGAGGATCCAAGCTTCAGTCAAGCATGGAAAGTAGCGGAACAAGCTAAACAAAATGAAGCAAGTACTTCTGAGAGAAAGTTTAAACACTATTCTCTCCAAGATGAATATTTGCTTTATAAAGGTAAGGTTTGTGTCCCAAGTATAATGGACATACGAAATCAAGTACTTTTCGAATGCCATGATGCTCCAAGTGCAGGACATCCTGGTATTAACTGAACCTATGAGTTAGTGAAGCGACATTTTTATTGGCCTAGTTTGCATCGAAATGTGCAAAACTATGTATCTAAGTGCCATAAATGTCAAGTAAATAAATTTGAACGACTTAAAGTTGGAGCATTGTTGCATCCTTTGGAAATTCCCAAAGGAAAGTGGGAAAGCATTTCCATGGATTTCATTTCTGGATTACCGCGCACTCAAAAGGGCTTCGATTCAGTCTGGGTTGTAGTTGATCGATTGACTAAACTTGCTCAGTTTATTCCAGTCAAGACTACTTATAAGACTCCAGAACTTGCAAAAATATTTGTAAATCAACTTTATAGACTCTATGGTCTTCCAGTAGACATAGTTTCTGATAGAGATGCTGGATTTACTTTGGTGAGCAGTCTTTAGTAGACTTGAAACTAAATTAAGTTTAAGTACATTTGAACATCCCCAGACGGATGGACAGACAGAGAAAGTCAATCAAATCTTGGAAGACATACTCAGAGCTTATGTTACTTCCAAACAGACTGATTGGGAAGATTATCTTCCTTTAGCTGAGTTTGCCTATAACAGTGCCAATAATTCATCAACTGAATTTAGTCCATTCATGTTGATGTACGGTTTCCAGCCTAGGTCTCCTTATGCAGTGGGACTTCAAAATGAACGAGTTCAAGCAGCTCAAGAGTTCCTTCAAGACATGAACTTTAAACTTAAGTTAGCTAAAGAAAACTTAAAGAAAGCTCAAGATCGTGCAAAGGCTTATGCCGATCCAAAGCGAAGAGATGTTACTTTTCAGGTTGGCGATCAAGTTTATCTTCGTATTCCTGAAAGATCGGAAAAGTTCAAGACTAGTCAATGCGCCAAGTTGTCGCCTAGATATTGCGGTCCTTTTCCAATCACCAAGAAAGTTGGTTTGTGGGCTTATGAATTACAACTTCCAGATGTTAGTTGGATTCATCCAGTGTTCCATGTTAGTCGACTTAGGAAGAGTCTAACAGTTTCAGATAATCTCATTGGACAACAGGTCATACTTCCTATTCTAGTAAATTAAACAGTTCCTCATGAACCTGAAAGGATACTTCGCACCCGAGATAAACGTACAAGAAGCCACTTGTATGAAGAGTGCTTAGTAAAATGGAAGGATGGAACTGAAGAAAATTCAACATGGGAAAAAGTTTTCACAATCCAACGACGTTTTCCAGCTTTCAAGTTTTAAGTTGGTCCCAAATAAAGAAGTTTTTCTACTTTCAAGTTTTAAGTAGATACACCGATCGTGTTCTTCAAGATCTAGAATATGATAAGGTTTTTTACTTTCAAGTTCTAAGTAAATAACCTGTTTGAATGAATGCATGTTCTTCAAGTTTTAGAACATGAGGCTCGGGGGTCGCCTACAGTATGTATAGCTCTAATTTTTGAGGACGAAAATATTTTCCAAGGGGGGAAGAATGTAATAAAGTAAGTTTGTGATCTAGGGATCCGATTGGTTCAGAAAAATCTGAAATCGGACTCCGTTTGGTCATTCGTTTGTGTGGCCAAAGATCTCGAGTCTAGACTTACTAGTAGGTCATTTACTCTTGTAACCAAGTAATCCACTTTGCCTAATGGTTAAGACTCAAGGGTGTGAAGGAAGAGGTCTTGGGTTCAATCCCCATGGGGTACATGGGAAGAGTGTTTTGCCCAAAGAGCTCTAGAACCTTCTAGAAGCATCCACTGGAGTTAACTCTGGCTAACTGGGACACTTGGCGCACATGTAGTTACATGGCTGACACTTGGATGGTTAGTATCCACCTGCTCATGCAGGCAGTCCCTTGGAGAGAGCTATATATAGAGGCATATGGTTGGGAGGAGCATAGGCATCCGACTTAAGGCATCTACCACTGCATTGAACTTTCCTTTTCTGTACCTGAGCTTGTAATTGAACTCTTGCAACTGTTCGGCCCATCTAGCTTTTCTACCTCTAAGATCAGGTTGGTTTGCAAACCACTTAATGCTCTCTTGATCAAAGACGATGGTCAACTTTGATACGTACAAGTAATGGCGCCATTTCTTTAGAGCATTTATAATAGCGAACATCTCTCGCTCATAGGTAGAGTAGTTTTGCTGAGCAGGACTTAGCTTTCTACTCTCGAAAGCTATTGGTCGACAATCTTGGCTTAGTACTGCTCCTACTGCAGATGAACTTGCATCTGTCTCTAATTGGAAAGGCTTGTTCGGATCTATGATCTGTAGAACCGGGGCCGATGCTAAAGCAAGTTTAAGTTCTTGAAAACTCTTTGCTTGCTCTTTTTTCCAATTTAACTTTTGATGCTTCCCTTTGAGTTGATCCGCCAAAGGTACTGCAATCTTGGCATATCCAGCCACAAACTTCCGATAATATCCTGCCAATCCAAGAAAACTTTGTAGTTCTCGAACCGTCTTGGGCTCAAGCCATTCAAGAATCGCTTGGACCTTTTCAGGATCAACTTTGATTCCTTTCGTGAAAATAATATGGCCTAAATACTTTACTTTTGGGGTAAAGAATTCACATTTTGACTCTTTACCGTAAAGTTTATTATCACGAAGTAGTTGAAAAACTTTTTTCAAGTGCTCTAAGTGACTTTCATGATTTTTACTGTAGATCAGAATATCATCGAGAAAATCTACAACAAATTTTTCCAAATACGGCTTAAGCACTTGATTCATCAAAGTCATAAATGTTGCGGGTGCGTTTGTCAACCCGACGGCATCACTAAAAACTCATAGTGACCAAACTTTGTTTGAAAGGCTGTCTTGGGAATATCATCATCTTTGATTCTGATCTGATGATAACCTTTGCGTAAATCAATCTTAGAAAAGACTGCAGCTCCCTTTAAACTATCGAAAAGATCTTCGACTAGTGGTATGGGATATTGTTCTTTATCGTAAGATTGTTTAATGCCCTATAATCTATGCACAGCCTCATAGTTCCATCTTTCTTTTTCACTAGAAGGATGGGTGCTGCCCATGGAGACTGGCTTGGTCGGATAAATCCTTTATCCATATATTCTTGAATCTGATTTTCTACTTCTTGATTCTGGACATAGGGGAGGCGGTATGGATTTTGAGAATTTGGCTTGGTACCCGAAAACAGATCTATGTTGTGATCGATGTTTCCACGAGAGGGTGGCAAGCCGTAGGGGAGTTCCTTAGGGAACACATCTTTAAATTCCTTCATTAAATTGTTAAATTTAACATGAACTTCTCGAGGAATAAAGGACGAGACATAAGAAACTTGATTTATATTATCAGAATCTGTTACATCGGTGCCAAGGACAAGAAAAGCTTGAGTCTTGGCTTCATTATTTACAAGTTTCTTAAGTTCAGTATATGAAATCAAAGGGATACTTGGAACATCATGCTCACCCTTGATTTTATACACTACACCGCCGTGCTGGAATTCCAAAGTATTAGTAAAATAACACCTGGTCAATGAAGGTCCTAGACTCCATAGCCACTCTCTTCCTAATACCAGATCTACCCGATCCATGTTTATTATTTGGAAGTCCAAGGTGTCTTTAAATCCTTGGATTTCTAGTTCCAAATTACATATCATTGTGTCCCAAACACGGGTGTCTTGACCATGCATCATGGAAACAATGTATTTATGAGGAGATGGTTTCTGAGGAAGAGTCAGTTTTTTCACTAACGCATAATTAATAAAATTATGCGTAGCAGAGTCATCCATCATTATCCGGATGGTGTGCCCTTTTACTGATCCATGCACCTTGACCAAATCATGTGGACCAAACTCTTGAGGTTGCTACATGTTTTTGGAGATCTGACATGAATGGGTACTGTCGCAGTGCATTATCTGAACCTTCTTTGCACTTGAATTTGCATCCAAGTCCAAAGTTTGAATCAGATGTATTTGCTGCTTACCCTTTCCCTTACTTTCTCTTCCAACTGGACAGGCACGACTACGATGTCCTGGCTTGAGACACTTAAAGCACAAATTTTCTTTTTGCGCTTTCTCATGATCTTCTTGAGAAAGGACGTGTCTAAAAACATGAGGTTTTTTAGTCACCCGTTCATTTGATCTAGTCCCCTTGCCCTTGCGCTTAAAGTTATTCTTCTAGGAATAACTACTTTCTTGCGAGACATCCAGACGTGAGTTATCCTCATAAATCTAGGCAACCTTAATCACCTCTTCTAGGGATTTTGGTGCATGCCTTTTGACTTCATTTCGAATTCGCTGGTTAAGTCCTCTAACAAAACCGCGAAGACGATGAAAGTCATCTAAGTTCTTTAATTTCATAATAACATCTCGGTATTCTGAAATATACACTGATAACGGTCTACCTTTCTGTTGAATTTTATCCCACGCCTCCCAATTGTGTTCCTCCTCGTTCTTGGGGAGAAACTCTTTCTTGAAAAGGCGGGAAAATTCAACCGAGGTAGTAGGTTTCTTGTGAGTCTCAGAGAGACTCATCCACCAAGTATAAGCTTTGGGTCCTAGTGATAAGCTCGCTTCTACTACTCTCGCATGATCGGGGGTATGTTTGAGTTCATGGACATCATTCCATTTCTCCAAGAAAGTCAAAACCGCATCTTTGTTCCTATCCTTATCCTCTCCAGAGAAATAAGGAGGACGGATCTCCTTTCCCAAGGAAAGATCCACGGGGCGGTTATGGCTTTCTGACATCCCTACCGAAGTCGCAAATAAAGGAGTAGAAGATATCAAACTAAGACAGCTCATACTTCCCGTTAGAGGAAACATGTCTATCTAGGGAGAGGATAATCCCTTATCCTTTTCCATCCTAATAGACATTGGAGAAGTTGCGATCGTATCTGTGTGACTACCTAAAGTAGTCTTACTGATATCCCTAGGCGTCTGAAGTAAGTTCAGAATGGCCTTAATGGGATCTTGGATTCCATCAACAGATTGACGGAGTACCGCAACCTCATCCGGAATACTGGACAACCGTCCAAGTCTTTGCTCAACTAGCAACATCCTACTTTCCATATCTTTCCCCTCGTTTAAAGTAGTGATTGTTTTCCCTTTTCTCGCAGAATCCTCAACGTCTAATGCTACAATCGTTGATTCTATTTTAGATGCATCAGACGCATGACTAGTATTTGAAACCATAGGTGCAGATGAATGCAATGCACGTGCAACTATTGGTGGTCTAGTCATGAATGAGGATGTTACTAACATAGGAATGGAAACATACATTGATGCACTAGTAGTACTTGTAAGCGAGACGTGGCTAGAAGTCCCCTCCATCGCACACAGAGCGTTATTAAACTAACTTAGTATTCCTAGCACAGGTGGTGTGTGCAATCACAATCAAAAGAGCTATGCAAGAATATCACAAGAAATCGTCCCTAATGATTTGGTCCGTCGAGGTCGACTCGATTCTAGCCAAAAGTGCTAGAATTATGACGAAGATAGGCCTCCAGATCTTCACTCCACAGCTCCCCTTCTGTTGAACTTTGCTCGAACTTTTAGCTTTCTACATCTTTGACCACCACAGATATGCACTCAGGTTCGGTTGGGGTAATAAGCAAACTCCAAAGATTAATCAAAATGAGAAGATCTCGGCTCGGGATTAGCAGAGCAGAGATATGATTGGAACTGAATAAAATATGCAGAGAAAGAAAGCACCAAAAACCTCTACTTCAGTGGATAAGGCATTGTAGTCTCTCTGCAAGGTAGTGGGATCGATTCCCGGGTACTGCTCAGTACTGATATCTCTTTTTTAGCTCCTTATTGAGACCTTCGGCAGCGGCAACAGCGAATAACTTGATCTTCTTTGCAGAACTCTTCGCGGACGCCTGTGTACTTCGTGGACAGGCGATCGATTTCCCAAGTCGAGAACGGTGGTTCGAGTCCCGCAGGCTTACAGCAGAAATGATTAGCCTTCTTTTGCTCTTGCGTTCTTTAGCGCTGAATTGTGACAATATGCAGCGTCTTCGAATGTGGGTCGTCAGCGCCCGTGGGCTCTTTGGATAGGCGAGCGCACTCCAATTGGGGGGACAGGGGTTCGAATCCCCTGTTGTTCACAGTTGAGTACTTAAACGTTTTGGTACTCTTAGCTCCTAAGCTTCGTAATGAAGATGATTGCGTCACGCATCTCTAGACAGCCAGGAGCAGAAAAGAGCTTATGCACGCCAATAATTCACGAGCAAGATGATGAAGATGAGAGCTATGGAGAATGATCTGATACCAATGCAACAGCGTAACGACTGGAAATACTCATGAATGAATGACTCTCCTCCCAACCATATGCCTCTATATATAGCTCTCTCCAAGGGACTGCCTGCATGGGCAGGTGGATACTAACCATCCAAGTGTCAGCCATGTAACTACATGTGCGCCAAGTGTCCTAGTTAGCCAGAGTTAACTCCAGTGGATGCTTCTAGAAGGTTCTAGAGCTCTTTGGGAAAAACACTCTTCCCATGTACCCCATGGGGATTGAACCCAAGACCTCTTCCTTCACACCCTTGAGTCTTAACCATTAGGCTAAGTGGATTACTTGGTTACAAGAGTAAATGACCTACCAGTAAGTCTAGACTCGAGATCTTTGGCCACACAAACGAATGACCAAACGGAGTCCGATTTCAGATATGTCTGAACAAATCGGATCCCTAGATCACAAACTTACTTTATTACAACAAACTTCTTAGGTCCTACAAATGCGATCAAACTTACAGTCTGTGACTGACCAAACCACTATATGTTTTATTACATAACATATACAAAGAAGTTTTGAGTGGTCATTTGGCCTTTCACATGGACATTAACGGTAACAACGTGCATGAAGAAATGTATGTTTTTGAGCCCGTGGCTTTGTGCAGAAAGGGCATGAAAGCCAGGTGTGTAGGTTAAAGAAGGAATTATATGGTTTAAAGAAAGCACCACGTGCTTGGTATGAAAAGATACATGCCTACCTGATTGCACATGGCTTTGAGAACACTCCAACTGAGAGAACCTTATATGTTAAGCGTGCTAATGATGTGCTTCTTATCATTATTGTGTATGTTGATGACATGCTACTCACTGGTCCACATGACAAACATATTTCTGATTTTAAGGCTGATTTGCATGCCTCATTTGAGATGTCTGATTTGGGGCATTTGCATCATTATTTGGGCATTCAATTTATGCAAGTTGATGGTGGAATGGGTTTGTGTCAAACAAAATATATTGACACATTATTGCAGAATTTTGGCCTTGAAGATTATAAGTCTATTACCACTCCTATGGATACAGGCTTACGATTGAGTCTTCATGATGCTAGAGATGCATTTGATGTTGTTCTCTATCAAGAGTCTGTTGGAGGCTTGATTTAATTATGCATTACTCAGCCCGATATTGGGTTTGTTGTCTCACAGATGAGAAGGTTTATGCATTGCCTAGGTGTCAAGCATTGGAAGGCGGTTAAGCGCATATTTTGCTACTTGAGTGGTACTCGGATACTTGGATTGTTTTATCCCAAGGGGGGATCACTATTGCCAGATTTGCATGCTTTTTCTGATAGTGATTGGGCTAGTTGCTATGACACTCGTGTGTCCACTAGTGGCTTTTGCTTCATGGTTGGTAGCTCATGTATATCTTGGTTGAGCAAGAAGTAGCCTACTGAGTCCACTTCTATTTTTGAGGTTGAGTATAGGGCAACTTTCACAACGAGTGTTGAGTGTGTGTGGATCACACGCCTTATGGCTGATTTGGGTGTTGGTCAGTCTTCTGCCACCACCATCTTCTCTAAGCGTCGCACATGGTACTCTGCATAGAGGCTATAGAATATGTAAAGAGAACACAATGCCCATGGAGCACGAACATATTCTTCTTGGATGTTACAAATATGATCAAAGTTATAGCCTGTGTCTAACCAAGCCACTATATGTTTTATTAAAGAACATATACAAAAGTGTCCGTTGGCCATTTGGCCTTTCACATGGACACTAACGATAAAAATCTTCCACTAAAGGCAAAAAATGAAGAATGATAAAGAATACCTGAGTGTAAGTATACAAACTATACCTTTCGCCTGATGGGCATGTTACACAATATACAAGTGACTATGTGAGGTCATGAATCAAGTAACCCCCATCAAGTGACAACAGTGTCGAAAGCTATTGTGTGGTAGAGCTTTAGTCAAAGCATTTGTAGCATTATCTCGAGTATTAAGCTTCTCAAGAATAATACGCTTAGTGGCTAAGAAATCTCTAATGAAGTGATAGCTCACCTCAATGTGCATGGTCTTTGCATGATAAAGTAGATTCTTAGCCAAAACAATGGCACTCTCACTATCATTGAGCAAACGAGGTACATGTTGAGGTAGACTGTTGCAGAGCTAAAGAGCGCAGAAAACAGAGAAAAAAGACGGGCCCCAAAATTTTTCCGATTTGGACACACAATTTTTGTAACATAACCACTTTTGTATATATTTTCCGTTGTAAATGCACTAGAGGAGTCCTCTAGATGCATCCCCTCAGAAGATTAGTGAATTCTCCATGTACAATAGTAGGAAGTTAGCATTTTAGTGAATAAAGTGCCGGTCTCTTGTGTGAAAGGACCAAACTTAGGGCACTAGTATATAAGTCAAAAGTGACTCATTGTAAAGGATTTCTGGTCATTGTGAAGAAGAGCACTTCTGAAATTTCGAGTTTGCCTCTTTCATGCTGATTTTGATCTTCATTCTGCTCATGTATGTGTGTGTGATGCTTGAAATGCAGGTGTAGGATTGTTGTCTACCCCTTCCCCCTTGTTTTGAGTGGCTGTAGTGCGTGCGTAAGCTAGGAGAAGCAAAAACGCGGGTGTTAGTAGTTCCCGTAATTCACTGTTTCTGCCATAACTTGCAGCAGAGTGATCAGAATTAAGTGAAACAACCACCATTGGATTCGTCTCGTCGAGAGTTTCGAAACGAGTACCCTATTGCCTATGTTCGGAGTTCTGGGCTGGGAGAAAACCTCAAAAAACCAAAACTGCTGAAAAGAGGCTTGCGGCAACACTTCCAGTTTTTCAGTAGGTGCGGGTAGTATTAGTCTTTTCTCATGCTTGAATAGCTAACTCACTTCATTTTCTATCACGTGTGCACATGTCTTCATACACTTGGTAAGTCACTCCTTAGGATTGATAATTAAATGTGTGAAAAGAACTCCACTATATGCACTTGTATGGCAATCGAGGTATAGTCTCATTGGTACAAGTCCTTGAGTCATTGCGGCTCAAGTACACACGTTTTTGGCGCCGTTGCCGGGGAGGCACTCCACCAAGGTGCCTTCGTGATAGTTAGAGAGCAAGTGTGATCGAATCGTACTTGTAGAGGTGAATTTGTCCATTGACGAGTAGTATTCCTTTTCAGCACTTGTCACTTCTCATCCTTGAGGTGTGTGTGATAAGTTTTAGGTTTAAGTGTAGGAGGAGGGAAGAGAAGGAGGAGTTAGGGTTAGGTTAGAAGGAGAGGAAGAGTGAGGAAAAGAGGAGTAGGAGTAGGCCAAAATTCTCAGAAAATCATCAAAAATCCCAAAAAATTTTAAGTTCAGTCAAAAAAAGTATAAAAACCAAAAAATTTAGCTCATTTGACACTTCACAGTGTGCTGGTATCGTTTGCGAGCAGCGACCAGTATCGTGGACTTGGTATCGTGGCATTCAGGCAGTAAGAGCTAGGTTTTGAGCTCACATTGCAATCAAGACAATACCAAGGTAAACATTCTCTCAAATTATCTGTCAAAAACACTGTAAAAATGATCAAACAAGTGATTAAGAATCTGCGCAGTATCGCGGGGGGGGAAAACTGATATCTTTTTCATCTTATTGTGTGATACAGAGGACTAGGAAGGAAGAGGAGAGTGAGGAGAGTAAGGGGGTAAAAAAAGTTTGGGAAAAATCTTACTTTTGGCTTGAGTATCGCGATCGGTTGAGTTTTGGTATCGCGATACCAAAATTCCCTTGTATCGCGACACTCGCCATCAGTGTCGTATCGCTGGATACCTACTTTGGTATCGCGACACCATTCCGGTATCGCGACACTGAGTTGGTATCGCGATCGCACTCGATCTCTGGTATCGTATCGTCCGATACTAATACTTGGTGTCGCGACACCATTGTGGTGTCGTATCGCCTAAGTTTGTAGTATCGCGACCTCACTTTACCGAGTTGTATCGTATCGTTTGATACGGTGGTATCGCGGCACTACCCTGGTATCGCGACACTACGTTAGTATCGCGATCGTGCCCTCACAAGTGTCGTATCGTCTGTTGCTTGTCTTGGTATCGCGACACCATAGTGGTATCGTATCGCCAAGATTAGTATCGCGATCGCACTTACTGCGGTGGTATCGTAACGTCTCCTGTCAAGGATCGTATCGCGACACCACATCGAGATCGTATCGCCTCGAATCCCTAGTATCGTAATGTCTACTTTGCCGGTATCGTATCGTGGTGATCCCCAGTGGAGTATCGCGACACTATATCTGGTATCGTATCGTTTGGAGCTCTGATATCGTATCGCCGAGAGCAGTATCGCCAAGTGTGGTATCGCCCAGAATTGAACCCTTCTTTTGGCAAGCAAACTGAATCATTGGTAGAGCTGTCCCAAGTAAATCTAAGCAGCATAAAGAGAGGCCTCAGAGAGTGAATGAACTTGAGGTCAGGAAGAGTTCTAGGTAGTAGAAGGAGTGTCATATCCTCAGTAGGAAGTACAGCCCAGGCTAGTCATCACTCAGTCTACTTAGAAACTTCCAGTGACTCGGAAGAGGAGTTACTTATGGCTTCAGAAGACATGCAAGGACCTACACCAACAGGAAACTTCATGACTACTGTTGAAGGAGATTACCGTACCTCCTTACAATATGTGTCCACTAATGCCCAGGAGATTCCAATCTACCTGGATGGCTTAAACAGGTCTGTCGCCAGGATGGCAACTGCCCAAAATGTCACCATCATACCACGACCAGCTGTCAAATACGAGGGAGGTGCTTACATTGACAAAATGGGTCACATCTACATAGTAACCAAATTTCCTGAGAGGATCAATGAGAGAGGAGAATTTATGGATCCCGACAACTCTGAAGAGTTAGTGACCACCCCCAGAGGCAGGTCACAAGTATCACGGGTCTTGAGAGGAGACTTGATACCTCAAGACGACTACTTGTTGGAAGTCTACATGATTCACGGAGCAGACTTATTGCTTCAAACTGACGTACCTGTCCAAGGAATAGGAGAGAGTCCCATGACATTCTATGAGTTGAAAGACCCAGATGACGGAACTAGACTCACTTACCTAGATAAGAATCAGAGAAGATATTGGCCGGTAGGTGTCCTAGACAGGGGCGCAACACCCATCTCTGCACAGAGCCCCGCAGGGGCACGCACCAGGCTACAAAGCTAAACCCCGGGGTCCCGAGTCATGGACTTTTCAAACATCAGAGTAGGACCAAAAGTAAGAAAGGGGTAGAGGCTGAAAAGATGAAGAGGGTGACTAAGAACATCACATTCCTAGTCACTGGTGGCGTGCGTGGCAACCCGAGTCAACAGGCAAGACAACTACATCAGGCTCTCGAGTTGTAGAGCTTGAATCAAGAAGGCCATCGAATCTGCATGTCTGTCTAACTGCAGACAATACTGACCAAGGGGAGCGTGCAGTGGAAAAGCTGAAGCGCCTCTAAAACGTAATGCAAGATCAAGAAGCAGACAACACTACCCACGGGACGCGTTCGCGAAGCAAAGTCTGTCAAGGGACGACAGAGACGAAGAGGGGGAGAGTGTTGCAGAGCTAAAGAGCGCAGAAAACAGAGAAAAAAGACGGGCCCCAAAATTTTTCCGATTTGGACACACAATTTTTGTAACATAACCACTTTTGTATATATTTTCCGTTGTAAATGCACTAGAGGAGTCCTCTAGATGCATCCCCTCAGAAGATTAGTGAATTCTCCATGTACAATAGTAGGAAGTTAGCATTTTAGTGAATAAAGTGCCGGTCTCTTGTGTGAAAGGACCAAACTTAGGGCACTAGTATATAAGTCAAAAGTGACTCATTGTAAAGGACTTCTGGTCATTGTGAAGAAGAGCACTTCTGAAATTTCGAGTTTGCCTCTTTCATGCTGATTTTGATCTTCATTCTGCTCATGTATGTGTGTGTGATGCTTGAAATGCAGGTGTAGGACTGTTGTCTACCCCTTCCCTCTTGTTTTGAGTGGCTGTAGTGCGTGCGTAAGCTAGGAGAAGCAAAAACGCGGGTGTTAGTAGTTCCCGTAATTCATTGTTTCTGCCATAACTTGCAGCAGAGTGGTCAGAATTGAGTGAAACCACCACCGTTGGATTCGTCTCGTTGAGAGCTTCGAAACGAGTACCCTATTGCCTATGTTCGGAGTTCTGGGCTGGGAGAAAACCTCAAAAAACCAAAACTGCTGAAAAGAGGCTTGCGGCAACACTTCCAGTTTTTCAGTAGGTGCGGGTAGTATTAGTCTTTTCTCATGCTTGAATAGCTAACTCACTTCATTTTCTATCACGTGTGCACATGTCTTCATACACTTGGTAAGTCACTCCTTAGGATTGATAATTAAATGTGTGAAAAGAACTCCACTATATGCACTTGTATGGCAATCGAGGTATAGTCTCATTGGTACAAGTCCTTGAGTCATTGCGGCTCAAGTACACATAGACCCATATCACAAGCAAGACGAGAAAGCCACAATGCTTCTTTACATGCCTCACTTGCTGCAACATACTCTACTTCTGTGGTGGAAATAGCTGTACATTCTTGAAGATGAGATCTCCAAGAGATAGAACCTCCAACTAAATGAAAATGTACCCTGATGTAGACTTACGATTGTCTACACAACCAACATAATGAGAATCTGTGTAACCAATAATGGATGCTTTCCCTCTATCTAAGCATAGACATTTATCCTTTGTTCCACTCAGATATCTCAAAATCATCTTGCCGGCTTCCCAATGTTTCTTGCCAAGATTAGACATATATCTACTCACAACTCCCACGAAATGCAATTTCTAGTCTCGTAGCTACCACAGCATACATGAGACTACCAACAACAGATTGATAAGGAATTTGGTCATGAATTCCATTTCCTCATTTGATTTTGGGAAATCATCCTTTCTCAATTTCGTAAATGTGGGTAAAGGTGTACTCAATGCCTTTCCACCCTGCATATTGAACTTGTGAAGTACTTTGAATATGTACTCTTTTTGAGACAAGTATATGCATCTTTTAGTCCTATCACGAGTAATGCGCATGCCAAGAATATGTTTTGCATCCCCCAAATCCTTCATATTAAATGTCTGACTCAACTTCTTTTTGAGAATTGACAAATCATAAGAGGACTTCCCAAAATCAACATATCATCAACATAAAGTATCAAGCATATCAAGCTGCCATTTGAGCATCTCTTTGTGTAGAGAAAATGATCCTCATCACTTCCAGAATAGCCTTGAGACTTCATAAAAGAATCAAACTTTTGGTACAATTGTCTAGGGGACTATTTAAGTCCATACAAGCTCTTCTTGAGCTTACAAAATAGTCTTTCCTTGCCAAGAACTACATAACCCTCTAGTTGTTCCATATGGATCTCATATGTAAGATCTTCATGCAAGAAAGCACTTTTCACACCCATTTGGACTAGCTCTAAGTCCTCCATTGCAACAAATCCAAGTAACATGCATAAGATAGTCATCTTGACCACTGGAGAGAAGATTTTCTCGAAATCAACACCATGTTGTTGCTTAGAACCCTTTGCAACAAGTTTTCCTTTATACTTTGGAGAAACACTATCTGATGTGAATTTCAATTATATACCCATTTACATGTTAAAGCTTTCGTGCCCTTTGGCAAAGGTACAAAATCCCAAGTATCATTGTCATGAATAGAATCCAACTCACTCTGCATGACATGCTCCCACTTGACATGATCCTTTGTTTGCATAGTCTCTTTGTAGCAAGAAGGCTCATGGGCATCTATTAGCATAACAAAATCTAGACCTGAAACATATCTATAAGGTGGATATGAGACATGTTTAGAGCATCTCAATGGTTACTAAACAGGAACATTTGCAGATTGATGTGATCAAACATTCTCTTGAATGTCCATATGTATCATTTTTATGCATGCTAATTGGAGGACTAGTATCCTCAAATACCACTCTTCTCACTTCAACCTCCTTAATGGGTTGTTTATGCATCTTAGACTCATTGAAAATGACATCACTACTTCTAATCATTGATCATGTTTCAGGATCCCATAAGTGATATCCAAATTGTCCTTCTCAACCATATCCAAGGAAAATGCATTTCTTTGAATTATGGTCCAACTTTTTCTAAGATTCTTGGTGTAGCTCAGTGTTAGCAGTAGTCAAGGAACTGAAGGACTCACAAGGCAAGGAAGCTTACGAAGGGAGTCAGAGCGAAGAGAAGGCACAAGAAGACAGAGTAGTCAACGACGATCTGGCAAGTAGGCCATTATTTTTTCAGGACACTAAAGCATATCAAAGAGGTGGACACACAAGGAGAAGGAGCAAGTAGGGAGCTCGAAGATGTGTATGTCAAATCGTTAGAAGAAATCCCTACAACAATAGTGATTTTTATCACTAAAAGCCATTGTAGATACCATTTCATATTTTTGTAGCTCCATTTTGTGCAAGCCAAGGAGTCCTTGAGCTTGAGGAGCATTCAAAGTAGCTACCTACCAATTTTCATAATTTTTAGACTTTGTTTGAGTCTTCATACGCCCTAGAACCTAATTTTTAACTAGGCCGGACACTAGGTTTGGACACGGCCAAAACCTAGTCAAAAACTATAAATAGAGCTAGAGAGCTCATTTTTGAGTTTAGCTTGTAATTGATTTGAACTTGTATGAGCTTTTTGGAAGTAATCTAAAGAACTCCATTGCTTCTCACTCTTTGTCTTACCTTGTGTGTGTGTGTATGTGTGTGCATGTTAGTGTGCTTCTCACTCACGCACTTGTGCCTTCACTTGCTCGAGGTCTTCATACCATCCTCACGTCTTCCCGGATTGACATTAAAGGAGGTGCTACTCATCACTGAGCTACACCAAATTTTGGCGCCGTTGCCGGGGATCGAGCTTTGAGGACAAGCGTGTGATGGTAAGACGTAGAATTGAGACGTTGACATTGTAGGTAATTCCTTTACTTTTCTTATTTTTCTCTTTCCTACCTCACCATCATCATCATCTTCATCATCTTCACCATATCCGATCTCCATCTCCATCATCGCGAAAAATTTCAGTTTTTTTTATCATATCACCTTTTCCACCTCATTTCCCTCATTCCACTTGTGAGAGAGAGAGATATTGTGTGCGTTGTTTTTGCATGTTTCTTGAGCATTCTTGCAGGTTCTTGCTGCATCATCATCTCCAGCACTCTGTGCAGGTACGAAAAATCACGAAACTGTCTCTGTGTCGCAGACGTCTGTCGATCGCGATCGACAAAAAAATCGGCCATTTGGTGAAACAAAGCACACCATAAGGGTACACATAAGGAGCACACTCTAAATCACCTAAAACAATAAAAAAATTACGTGTTTCTCTGTCAATCGCGACCGACACCATCGATCGCGGTCGACAGCCACGATCGACAACATCTGTCAATCGCGATCGACAGACCCTGTCAATTGCGACCGACAGACCTGTTGATCGCGATCGACAGACATCACGACCGACTGACTGCCACGTAGGATTCAGTCAATCGCGATTGACACTGTCGATCACGACCGATTGAAAATGCACGATTGACACCAAAATTCACGTTGCCACGTGTCCATCGCGACTGACACATCCCTGATTGACTGAAATCACGACGAAAATCCCGGAAAAAGTGTCGATCGCGATTGACACCATCGATCGCGATTGACAGGACTCACGACCGACTCTGTCAATTGCGATTGACACTGTCAACCGTGACCGACGTGTCGATCGCGACCGATAGGCCCGACGGACACCTCTATCAATCGCGATTGACAGACCTGTCAATCGCGATAAACAGGCTTTTCGGTCAAAATTTTAAGGTTAATATTTCCAAGTCTTTGGGGTAATTTTGGGCATAATTAGCGAGCTATTCGTGGTTTGTGAGGTTCCTAAAAGTGTGTTTTGAGAAAAATCCTGGGATCTGATATCCTGATTGAGCCCTGTTTTAACTCCAAAACCTCGATCTGTCATAACTACCTCATACGAAACCCGTCTGCTGTGATTCTTGTTTTGTTGGAAAGCTCGTGGGGAGTACAACCAAAACTTCCACTGGTTACGGTAAATTTAATATCAGCATTATTAGATATCCTATTTTGAAGTAACCATACTTAGGGGGAACAAAACCAAGGGATCCCTAGGATTGTTTGCAATAGAGTCAGGGGACATAATTGATATCCAAATTACATGAATGAAAGTGATCTGTCTGTCATTTGAATTTAAGTCTTGAGCTAATTTTGGGACTCTTACAGGTCCAGTGAGAGCATCAAAGGGCGATCGGAGCAAGAGTAAGTGCAAGCTTGGGAACACACTTCTTGAGCACACAAGGGCAACCAAGGGAGGAACTCAAGGTTGGAAGATTCTCAACTCCCTCTGTCAATTCCTAGCCTAGGCTACACGTGAATAGTGCTAGAAGTAAGTCAGGGCAACGATAGGCACGAGACAAGTCAAAGACTATCTAAAAAATCAAGTTCAAGACAAGAGTTAACTTGTGTGTGATTGATAACTTTAAAGGAAAAGAATTTAACTTGGAACGATCAACTTAAAGTACGAAAAATACTCAAGTATTCCTGACGACGTGATTCCAGACAAGATCATAAACACGATAATCAACATAAAAAGGAATCAAGTAACTGATACAAAAGAACTCAGCAACAAGGTTGTACTTGGACAAAAATAAGGGTTTTTCATTCGAGCATATGAACCTTAGATCAGGACGACATCTAGGGAGAGATAGACAAAGTCTGAGATCTTCAGAGGCTAGCGTTAATCATACTGCTAGGTCTTGGGCCCAGTAGTTGAGCCACCACTCGCATCACCCTAGCTCTGAGACTAGTGAATCAGAGATGTCTCAAGGTATGGACAGACCTACAGGAAGTTCAGGTGTGCCATATCTGTATAGGGTGGAAGGCCCCTACAAGACGCAGCTGGAATACCTTAGGACCAACCGATTAGGTGCTAGCATCTATGAGGACGGCCTAGGAAGATCTGTGGTCCAGATCAAAAACCCTGACCAATCCATTGGACTAGAACACCCAGCTGTAAAGGTTGAAAATGGAGCATACCTGGACAAAGAGCGAACCATATATGTAGTCACCAGTCACCTAGATAGGACAGACGAATTCGAAAATGTGATCCCAGAAGCGGACATAGGTGACCTAGAGCAAGGAAACATGGGTATAGAACTTAGAACCCCTCGAGGCAAATCGGTTCTCACTATGATTATCACACCAGAGTGGATTCCCCAGGATAATAAGAGCATAGATCTGCTCCTAAATCAAGAAACCGATGAAGCCTTTTGGAGGTATAAATCTGATAGGCCAAATGATGTAGGGTCAATCATGATCTATGAGTTCAAGGATCCTGATAGCCCAGGCAGAGTGACCTACTTAGATCACGCTTCAGAGTTCCCTCTACCAAGACCTAGAGAGCACACAAGGACTTTGAGACCAACTCAGCTAGTTAAGTCCATGAAGAACTACTTCGATGGCACTGGAGATCCATACGATCATGTGGTTGAGTTTAGGCAAGTCTTGAGAGCTGAACAAGTTACACAGTACAATGCCTTTGGTCTAACCCTTAGGAACACCGCCCTGACATGGTTTCAGCCACTGAACGAGAGGCAATTCAGGAGCATAGACCAACTTCTAGAGGCATTCATTATCGAATTCTCTAAAAGTGGCATAAGACATAACACTTCCTCGCTGATTCACAGCTTCAAGCAAACCCCTCAAGAAATCGTGAGACTTGTCGGAAGAAGATTTAGGCAATAGCTAGAGAGATTCCCTGTCCCTGAGTTACCCACATCAGCTAAGCAAGTGGCTTTATTCTTGGATGGATTGCTAAGTACCAAATTGATATCATATGTGTACTTGAAGGACCCTAGGACCATAGAAGAGTGTGTACGCATGTGCATTGACATCAAGGATAACCTAGGGGAGGAATTAGAGCTTTCTAAATCTATAAAGATATTGATAGTTCTTCTAGCCTCTCTTCCACACAATCCACATCTATTGAGGAATTAGTAGAGAAAGTAGCTCAGAAATTAGGTGTCACTAGCAAACAGATCCCAAGATTTGCCCCTGTGAAAAGATGTTATACTTGTGGAGGTGACCATATGGCAAATGTATGTCCCACTATGGCTCAACCCCAAGTAAATCCAAGTAGCCAGTACTGCACCATATCAACAAGGCAGATACCAGAGTCAATACCCACCACAACAGTATACTAGGCCTCAGCAAAATTACCAACTACAATATCAGGCCCAACTGAGACCCCAGCCAGTGCTAGCACAACAACCACCTGCTCCTACTAATGTGATTCCGGTAAAGTATGCAGCTGCAGAAGAAAACCTGAATAGAGCTATAGTCCCAGTAACACAATTTCAGAAAGTGAGCCCACTGACCATAGCTTTGATTCTATGCATGTTGATAGTCCCCAAGCTTACTACATGCAGTCTCCTGAACATGGTGAGTCCTACTACAGTGAGGAACCGAGTGAACCTAATTGGGAACCAGAGTATGCTAATGTCATGTACGCCAACCCCAACTCTAGACCCCAACCTAGGCAGGCTCCACCTACACAACCCCAGTCAGTGACGATCCAGGGCTATTGCCAGGAGTGTGGAAAGGAGCATCTCTTACGAGACTGCCCAAAGAATCCTAATAATATGCCAAAAATCACTCCTATCAATGTCGTTGGGTTAGTTGTAGACTCCACAAGAAGTGTGACGTCCACTACACCAGTACAAGTGATCACTAGAGCCCAAGCCTTGCAACAGAACCAAAGTTTAGGCCAGGAAAAGAGCCCAGATGTTAGTGAAACGGAGAGCATGACAAAGAAGAGGACTAGAGCTTGGAGAGATAGTCGTGAAAGAATGAAAAGACAATGGGCAAAGAAAATGAGTGAACTTGAGGAAAGCCTAAGAGAAACGAGAGCTAGGATAACCGAACTCACATCTCAAACTCCCTCTCACACTACCCCACCTCCACCATTCCCAACTCCATCCAACCCGCCACCTTCCAAACCGCCTCACCTAATCCCACCACCCCCTAGAGTAGGATCAGTCCTAGCAGATCCCACTCTCGAGGACCTAAACATGATGCTTAAAGCATATCAGGCCAGAATCCAAGATGGGCCAAACGTAACTGATCATGGAAAGTGCTACCCTAGAGCAGAATTAGAGCTTGAACGAACTAAAATTTGTGCTAAGATGGTGGAGTTGGCTCAAAGCATGTTTGAAGCCAGCCGCCTCTTTAACATATCTAGCTCAGCCAAGACGCAGCTGCACTTTGAAGGACTGTTAAAAAGAATAGAGAGGCTAATTGCACAATCAGAAAAGGAACCCGCCTCTCAACACAAGGACAAGGCAAGTGAAAGAGTAGGTCTTCCTGCCCAGGAAGCCTATGTGCCTAACTCTACAGAGCTAGACACATCATCTTCTATGAATCCGTTCACACCCAAATTCCTACGAGAGATTCAAGAAGAAAAATGGGCTAAAGAAAGTGAAGTCCCTCCTCCCATTGAACTTGTGGATGATGCACACCACCAATTCCCACAAGACATCCCATCCATTTATGAGGAGCAGGAGAGCACCCAATCTCAGGAAAGATTAGACTTTGAGTCTAACTCTCTGCAAGAATTACCCCACTTCACAGGCCCATGGGAAGCTAAGCCTACTTATATGAGAGCACCCACGGTCATGGTACGAAATGAGGACTCAGTCATACCTAGGAACACAGAGGTAGTGAAAAACACTAAAGTACAGTGCAACCTCACCTTAGAAGAGCTACTCAAAGTAAGGCTAGAGCTATGGAAGCATGTAGCCAAACAAGTACCAGAGATAGCAAAACCTCATTCCCAGGTAGGATCCCAGAGAACAGTGCCAGAAATACCCTTGGACAAGATAGGAGACATGAGTGAGGGCAAAGAGGGAAACACATATCTTCCTATCACCCATCAAGGATACACCACCAAGGCCATTCTAGACTCAGGTGCAGGCATTGCAATTGCTACCACTTCCCTATGGAAGCGTTGGGGCAAGCCAGCACTCAGGCCCACGAGGATGAAATTGCAAATGGTCGATGGTCACATAGAGAGACCCTTAGGGCTGTTAGAAGGAATAACTCTCACCACATGTGGTGTTGAGTTCGAGCATACATTTGCTATATGTGATTTTAGCAAAAATCATGCCTATGAAATGATCTTGGGACGACCCTTTATGCGACAGTTGCAAGTGGTACAAGACTGGGGAACCAATTCCTTGTACCTGCAACACTTAGGTGTTACGACCAAAGTGAATCTCAAAGATTACTCTCATAGAGATGTCCCTCCTATCCAATGGAATCCCATCCATAGAGTCAAAGATGATACGGAATCGGTGCATTCCATAGGATCAGGATCCTCATGGATGCATGAAGACACCCACTTATGGATGTGCAAAGTAGCAGTAGAAGAAGAGAAGAGAGAAAAAGCCAGAGAGATAGGTGCAAAAGAAACACATAGATCAATTCAAGACCCAGCCTATGCACCTGTAGCCTTTCCTGACAAAGAATTTGAACCCCACGGCTGGGCAGAAATCCTAGCAACAATGGATGTAGCCATCAATGAAGAACAATGGACACCTCACTGTGATGAAGATGGCTATGACATTTCAGTCTTCTCCATAGAGCCGATCATGGGAGAGGCAGTGTTAGAAGAGTGTGAACCTAGCCCTTATGCACTTGAGGATGCAAGTGACTCCGATCTAGATTCAATCATTATGGACCCACCTTTTGCATTAGATGAAGAATACTTCTATGAAGTAGAATTTCAACCCCAGAGGCACGGAGAGCTTACAAATGATGTAAGGCTAGCCACACATGTGACCCCGAAGGAAGAAGGAAAGAAAAGAAAGAAGAGAGAAGTCACACCAGAAGAGGAAGAATCTTTGTTTGAGGTCCTTAAAAACTTTAAAAAATATGAGATAGACGATAGAAGAGTCATGGTAAAAATGCCTAAACGCGAGGCTCAATCAGGAGAGGCCTATTATAACAAAGAAACCACTAAGAAAATAGTGGTAGCCATAGAGGAAGGAGAAGAGAGATGCACTTACATAGGACATGACGTGACGGAAGAAGAAGAGCAAGAATTGATAGCCTTGCTAAGAGAATACAGAGATGTATTCGCTTGGAGTTACAAGGATTTGAAAGGTGTGGACCCTGACATATGCTCACACACTATCCCCATGACCTCAGATGCCAAACCTTCTAAGCAAAAGCCATACACATATAACGATAATTATGCTGCTAAGATCAAAGAGGAGATAGATAGACTGGTGGAAGCTGGATTCATCTATGAAATTGAGCACACTGAGTGGGTATCCCCCATCGTAGTGGTGCCCAAGAAAAATGGAAAGCTGCGTGTATGCATTAACTTGAAGAAGGTCAATGCAGCCACAATTCGAGATAACTATCCACTTCCTATCACAGAGCATCTCTTAGAAAGAGTAGCAGGCAAGGAAGTGTACAGCTTCCTTGATGGATTTTCGGGCTACAATCAAGTAGCCATAGCTCCAGAAGATCAGCATAAGACGGCTTTTGCCACTGAATGGGGCATATTTGCCTTTAGAGTAATGCCATTTGGGCTTACCAATGCACCCGCTACCTTCCAGAGGCTGATGTGCCATGTATTTAAAGAGTTCCTGAGGAAGAACTTAGAAGTCTATGTTGATGACCTCTGTGATCATTCCAACATTAGACAAACCCATATTCCTGAACTCAGACAAATCTTTGACAAATGTAGAGAATATCAAGTCTGCCTGAACCCAGAAAAGTGCGTTTTTATGGTCAGGCAAGGCAAGATTCTAGGACACATAGTGTCAAAGAATGGCATATCCACTGATGAAGAGAAAGTGAGAGCCATAGCCGAGTTACCTAGGCCAAAGAATGTCAAGGAAGTACAAGCTTTCATGGGGCATTGTGGTTATTACCGACGGTTTATACACATGTATGCCATCATAGCAAAGCCTCTGTATGGACTTTTGACTAACTTTGAGTGGACTAATGAATGTGAGAATTCCTTCAATGAGCTTAAACGGCGATTATGTTCAGCACCAATCTTGACCACACCAGATTGGAATAAGCCTTTCCATGTTCATGTGGATGCATCCAATTATGCTATTGGATGTGTACTGGCACAACCTACGCGCAAAGGCAATATGGATCTTCCAATTGCCTATGCTAGTAGACAGTTGAATGCAGCTGAACGAAATTATACCACTACGGAGAGAGAAGGACTAGGCATGGTATATGTGGTTAAAAAGTTTAGACATTACTTGCTTGCAAATAAGTTTAAATTTTTTACTGACCATCAGGCACTCCTATATCTCATGAACAAGCCATGCAATACAGGAAGATTAGTAAGATGGTTTCTCTTGCTAATGGAATATGAGTTCGAGGTTGTGGTAAGGAAAGGGAAGACTCACTTGAGAGCAGACCATCTCTCTAGGCTCACATCTGGAGAAGCCTCACAAGGAGTGTCAGATGACCTTCCTGATGCTTACTTGTTTAATTTGGAAGTGGTGCCGCAGTGGGCTAAGCCATTAGTGCCAGTATTGACATACGGGCCTAACCACCCAGTAATAAACACACAGGATAGAGAGGTAGTAAAAGCCCAAAAGTATCACATCATGGCAGGAAGTATGTACAAGCACACAGATCAAGGGATCTTGGCTTGTTGTGTGGAAGAGGATGAGTACGCTAAATGGTTGCAATTAGCACATGTAGCTGCATTAGAGCAACACTACTCAAAGCAACAAACCCTACAAACACTAAGGAGACTCGGAGTGCATTGGCCGACTATGGAAGCTGATGTCCAAAAGTTGTGCAAGGAATGTCCAATCTGCTGCACTAAACCACCTGTGGAACATGCCACTCTTTATCAAGTGTCCATAGTGCCAGATTGGAGTGAACCACTGGTATCCTTCTTGAGTACGAAAACATTCCCTCCAGACATGACTCTGGCTAGGAAAAGGAGTTTAGAACAAGAAGCCCTGGATTACTCACTCATTGGTGATAATCTATACAAACGTGGTAAAGATGGTTACCTCAGACTATGCGCCCATCAGAGTGAATATCTCCAGATCTTGGAAACTACTCATCAAGGTGTAGCAGGAGGACATTTTGGACCAGACCGAGTGATTAAAGCGATCCTATTTGCAGGCTTGTGGTGGCCTACCCTTCACATGGATGCACATACCTATGTGAAACGGTGTGATGTTTGCCAGAGAACTCAGTGTCCTATACGCAAAGATGAGATGCCACTGAAACCTATGATAGGTGGACGTGCATTCTCTAAGTGGGGAATAGACTTTGTAGGTCCTATTAATCCCCCAGCTAAGGGTTCCCATGTTGAGTATATCATTGTTGCCACGGACTATCTAACCAAGTGGGTAGAGGTAAAAGCCACAACGAAGAACGATGCTCAAACAACAGCTAAGTTCTTATTTGAGAATGTGTTCACCAGATACGGGTTACCTATAGAGCTAGTCAGTGAGAGAGGCACTCACTTTTTGAATGAAGTTATTGAAAATCTGCTCCAAGAATTCTTGGTAGTACATAAGAAGTCTGCCCCCTATCACCCCCAAGCTAATGGCCAGGCCGAGAGCACCAATAAGATCTTATGCAATGTACTGACGAAATTAGTGAACAATAAACGCTCTGATTGCGACAAACAGCTACACCATGCTGTTTGGGCTTACCGAGTCGCCTACAAAACGGTACTCCAAGCCACCCCCTTTCAGATGGTATTTGGCCAAAATGCAGTGCTACCGTTGGACTTCTTAATACCTACATTGAAAGTGGCACAAGAGCATGAATGGACGGGTCATGAACTCTCCTCTCGACTTTTCGACCTTGAACAATTAGGAGAAACAAGACTGAGGGTGGCTGCAGGGATATATGCAGCTAAGAAACGACAGAAGGCATACTTTGATGCCCACATTAAGGATAAAGGTTTGAAGGCAGGCGACCTAGTACTAGTCTACACTTTGAAACAACATGCGAGGAAACTAGAGAAGAGAGTCTACGGACCCATGATCATTAATAGAATCTCAACAAGTGGAGCAGTGCAACTAGCCACATTAGAAGGCGATATTCTCCCGAGCTACATAAGCGGATGTAGAGTCAAGTTATATCAGGAACCTCTGACGGAAGAGATGCTAAGTCGACTCAACACTGCTAAGAAACGCAAAGAAGAAGAAAAACGAATTCGAGAAGAAGCTCAAGTAGAAGCATTGGAACGCATAAGGAGAATGAAGTTGAGAAGACAGGGTAGAGAGCAACCTAGGACAGATGCATATGCAGATCAAGGATATCATGTGGCTATGTGTGAAGTTTCAGGTATTAGCTCTCATAGGATAATTGATTGACGTCCTTTTATAACCTTAGAGATAGGACAAGGAAAGGGTGCAAGGACTATAAGAGCCTTGATTGACTCAGGTGCAGCCACTAGTGCTGTTAAATTTTCTTACTGTCAAAAGTTGAAATTAACTGTCAATCCTATAGAAGCATATCTCATAGGATTGGGAGGTGTGGAAACCCCTTGCATGGGCGAGGTGGAACTTCCCCTCTACATTCAAGACGAAGTAATGACAGTCAAAGAACTAGTGTGTCAAGATGAGGACCTCACTGAGCCTCTTGTCTTGGGTCAGGACTAGATCTATGATCATGCAGTCAACCTAAACCTAAGAAGTGGACTTCTTCAGGTATGGGTAAATCATAGTCGAATTACAGTTGAATTGGAAAATGAGGCACTCAAGGAACTAGGTAAGGCACAAACTCCTGGTCCTTCCAGGGGTGCACATGAAGTTGACAATGCTATTCTTGTCCAAAGCTGTATGATGCAGAAAGAGGATTGTCTCAACAACGGAGTCAAGGATAAGACGGAACTCCCTTCTTTTCCAAAGGCAGCAGGGATGCAACAACCAAAGGCAGATCAAATACACACGGAGCAGAGTACTACCTATACTGGAGGCCAAAAAAACGTGCGAAGCAGAATATCTCAGCCGTTGAAACACGTGTGGGTGCGGAAAGGCGAACACCTTGTTGCGACCATGCCAACCCCATGGCTAAAACCTCTTATTAGTAATCAACAACACGACACTAATAAGAAGTCTTTCATAAATTCTTCTGCGAAAGTAAAACCTATTTGGGTACCCAAGAAGTTGATGAAGGCCAGCCCACAATCACGACAAATCTGGGTGCCTAAGGCTTGCTTGCGGGCTCAAATAGCTACACCAAGGCCACACCCGGTACAACATGTTTCACTCACTCGAACATCTGATGCCCATTCTAATACATCACGCACGGACACATATTCTTTCATGAGCACAAGTAGAATCACTTGTAAATGGGTCCCTAAAAAGCCTCATTTTCAAGCAGATACTCCTATAAAGCTCTCCAGAGTCTCCACAAAATCAAGATCAAAACCCATCCACTGTATTGGGTGGCCTAAAACTTGTAATAAACCCCCAGACCCCAGTTGTAAATCCATGCCACCTACTAACTACATCACTCTCACACTACATCATTCCACTTAGCTCCTAGGTCTACCCAATTCCTAACTACACAGACAAGCACCGAGCACTTAATAACCTACTAATCTCTCCCGAACCTCATGTTAATGTTGTAATGGGGATAAAAACGGTTCTATCTTGTCCTTTACAATGTTAACACCTGTTTCTATATTCTCACAGAGTGAGGAGGTAAGAAGTAACATGGCAGATACGGCAGGAACTAGCTCCCAGGCAGGCACCAGCCCCCAAGTCGTGGACATTGAAAGTCTTTCCATTGAGGAGGAATTGAAGGAATGCCCAGTGGCATTGAGGGCATTACACGCCATACCGATACAGAATCCTCCACAGGGGCACACAATGCCGGTCAGCAAAAACTCACATTGGTTCAGTGATGTGGCAGGATCTCTGGGTGAAGGCACTTACATGTGGGAGGCCAAGATAGAATTCAATGGGCGCTGGGGCAGGTATCACTTCTTCACAAGGGAATTTGAGAAACTGCAAAATAATGAAGGGCTGAAACCTATATGGAAGAAGGTGGGACTCTACGATTACTTCAAATTCCAATTGCCAAAGCCCGACTTTCTAAGATGCTTGTATTTGATTAGCACCCTCACTCTAAGCAAAGACAAAAAGGGATACAACACCTTTGTCCTCCCATCTCTCACAAGGGGCAATGAGCTGAAGCGCTTCAGGCTGACTATCAATTTGGTAAGGGAAGCTCTAGACATGAAAGGAATGCACATTCCCACTGAGAAGGAATCCATGGTCCCCGACAATATGAAGAACAGGAATCTGACGAAATTAAAGGACATGGTAGCAATGACACCAATGATTGCCATTCATTTGCGCATGGTCATGCAGCATTTCGCATTCCCCGCTCACGAGAGGTTTACAATGCCACCCAAAAAGATATGGTTTAGTCTATACTTGGTCGACGCCTTCGATTTGACAATCAACATGCCCCACTAGATTATCGACCAAATCCACTTGGCTCATCAAAGGTGGTATAAAAAGCAAAAGTCTATACTGTATGGATGTTGTGCCCTCACCAGGATTGTGTATAGATGTTTGGCTTATGATGTGCCAGTTCAAAGGGCATTGATTTGGACTAGGGTACAGGAATTTCAACGTAGACTATCAACTGTAGAGCCTCCATCAAAGAAAATGAGAGGCGCCGTTCAGATGCCCTGTGCACAAGCCCGCGGTGCGACATTGACACTAGAGACAACTCCATGACTTCCAAGGTGTGTACAACCCTTCACTATCAGATTACCAAGACACAGCACCGATGGACCGAATCTGGTGTTTCCACCTGTACCAACCGACCTAGAGTTTCCTCACGGATTCACATTAGAAGACCTAACTGATGAGGAGGTAGCCAGAATAATCGAGGCTGTTAACGCGGAAGTTGAGGCAGAGCAAGCTAGTGGACAACAAACTGCTACAGACCAACCCCATCCTAGACAACCAGAGGTCGTCGAAGTGGAGGGTGAAGAAGAAGAAGAACAAGAGGAGGAACGTGGTGGACAATCCGAGGAAGAAGAGCAGGAATATGATCAGGAAGCTCTACAAGTACTTGAGGGTGCCCTGGCTTATACGAAGGAATTGAAAAAGCTCTATGATACCATCAATAGAGTTCAAGAGCAACATAGACTGTCCCTAGCAGTAGGAAAAGCCCTCATGAACCAAATACTTGAGGAGGAAGGCGTAGATGAGCAATACAGCGCCACACTTGACATGATATCTGATGCTTTAGGAGTACCTGAGACGGTGCATACCGCCCTTGCACAATCACGAAGAACGGAGCGAAGATACGGCAGACGTCCCCCTCGATCAGGAAAACAGATGAATGTATTAGTATCAGAACCACAAGGAACATCCACAACCACAGGCACATCACACACCGTTCATGATACTGAGGAAACCTGTACATCAAGTGCACCTCCGTCACCCCCTTTGCCACCCCTACCTCCAACTCCACCACATTCATCTCCCACTACCAATGTAACCACTACTGTCACCGCCTCCGAGTCCACTACCCATACCGAAGCACAGACCGTCAATCAACCCACACACCCTATCTCCACCTCTCTTGTCTATATGACCACTGACACAGTATTTCTAACCGCAGCCATGGAAAACCCCGTTCTCCCGATCACATTTCCTGGCAGTTCATATTCACAATTGCACACACCACTGTACACTTTCACCACTATCAGTGCACCCACAATTCCCATGTTCACAATCACTCCCACTACGGCATCCACTTTTGATTTTATGGACATATCACCCACTTCTGCACCTCTCCCTCCCCCCATACACCCACCATCTCCCATTCCCCCGCCACCCGCTTCACCATTTTCTAGCACCGCATCCACACTCCCCTTCCCCTTCCCCTTTCCTTCTGCATTCAACACCCTTCCCGCATCCACCCCTATTAATAATGTATTTAATAATATGTATCAGTGTATGTCTCAACTACAACAGCACTACCAGCATCTTGATAACCAACATACGAGACTCTTCCGAAGCCATGAAGAACTTCAAGTACGATTCATTGATCTAGAAAGGGAAAAGCGGCTACTACAACAACAGTATGTCACTTTACAGGAACACCATGAGCAGTTAGTAGCCACCCCAGTCAGATGCGGAAGAAAAACAACAACTTGATGATCTGCTACACTCCCAGATAACAGAGAACCTCAAGCTTTGACGCAACCTGGCCCTCTTACGCAAACACATGTCTACAGCACTCGAGGAAAATAAACAACTACAGAAACAGAACGAAGAAAACTTGGAAGCAGCAATGGAGGGTTCCCCACAGGAAATCGACCCCGAGAAGTTCAAGGCCATCCCCTCAGAAAACATGCAAATGGTGTTGGAAACCCATGCCGACCTCCTGGAAGCCCACACAGCATTAGAAAGCGAAAGAGATGATCTATTAAAGCAGTTGGCAACCCAGCAGGATTCACGAAGCAGAGTCACAACTGCAGCCAACACGCCTGAAGAAGTCCCAAAACTCAGAGTAGAATTAGAAGAATTACGAAGTAAAGTCATGCAATACGAGCGTCAACCCTCTCCCCTTGTAGAACCCGAACCTGAAGACTTAGTGCCAATTGAAGTAGAGGAAACCTTTGAAGACCCATATGTTCCCATGCCTGCACCAAGGGGCAAGCAAACAGAAGAGGGCATGGACACCATTGAGATCGAGGCACCTGAATGGATGCAGAGGTTAGAGAAAGTGGCCTCAACCCATGATGACAGAGTTGCAGTTCAGATAGCATCTATGTCACGTTTGCAAGAGGTAGTCATAAAATCGGATAACTTTAGAAACCTCTCCCATCATAGGTGGATCGGCACATCCGACGATTTGTATGTTCCTTTCTGTGTCTTAATGGCGGATTACAATGCTGAAATCAAGCACCACACCTCAAAAGAACCAACCTCGGCAACACAGTTTGCACCGGACGACATCCCAGCAAGTGCCAAGCAAGGGAATATACATCAACCTACTTGGAGGATTCGTCTGCTTGAAACCTACCCTGAGATGGTAAGGACATGGAATAACATGCCTTTGTATATCAAATACAACCCATGCTACTGCCCTTTCTTTCGAAGAAGGTCGTGGCTGAAATACACAAAAACTGTGCTAACAACCAAAGGATGTGAGAAATGGCTCAATTATGTCTACTTAGCACCACCTAAAGGCCAACCTACCATAGGATATATGATTTTGATGATTCGGCATTGGGGGGTCCGGTTCAAAAATGTACCAGATGGTATGGCCCAAATGTGCCTTAAAATTTTTGAGCTCATGTTAGTCACCTTCAGGACCTTCAAGAATGTCAAGGAACCCCATCTTTTGGCTCTCAGATTTAATGAAGGAAATAAGGACCTTGTCTATGACATGAGCACAACGCCATCCATTAACGTTGTCTATGCGTGGCATGCCCGAATAAAATATCTACCTGCTTGCTTCAAACAGACGTTTGAAGAAATGTTTATCACGGGGTTCTGGGAATATCATTCAGAGATATTCATTCCCAGACCATCACATTTATTGCAATTGTTTGCAGTGGAACAAGCTCTACATTCAAAAAAGTTACGTATACCACATCCAGAGGTTCCCGGGCTGGTAGATTGGGATGCTCTACTTACTAACTTGGCCAAAGGGTTGCGAATTGCAGAACATCATTTAGCCACAGATGTGGTGGAGTACTACATACAACGACCCACTCAACAAGGGTCTGTCAGAGACGACAGACGCGAGAGAGGGGGGGGTGTTAGCAGTAGTCAAGGAACTGAAGGACTCACAAGGCAAGGAAGCTTACGAAGGGAGTCAGAGCGAAGAGAAGGCACAAGCAGACAGAGTAGTCAACGACGATCTGGCAAGTAGGCCATTATTTTTTCAGGACACTAAAGCATATCAAAGAGGTGGACACACAAGGAGAAGGAGCAAGTAGGGAGCTCGAAGATGTGTATGTCAAATCGTTAGAAGAAATCCCTACAACAATAGTGATTTTCATCACTAAAAGCCATTGTAGATACCTTCAAAGTAGCTACCTACCAATTTTCATAATTTTTAGACTTCGTTTGAGTCTTCAAATAGGCCCTAGAACCTAATTTTTAACTAGGCTAGACACTAGGTCTAGGCACTGCCAAAACCTAGTCAAAAACTATAAATAAAGCTAGAGAGCTCATTTTTTAGTTTAGCTTGTAATTGATTTGAACTTGTATGAGCTTTTTGGAAGTAATCTAAAGAACTCCATTGCTTCTCACTCTTTGTCTTACCTTGTGTGCGCGTGTGTGTGTATGTGTGTGCATGTTAGTGTGCTTCTCACTCACGCACTTGTGCCTTCACTTGCTCGAGGTCTTCATACCATCCTCACGTCTTCCCGGATTGACATTAAAGGAGGTGCTACTCATCACTGAGCTACACTCAGTGACGAGTAGCACCTCCTTTAATCACTACAAGGAATACGGGCGTATAGCGACGGTTAAGGCGACACAATTTCATCGCTATAAAATTGCAAAATGCATCGTAATGAGCATCGCACATGCACCATCGATTAAACCACGAGCCAAATGACATTTTTTGCGACTTGTGGCACGACGGGGTCTACGACGCTCGCATAGAGCATCCCTAACATGACGGTTTTAAATAGCGTCACATAAACGATGCCTTTTTGCGTCGCATAAGCGACGCTAAAACATGTCGCTCATAGCATCGCTTACACGATGCTCTGTTGATAGAAAAAAATTAAAACGTTGGAGGCTTTTCGACTGGCATTTTCACGCATCTGATCGAAGAGCTCTCCAACGTTCGCAATTGCGCTACGCTTATGAGCTGAAGCAAGTATATGCAAAATTGTTGTTTTGCCTAAGCTCTCTCTTATTGTCTCCCTCTGTCTCTGTTTCTCTCTTTCTACATCTTTCTCTCTTTGAATTCTCTCTCTCTCTCTATCTCTCTCTCTCTCTCTCTCTCTCTCTCTCCCCTTTCTCTCTTTATTACAGGTTATTCAAGAAGCTAACCAAACAAAAAGTATGGCTAACTATTGTAAGTACAATTTCTATTCTTTGTATATCATTTGAATTGTGTTATTTTCATTAGATAGCATACTCACACTTATTGATATGCACTTATACACTTATACATGATGAAGATGCACTTTCACACATATACACATGCACATACACACACATATATACACAGAGATACATGTGCACATACACTTAGACATACACACATATACACATGCATATGCACAAACATTTCTACAACCACATAAAAAGACTTACATGCATGCATTATTGCATATATATATATATATATATATATATATATATATATATATATATATATATATATATATATATACATACACACATTAACATATACGCAAATACATGTATATGCACATCCACATACATGCACATTCACATGCATGCACATGGATTCAAATGGAAATGCATCCACATACACATGCATGTTTCATACATATACACATGCATATACATACATTATACACATATATACACATATATATGCACATACATACACACACATATACACATGCACACACACATGCACATACCTACATATACAAATATACATGCACATACATACATATACACATAGAGTTACACATATACATGCACATACATGTTGGCGAAAACTTCAGCTCTAATACCACTGGTGCGGAATTACTTTCGCCCTGAAGGTGGATTTCGCGACAAAGCTTGAACTCTGTCAGGCCTGCGGAAATTGTCGCGCCACCATAATAGAGTGCTAAACTAGAGTGATTTAGAACACCTCTGTAATCAACAGTAGCTCAGCCTTATTAACGTCGCCTTAACTGTGTTATCCTGCGACACAAGTTCCACCGGAACTTCACGAGACTGTCACTGGACAGATACCGTAATCGTACCGGAACTTCACCGAAATGAACTTCTACTTTGGTTATAATTACTTCAAGTGAACATACAAGAAGTAAGAAAGTGATTCGTGAGCTTTCTCCACTTAATGAACTCTTCTGAAAGTTTAAGAAAAAACTTCACAGTTCTGAAGTGCTACTTTCCGGTTAGGTTTTGTACTGCATGCACATCTCCTTTCCACTGGAAACTGTGACCAGCTTAAAGTAGAGACGTCTAGCTACAAGATGAGCTATCTCTCATACAAAGCTTCGAACTCTGCTGCGAATTATACTTCGTTGTTCTACCCGAAAAATCTTGTTTTCTGAGAAACTGTAACTGACCGGAAATTACTGAAATATGTTTACTGAGTAAATTGTTATTCACCGAGACATGCATTTACAGAAAAGGTACTGAAGCACGTTTAGTAACGAGTCGTGACAGTTAACGATAAATGAAATTTCCTACCGTAACATGAAATAACTTCAGATTCTTCACAAGTAAAGATTGCGCGCAGACATCCACATGAACATGTGTTTTCGATTAGAGAAGATGTGTACAAGTAAGCTTGGCCTCTTCTTGCTCAAGCTACAGAAACTCTCCTACAGTGAGTAGTTTCTTATTACTATCTCTCTTCAGATGAAAAGACCCGACACTTCAGGCTTGTGTTATTCATCTGTACATACGCGATCTATGCCTTCTTCTGAGAACTTCTAACTCTCTCTTCACTCATACGCGCATCTCACACGCATCATCTTCACGTGTCTCTTCCTGAGTCTTCTCTCTCCCTTCTTCTCTATCTGTATATGTTTTTCAAATCTTGCTACATATATATACACTTTCTTTTGGCGCTCCTCTGCGCTGTCACTCTTCAATTTGCGTTATGCGCGCCTTACGCGCCCGCCGTGGTTAATTGCTCTGTTATGCGCACACCGTGCATTAACTTCGCATATTGTACACCTATGCACTGATTTTCCGGAAGATTCTGTTTCTCTCTTTGTCTGTTGGGTCAAATTCGTGAGTGTTTCCTTAACAGCTCCACCTCAATCACTAATTTGACATCTTCCGGTCTTTCATATATCTTTCTTTCTTTTATACCTGCCATTTCTTTGAATCTGTTTGTCTTTGTTCCATCCAAGCTCTTTGTCAGAATATCTGCAATCTGATCTTTCGTAGGAGTGTAGACTATTTCTATCTCTTTCTCCATTACTTTTTCCCTTAGGAAATGATACTGAATCTCTATGTGTTTTGTTCTTGCGTGAAACACAGGATTCACTGCAAGATACAGCGAGCTCATATTATCTCCATGTATGATCGGTATACTTTGATCTATACCCATGCTTTTAAGTAAAGTCTGCATCCATATCACTTCTTTTGCTGCTTCTACCAGTCCTTTGTATTCTGCTTCTGTTGACGATAAAGCTACTGTGTGTTGCTTCTTCGAACACCAGCTTACCAGCTTATCTCCTAGGTATATCATATACCCGTGCGTTGATCTTCGGTCATCTTGACTTCCTGCCCAATCTGAGTCACTATATGCTCTGAGCTTTATATCTGACGTAAAAGGATAATATAATCCTTCCTTTATAGTTCTTTTGATATATCTGAGAACTCTTTGTCCTGCAACCCAATGTTGCTCCATCGGACAATGCATAAACTGTGAGAGAACTCCCACCGGAAAACTGAGATCCGGTCTTGTTAGCGTAGCATATATTAAGCTTCCTACTAACGATTGATACTTCTTCATATCCTTAAACTCTGTTCCATCATATTTACTAAGTTTATGGTTTACTTCAAGCGGTGTTGAAGCTTCTCTGCAATTTTCCATATTGAACTTCTTCAGTAAGTTCAGGAGATACCTTTCTTGTGTGACATATTGAACAGGCTCTAAAGCCCACGGAAAAGATGATTATGAAAGCCTTTATTTTGTTCACATCTCTCGGAATCGGTCCACTTGGATTACCTAGAGCCCACAATTATCTCGCAAGGGGTTCTTCTTATGGCTATGCACTAGCTCATATGTTCCCCCGCCACTTATTTCCCGGTTCTCCTCTTTTCTCTTACTCTTCCTCTTATTCTTATTTCCTTCCTCTCACTCACTCACGTACTCCGAGGCCCACACATGCACATACCTCTACCTCCTTTGTTTCCATGCCCATCATGCTCATCTTTCTGTAAAAACTGTTCTAACGCCTTCCTATTCCACATGCTTTAATCATTAACATAGAGCATCTAGAAATAATCCTCTCCAAGAATCACTTGGATATGTTTAACCTTCCTCCCAACCATTCTGAACCATGATGGGGAAGCTTGCACAAGGCCATCGAATATTAAGTAACACATACATTTTATCATGGTAAGTGCCTCAATAGATTCTTCCATGCGGAAACTCCCTCCTAGATGTACTCAACTATAATGAGGAACATTGGCTGAAGTCATAAAGCACAGAGTAATCACGTCACTTATCTTTTGTAGCGATAAATGCCTCAATAGATCCTTCCTTTTTCAAAAGAAGCTTTCCTTCAGCATAAAACTTTGAAAGTTGTACTTTATGTGACAAAAATAGATTTGTGGTGAATGATGTCGCCATTGCTTTGATGTCTTCCACATCCTTAAATCTATTATTGCACTGTGCACATAGGAAGAAACAATACCCAAGCTCAACGATGCAAGGATGTCAAACTTTAAGTCTGAACACTATTCTGGCCAGATCTCTGTTTTGGAGATGTCACTTTTTGGCCTGGCCACTTCTTTCCAGCCATGATGATAAGCCAGATGCTAGATAAGTTTCCTCCATCAAATGCCATTCAGCACAGTGTACAGCACAGTAAACCTCCACGTTAGGATGCATCTTTGACATCTCCTCTTTACTTAAGCTCCTTACATACAGACATTGAACCAAATATTAGCAGTATTAACTGGCATTCCTAGTTCTTAGAAGTAATTTGACATTGCACATTAAGAGTGAAACCTGAACCTTGTCAATTGGGACAAGCACAGTAATATGTACATTGCGCCAAACAAAAAATCACTCGCATATTAAGAATGCCCTATAACAGTAGAATAAAAGCATCGCGAGCTTCATCAGTACTCATTAACAATTATGTTTTCAATGTTGCTAGGATTATCAAGAGATCTTCAATGAAAATTATTTACATCAGAGTATCACAAGAAAACTACCCGTATAAGCCTGTTGAGTGCCATCTCTGAATTCGGACACCTTGAAATCACCCACGTTCGCTGTTCAGAAAGATTATGGGGTTGAAGTGGGGTTGAATGGCTCGTAGCTGCTATCTTCCCCCCCCCCCACCACCATAGCTGTAGCCATAACCAGTTCCAGAACCATAACCAGCATGGCCGTAGTTCATGCTATCATAGCCCTCATCGAATTCACCATAATCATAATGTGCCCCATACCCACCACCGAAGCCATAAGCATCACCATATGCTAGGCCACCCGTACGACCTGCACCCCTGTTGAAGTAGCCACCTGCAGCACCACCAAAACGAGGATACCTAATGTGTCCAAAAAATCGAGCACATTCGCCTCATTGCAACATAGCACTTTGCTAAACCACGCTCCTCTTTAAAAGACACCTTCCTCGATCGACGAAGCAAAAAAACTTCCTCAGGATACCCCCCCCCAGCAACAAATAAGGATCTCTGCTCGTATTCCCTCCTCCCTATTCCAGCAAAAAAAAGACGAGAGACCCCCTTCCCCCGCACATCCATTCATATCCACAGATAAGCAGTTCCCCCCCTTTTTGAAGATGCGCTCGTGAGGCCTGCCAGAAAAACGGCATGCCCCCCCACTCCTTTTTTCTGGTCTTTTCGTCAGAGGTTGCTGCAAAAAAAACGGCCCACCCCCTTTTTGTTTCAGAGACATTCACTTGCAGCAAGTACTCTTTTGGAAGGCCCGCAATATTTCATAATCGCTACTGAAACTTTGTCGAAGCTGTATCCTATGGCATGTTCATGAATGGAGCGACTTATGTACTGCAGTAGTAATGACTCAGTAGTCCAAAATCCGACAGCTTCCGCATGACCGTTCACAATCCACTCTTATCTGGATCAACCAAATTTTGCGCCACAAGATAATGATGACATTGTCTAATCCCTCTCAGATCTTCCTTTTGCTGCGTTCTGTGCAAGAGCTATGGGAAAATCAGCATTCGTGATTTGTATCAAGTCTGCGTTGATAAATCATGCCATGAGGACAGCAACAATTGCCTCTGCCTCTTTTACTTTGTCTTCGGTAACTTCAGCTTCATGAGGGAGTTGTGACTGCTCATAATTTTTCTAAAAAGTGTATAGCCAACAAAATGCATTAGCACGAGTGAAGACATCAAGATTGTCCGGTACCGGTACCAAATGGGTTTCCTAGGCTCAGTAGGTATGGTCGAAGTAGAAATACTCTTTGCACCTCCATCATTTCGAGAAGATGTAGGACCGACAGGCGAGGCACCTCCATACTCAATCCCTTTTCTCCACATCCCTGCAATCAATATCTCCACATGTTTCTCATCAATCACCAAATCTACTCTGCAAGTACCTGAAATCAAACAAATTTCCTGCCAAATAAAACCACATTAGTGCAGAAAAATCAACCATTTTTGGGGCTAACACATATACACCATGATCTGTATATGTGATTTCCATACCTAGAAAGTATGATAACTTTCCCAGGTCACTGATCTTGAATTCCTTTTCTAGCAGTTTCTTTACCTCTGTGATTCCTGCATCTGAGGTGCCTGTAATTATTATGTCATCTACATAGATACAAATGTAGATCATTCCTTCTTCTGTCCTTTTGATGAGTAGACTTGCATCTGCCTTCGAAATTTGGTATCCAAGTTCATTGAGATACTTCACAAGTCTGTAGTTCCAAGCTCTTGGGGCTTGCTTCAGTCCATAAAGTGCTTTTCTTAACCTGCAGACAAAATTTGGGTATCTGGAACTTGTAAAACCTTCCGGTTGTTCCATATAGACTTCATCTGATATATATCCATTCAGGAATGCATTCTTTATATCTAGTTGACTTAGCTTCCATCCTTTTGATGCTGCTATAGCAATCACTGTTCTTATGGTTGACATCTTTGCCACCGGACTGAACATCTCGTCATAGTCTATGCCATGCGTCTGAGCATAGCCCTTGATAACCAGTCTCGCTTTATGTCTGGCTATCCTTCCATCTGCAAGTTTCTTTATTTTGAACACCCATTTATTTCCAATTACTTTCTTACCGTTCGGTTTAGGAACAAGCTCCCATGTCTTGTTCTCTTCTAGTGCGGTGAGTTCTTCTTTCATTGCTTCTTGCCATTGCTTCTTGCCTTTGGCTTCGTCATAGCTCTGAGGCTCATCCTCTTCTTTAACCATATATGCATAATCTTGTTGAGTTATATACGATGTATCATACGAGTATCTTTCCGGTTGTCTTCTTACTCTGTTTGACCTTCTTAGTTCATATTCTTCGTGTGTGTCTAAGTACCCGTCTTCATCTTCGTTCCTTATACCTGTTCTGGTCCTGGACGTACTTGCCTCGTCTTCTTTGTTTACCTGTACGATTGTTTTACCTTTCTCTCTTCTTTTTATCTCTTCTTCAAATTCTTCAGCTGTATGACTCTGATCTGCAAACCAGCTTTTCTGTTCATCAAATGTTACATCCCTGGAAACAGTAAAATGTTTGGTTAGAGGGCTCCATAATTTGTAACCCATCTGTTTCTCATCGTATCCGACGAACACATATTTCTCTGCTTTTGGTTCAAGCTTATGTCTGAGTTGAGACGGTACATAAGCATATGCTACTGATCCAAACACTTTGCAGTGATCAAGTGTTGGCTTCTTTCCCCACCAAGCTTCATAAGGGGTCATTCCTTCTAAGGCTGTACATGGTAATCTGTTTACCAAGTATGTAGCTGTATTTACGGCTTCAGCCCAAAGATAATCTGGGCAATTTTTTTCTTTTAGCATAGCTCGTGCAAACTCGACTAGAGTTCGGTTTCTCCTTTCTGCTACACCATTCTGTTGTGGTGTATACCTGCAGGTTATTTCTCTCTTAATACCTGCATTCCAGAGATAGTCATTGAATTCTCGGGAGAAGTATTCTCCCCCTCCATCAGACCTCAGTCTTTTAAGTTTTCGTCCGGTGAGTCTTTCAGCATATGCATGAAAATGCCTAAAAGCTCCGAATACTTCTGATTTCTCTTTCAGAACATAAAGAGTTATCCACCTTGTGGCATCATCAATGAATAGAACATAGTACCTTGATCCGCTAATTGATCCTTCTTTCGTTGGTCCCCATACATCTGTATGTATGAGTTCCAGCACACTGTCATGTTTGAATCCTTTCTTCTGGAAAGGTAACCTGTGGGCTTTTCCCATCTGACAGGCTTCGCATTTGTGAATCATATGTTGGTTCTGTAAGTTCGGTAATCCCAGTACAGACTAATTCGCTATCATAGCTTTGATTCCTTTTTCGTGAAAATGACCTAATCTCTTGTGCCAGAGATCAAGTTCTGTAATTACCTTTTCATCATGTGTGAGCAGCGCTTGGCCAATGTTCCCTTGTACTCTTAAGGTAAAGAGTCTGCCTTCTTTCTTACCAGAGACGATCTGATAGTATCCGTTCTTGGGATCTTCTACAAATACTACTTTGTTTGTAAATGTGACCTGAAAACCTTTTTCGACTATCTGTCCCACACTGATCAGATTTTTCGGTATTGTTGGAACATACAAAACATTGGTTAGCAAATCTGCTCCACTCTTGCATTTCACTTTTCCGATTGATTGTACTTTGTGTCTTGTATTGTCACCTGTTTGAACAGTGTGACTCGCACTTCCTTTTTCCAATTCTGACATCAGTTCTATGTTTCCTGACAAGTGATTAGAACATCCAGAGTCAATGTAAAATACCTTTAGGTCTTCGTTATCGGATGTGCTGATTGAGTTCATCATTAACGATGTATGACTTTCATTCTGTGTGTCATTTGCGTAGTTGTTGTAGGTGGTGTTGTAGGATTGGCTCTGTCCCCAACTTCTTGCTCCACCTCTACCATAGCCTCCTCTTTGGTTTTGTCTTCCTCTTTGAGCATTGCTCTGATTTCTTCCGCTACTGCCTCTGCTATTGTTGTTCTGGTTTAGATTTGATCTCTGTTGGTTGTGCCAACAGTCATGCGCCAGATGGTTACTTAGTCCACAAATCCAGCAAGCTTTCTTGGTGGTATTCTGGCGGCTTCTTCCTCTTGCTCTTCCTCTGCCAGTGCCTTTGCCTCTTGCGTAATAGGCCTGAGAGCTCAACTCTTCTTCATCTTTTGACTTGCCTTTGTCTTTCTTCTTGTTCTTCATGTACATTGCAGAGCTATGTCCTTTGTCTGCGTCTCCTTTCAGGTCTTGCTCATATGTGAGCATCAAACCAAGCAGCTGATTTAAATCTGGTACAAAATGATTTAAGGAGAGTTCAGTTGATAGTACGAAAGGTTTCCACCTTTCATCTCCTCTCAACCCTGTGAGCACTTGCGCTATCAATCTATGATCTTCGACTTCTTCATTTATGGATCCTAGACTATCTGCTAGATCCTTCATTTTAGTGACGTAATCACTGATGCCTTGACTCGACTTCATTTTGAATGTCGTAAATTCGGACCATAAGCTAGCCTTCCTTGCTTTTGTAGTATTTTGGAAATGATCTTCTAATGCACTCCATATGTCCTCCGCTTTCTCCAGACCTCTAATGTGCGGTAGCAGATGATCTGAAACAGTGTTGTAGATGTAGGCTCTTGCCGTTGCATCTTTCTTTTGCCACAGCTTCAAAGCTTCTATCTCTTCCTTTTCTGGTTGGCTATCATCTTCAAAGGTCAGCTTCTTTTCTTCTCCGGTCACATACATCATTAAGTCCTTACTCATAAGTAAGGCTTCCATGCGCATTACCCATGCGGGATAATTATCTCTGTCCAGTTTATCAATTTGGACGTGATCTGCCATGATAGGGAATACTCTAGGTTCTTATACCAATTCTTGGGAAACTGTCCAGCTCTGATACCAACTGTTGGCGAAAACTTCAGCTCTAATACCACTGGTGCGGAATTACTTTCGCCCTGAAGGTGGATTTCGCGACAAAGCTTGAACTCTGTCAGGCCTGCGAAAATTGTCGCGCCACCATAATAGAGTGCTAAACTAGAGTGATTTAGAACACCTCTGTAATCAATAGTAGCTCAGCCTTATTAACGTCGCCTTAACTGTGTTATCCTGCGACACAAGTTCCACCGGTTAATTGCTCTGTTATGCGCACACCGTGCATTAACTTCGCATACTGTACACCTGTGCACTCATTTTCCGGAAGATTCTGTTTCTCTCTTTGTCTGTTGGGTCAAATTCGTGAGTGTTTCCTTAACAATACATATACACACACATACACATGCACATGCACATACTCATACACACATAGACACTTACACATGCACATGCACATACATACATATACACACACATACACATGCACATACAGACATATACACTTAGGTACACACATATGAATGAATTATATAATTAAAGTATTAAAACACATATACACATGCACACACACATGCACATACCTACATATACACATATACATGCACATACATACATATACACATAGAGTTACACATATACATGCACATACATATACACACACATACACATGCACATGCACATACTCATACACACATATACACTTACACATGCACATGCACATACATACATATACACAGACATGCACATACATACATATACACACACATACATATACACTTAGGTACACACATATGAATGAATTATATAATTAAAGTATTAAAACGCATATACACATGCACACACATGCACATACCTACATATACACATATACATGCACATATATACACACATATACACATAAAGTTACACATATACATTCACATACATGTACACACACATACACATGCACAACACATACATACATATACACACACATACATATACACTTAGGTACACACATATGAATGAATTATATAATTAAAGTATTAAAACACATATACACATGCACATACCTATATATATACCTATACATGCACATATATACACACATATACACATAGAGTTACACATATACATGCACATACATATACACACACATACACATGCACATACACATACTCATACACACATATACACTTACACATGCACATGCACATGCACATACATACATATACACACACATACACATGCACATACATACATATACACACACATACATATACACTAGGTACACACATATGAATGAATTATATAATTAAAGTATTAAAACACATATGCACATGCACACACACATGCACATACCTACATATACACATATACATGCACATACACACATATACACATAGAGTTACACATATACATGCACATACATATACACACACATACACATGCACATGCACATACTCATACACACATATACACTTACACATGCACATGCACATACATACATATACACACACATACACATGCACATACATACATATACACACACATACATATACACTTAGGTACACACATATGAATGAATTATATAATTAAAGTATTAAAACACATGCTTAATATAAACAATAATAACAATCAATAGAAAAAAACTCTTCATTACTTAATACCATACACACAATTCAAAACATAACTGAAATGAAAAATATATAGATAATATATATATATATATATATATATATATATATATGTGTGTGTGTGTGTGTGTGTATATATATATATATATATATATATATATATATATATATATATATATATATATATATATATATATATATATATATATATGTGTGTGTGTGTGTGTGTGTGTGTGTGTGTGTATATATCAATGTAAATACATATAATCCTGTCATAATCAACTAAAATCCTAATAATCATCATCATGATCATCATCATCATCATCAGCAGTATCATGATCATCCTCATCCTCATTGTCATGATCACCCTGTGACGATCGAGATCGTCCCTCCTGTGTCTGTCTCTCCACCTCATCCATATCTGTCTCTCCATAATACTCCTGTATTACATATAACAAACATAAATAAATAAAGCAATTAAACCATTCATAAAAATAAAATAATTATATAAAATTTAATAATACTCACAAAGGCATCAGAATGATCTCGCATATGCTCGCTCAAATGCCGATATCCAAAATGTGTAGCATACTCGATCTCATGTTTCGTAGGATATCGGCCATAATCCTTCCGCTACATTGAAACAAATAAAAAGAAAATAGTTGCTTGCATTTTAACTAAAATAAAAAATATACTCACAATACCACATATACTTACAAATGTAGCTACAAAACCATTATGGCCCATTTGGCCTAGGTGCGATGTGTGGTCGGACTCCACTCTCTTCTTTGCAACAACCTGTTTATTTAAGAAAAAAAATACATAAATTAAATGTAAAAAATTACTAAAGTATATAAAAATTATAAATATAAACTATTAATTTGTGTACCTTCTGCTGAGAAAATGACTCCTGAAGACGTAACTGTCTATGAAAAAACCGCCATGTCTCAGGTGGTATGTTAGGTCGCCTCTTATTTTTTTCCACCATACAATATCTCCTGTTAATTTTATCTCAAACAGAAAAATAAATCAGAATACATACACATATGTACACACACATACCCATACACATACCCACATACACATATACATGCAAACATATGCGCATACATTGACTGAAACGGCTGGAGATTATCCATTGCCAGCTCGTGATCATTCTTTCGTACAAACATATGATAGAAGAAGATATGGAGGATGGAATAGAGGACCACTTCCTTTAGATGGAGAGGTTTTCAACTTTTGGGGTAATCGCTATATGATTGCTCCATCCACTATTACTAATGTTGGTCGTGGTCTCTTTATTGTAGAGGATTTGTATGTGCCTCCGAACTCTGAAGTCACTCTTATGTCATTTTGTGGTCCTATATATGGATGGGGAGATTGGCATCGACTTTCACGTTATGCTCAAAGCATGAGTACTTATGGAATATGCTTGAACGCAGCATCCCTTACTAGTAGAAGGATTTTACATGCAGAAAATGAAAGATTATATATTGATGGAAGACCTTACACACATGGAAATATAGCAGGTTTAATAAATAGTAGTCGAGGGTTACATAATAGTTCAAGGACTAATTGCACATTTGAGGAGCGTGAAAATAGTCATGAATCACCATACATGAGTAGAGATGTATATATTTAAAGTTTACTTTTTATTCATTTATGGAATACTAATGAATTTTATTTATATGTGTAGATTCCAATGTATGATGTTGATGATATTCCTCCACAGCATTCACAATTGCTAGTAAGACCTCATTTATCAGAAGCTTCTATGATGAGGCTACGCAAAAGTAATCCTGTGGAATATGTAAAGTTGAAAGATCTATATCCAAAAGATGATAAAGTACAAGATTTGTGTGACAATGATGAAGATGATGGCATGGGAGATTTTATTGAGGATTGGTATCAAAATGACAGTGAGAGCATTGATATTTATAAAAATGAGAAATATCTTCAAGAGGAATGTCTAAAGCATGTATATGAAGGAAGTCGTTTGACACGACTAAGTGCGAGCTTACTTATTCTCAATCTTCAAAATCGTTTTGGATGGAGTAATGTATGTGTTTCGACACTATTAAGGTATTATTTTCAATTTTCTATCTATTTATATATATATGCATATATATATGTGTGTGTCTATATATATATGTGTATATATATATATATATATATATATATATATATATATATATATATATATATATATATATATATATATATATATATATATATGCATATATAAACATACACATAATATACATGAATGCATATACACATATAAACATACACACACATATACACACATTTTGAAGGATGGAAAAATAATTTTAAAGGATGGGCAAACAAAAAGTTTCCATTCAATGCAGGTTTTTATTCTTACTTTAGATAAGGTAAGAACAAGATCTTGAATTGAATGGACACTTTTTGTTCACACATCTTTCAAAAATATTAATGCATCTTTCAAAATATTCGCGGAAAATTTGATTGTTTGGATGGCAGGATACAATTGTTTGTTTTGGAGGATATGAAGTATGTACCTTCATTGAATGATTTGTCGATTCTATCATATGTTCAGTTTGAAAGTGTGAGAAGCGGATTTATAATTGATATTCAAAGAATTTGGCACCGTTTATAGGACATACAATGGTAACCTCGATGAATCGCATGCACAGAGGTTACTCAAGATAGAGCAACCTGATTATAATAGACTAGTGCCAGCAGGATTCTTGGGGTATGCAGTAAACCTCTTGCATGTCAATGATGAGCATCTGAACTTTAGGATAAAAGTGGAAATCATGGTGGCTTGAGAGGATCACATTTATACAGCTTGTTCAAAGAACTTCAGTGTCATAAACCTGAAGTTCTTTGAACAAGCTGTATAAAAGTGATCCTCTCAAGCCACCATGATTTCCACTTTGTATCCTAAAGTTTAGATGCTCATCATTGACATGCAAGAGGTTTACTGCATACCCCAGGAATCCTGCTGGCACTAGTCCATTATAATCAGGTTGCTCTATCTTGAGTAACCTCTGTGCATGCAATTCATCTAGGTCACCATTGTATGGCCTATAAACAGTGCCAAATTCTTTGAATAGCAATTATAAACCCGCTTCTCACACTTTCAAACTGAACATATGATAGAATCGACAAATCATTAAATGAAGGTACATACTTCATATCCTCCAAAACAAACAATCGTATCCGGAATCCAAAACAATCACATTTTTCGCAAATATTTTGAAAGATGCACATAAGCATACACATATATAAAATTATATGCATATATATATGTATATTTATATATTTACTTTTTTTAATATATCTTTTTTTTATGAACTTACAGGTTATTATCTGAAAAGTTTTTACCAAGTCAGAATATTCTTCCTACCTCACATGATGAAATGAAGAAGATAATCAACAATCTTGGTATAGATTATCAATCTTGGGAACATGATCACAAAAGTACTGGTGGAATAATCAGAATTCCTCATGATAGTGTTGCTTTTCAGCATATTGATTCTACATGGCCTGAATTTGCACAAAATCCATAGAATCTAAAGTTAGGAGTTGCATTAGATGCGGTTAATCCATTCTCCATGAAATCCAGTAAATGGTCAACATGGCCAGTGGTAGTCATAAACTACAATCTTCCGCCATATCTTAGCATTAAAAAGGAACATTTAATGTTTTCACTTTTAATCCTAGGCAAAAGACAAGTTAAAGACATGAATATATATCTTGCTCCTCTCATTGACGATCTCCAAGAGTTATGGAGAGGTATTAATGACATTGATGTATCGAAAAGCATCAATGAAAGACATATTACGGTTCGTGGGGTATTGTGGCTTGGACTATTCATGATTTTCTAGGATATGGTGTTTGTTCAGGTATTGATGTAATTTTTTTATTCAATATGCATGTAAATAAATATGATTTAATCTAATTATATTTTTATCATTTTCATGATGCAGGAATATCTACTAAGAGTTATAAAGCTTGTCCATATTGTGGTGATTGGTTGAGATCAATCCATAGTAAGAATCTCAACAAAAATATTTATCTTCGACATCGACGATTCTTGCCTGATGATCATCCATTAAGATCTAAAAGAGAAGCGATACATTTTAATGGAAAGCCTGAAACAGGTCAGTGTCCAAAACCTATGACGCCTATGGATTGGTATAAAAAATGGACAGATGGACCTCTGATAGATCCAAAATCACAAATCTTCAGTGATTATTCAGATAATGAGTATGTGAAGAGAGGTAAAGGAAAATTGGCACTCGTAGAGAACATATCAATATGGTATTCTTTGGAGTATTGGAAAGAGTTAAAAGTATGTCATCTTCTTGATCCTATGCATATATTCAAAAATATTGATTATTCACTATGGCAGCATCTTCTTGGACTAAAAGATACCATAGCATCAAGGAATGATTTGAAAGATCAAAAATCGAAACCAAAGTTATGGTCAATTTTTGATAGACATCGACAAGAAATGACTTATGCACCTGCTCCTTGGGTACTTACAACAAAAGATATACAGACTATCAACAATAGAATTCAATTGATTAAGACTCCTACAGGATATGGAGCATCTTTTCAAAACATGTTTACTATGGATGATAAGAGTTTATTTGGGTTAAAGACCCATGACTGGCATAACTTTTTGAAACATATTTCACCTTTGGTTATCGATGGATGTACAACAAAAGGAGTACGAGATGTGATCTATCATCTTAGATCACTTATAAGGTAATTATGATAATTTTATATTTAATATGTATGAATATTGGATATCTTTTATTTTTAAATTAACTTCTTTATAATTGCTTTTATGATATGTATAGGTGGATTACATCCAAAGAGATTGACAAAAATTCGCTCCCACAAAAAAAACGTGAATGCAAAGAGCTACTATGTTTGATGGAGAAAGAACTTCCTACTTCATTTTTTGATATTCAGGTTCATTTATTAGTCCATCTTGTAGATGAAATAGAGATTGCAGGTGTTGTCAACACTTGATGGATGTTTTGGGTCGAGCGATTTATGGGAATATTAAAAGGTTATGTGCGACAAAGAGCGAAATCAAAAGGATCCATGGCAAAGGGCTAGATGCTTGAAGAGTGCATGTATTACGTTAGTGAGTACCTTGAAAGATTTCATGAAGAAAATCCACGTGCATGGACCAAGGAGTCTTCTTCAAAAATAACAAATGAGGTATTATCAGGTAAGGGAGTTCCATTCTTATTTACATTTCAAGAAAAAAATGATGTTTTTACTTTTGTAGCATATAATAGCGAATGCATGCAAGCATTTCTTAGCGAGTACGAGGAACTTCAAAATCAAGTAAAAGGCAAAAAAACAAAAGATATAGACGTAATCTCGATAATAATGAGATTACAGATATATCTTCTTTCAAGGATTGGCTACATAGTCATTTGCAACGCGCCAACACAAATAATGAAGAAATCTCAGATGAGCAAAGAGAGTTAATGATAGGTTGTGAACGAAAGGTAATTTTATTAAAATAATATTTTATTTTTTTCATATATGTATATTAGTTTCTATTTACTAATTGAATTTATTTTGCAGGCTTGAATGTTCACTAATATGTGGGCTTTTGGACAGCATATTAGAATCAAAGCATTGATTCTTTACGTAAAACAGAGGATTCTAGTATTGTTGCTTCTTTCAAGCAACTATCACATGCTAGCTCAAAAGACACGAACCTTATAGATTGCGAACTTGGTTACGTAGGAACTATTGTTGGTATCTACGAAATTTCATTTTGTACATTCAAATAGGTATATATTTTTTATGATAGAGTTAGTTAATTTTTTAAGCACCTAATAATGGGTTTTTGTTGTTATATATTTTGATAGGTCATTTTGAAGGTTGACTGGTTTCGAGCCGAGTATAAAGGTAGTAATTCCACATTAAGAAAGGAATTATCTGGGTTTTGGGCAATTGATTCTTCCAAGGTAATGTGATCTACTAAAGAACCATATATTCTTCCTAGGCATATTGAACAAGCATTTTTTTATAAAAACCCAAATGCTCATCCTTGGTGGCAAGTCATTCATGTGCAACCTAGAGGTAGGTCATTGTTTGAACAGTTTATTGTTAGAGAGATCAAAGAAAGTCCTCTTGATGATTCAGCATCAGATACTGATAGATCAACATCTGAAAGAGAAATTAGAATCATTATACGTGATAATGATACTAATCTTTTTGATGGAGGATAATTCTCTACATGCTGATTCTACTGATGAGGAAGAGGAATTACCAGAAATAGATATTAATCCATCAATAGATGATGTGATTCATGAGAACATAGATTTAACAATAGAAGAAATAAATGAAATCAATAAGGATAATGAAGATGAGACTATATTGATGTCTTACCAAAATGATGGCAATAATGAAAACATATGAGCAGATTAGATAGTAAATTCTACTCTAGTTATCAATCAATAACTTGAAGCTTTTGAATGGATATCAGATAATAGATTTTTTTATGAACTTGAATAATGATGAATCCTACTAGAGAGATGAAATCATGTTCTTTTAAGTTAGAACATGAAGCTCGGGGGTATGCCTAATTATTTTATATTTAGCTTTATCTTCGAGGAGCAAATTTTTATCATGTATGTATGCATATGTGTGTGTATACATGTGTATTATATGTATACAAATGTTAGTATGCATATATATGTATTTCATGTATATGTATGTGTTTGCATGTGTGTGATATATGTATACATGTGTTAGTATGCATATGTGTATATATGCATATGCATTTATGTAAAATATTCATGTATTCATGTAATATATGCAAGTGTTTATAATTGTGTACATGTATATATGTATATGTGTCTATGTGTAAATATGTACATGTAAATATGTATGCATGTATATATATATATATATATATATATATATATATATATATATATATATATATATATATATATATATATATGTTTATGTGTGCATGTAGGCATGTATATGTGATGTGTACATGTATATATGTATATATGTCTATGTGTAAATGTGTACATGTAAATATGTATGCATGTATATATATATTTATGTGTGGATTTAGGCATGTATGTGTGATGCATAATATATCTACTCTATTTTATATTTATGTATGTGTATCTACATGATGTGTATATATCTTTATATATATTATGATCCTCGTTGATTCGAGTAGCTATATATAGAGGCATAAGGTTGGGAGGAGAGACATCTCTCTAGTAGGACGTCGGAGGAATAGATGCAATGTGTACATATACTTCAAACATTTGGCTAAAAGATTGAATTAGAGTTTTTAAATTAGGGGTTTTAAAACCCTAATATCAAAATTAGTGTTTTTAATTTAGGATTTTTGAAATAGGATTTATTTATTTATTTATTTATGTGTATGCATGTGTTGTGTATGTATGTGTATCTATATGTGCATATGCATGTGTTGTGTGTGTGTATATGCATGTGTATATGTATATATGCATGTAAATATGATTATATGAGTCTATGTGTGTGTACATATGATTATGCATGTGTATGTGTATGTGAGTATGTGTACGTGTATGTGAGTATGTGTACGTGTATGTGAGTATGTGTATGTGTCTATGTGTATTCATTATATGTGTGTAATCGCATGCATGTGTATGTGTATGTAAAAATGTGCATGTATGTGTGTGTATTTATAAATGTGCATGTATGTGTATATGTGTGTAAATATGCATGTATGATGTATATATGTGTGTATGCATGTATTTGTACCTCTAGTCTCACTCTTTTCTCTCTCTCTCTCTCATATACATACATACATACATACATAAACACACCTACTCATATCCACATATATATACATAAAAGCAGTGCATACGGTGCATTATCGCGACGATGAGCCATAAGTGTCTGCATCTCTTTTAGACACCACTTAAGCGACCATCCTGTCCCAAATTCTGTCTCAAGTGAACTAAGTACGTATTTTTTATCCCTCTCATCATGTTCACTATAAAAATTAAAAAAATAATGTAAATAAAACATAAGATATTTATTTCAATTTATATGTAAAATTTATACTTACTTCCACGGTAAGTGGACAAAGCGCAGGTAAGAGTCGCATAATGCCCGCATTTTTCCCTTGAACTCCAATCCATTCCCTATGTACACAATGTTCCCCTCTGGCTCTATATCGCACTCTAGTCCTAAGGTGCCTATACATGTCCTCATAGGCAACTCTGCTCTGCTATCACGATTTGGAGGTGGTATAGGTGTCATGAAAATAGATAGATAAAAATAAATAAAAATATATGTTATAATATCATTAAAAAGATTTATGAAAAAAAAACATACCTATGAGCAGATAGCTATCGTCCTGCATGTGGAACCGCAGAAGAGCCCTCCTTTGATCGTTGGGTAAGAATCTGGATCGTATAGTCCAGCTCTGAGTAATCACGCATGATGGCCCCTAGAGTATCAGACGGAACTCTTGCTCTCATAAGACTTATGAGAGTGAGTTTCGCCTTTCTCTCTCTACTAGGATCCATAATACCTAACATATAAAACAAAATGAGTTAGAAATCAATATATATATATACGTGTACATATGTATGTGTGTATGCATTAAGTATGTGTATGTATGCATGTGTATGTGTATGTATGTGCATGTATGTGTGTGTGTATGTGTGTATGCATGTGCATGTGTGTGTATGCATCATTATGTGTGTATGTGTCTATGTGTGTATGTGTGTGTGTGTATGTGTGTGTGTATGTGTGTGTGTCTATGTGTATGTGTGTGCGTCTATGAGTGTGTATGTGTTTATGTGTGTGTATGTGTCTATGTGTGTGTATGTGTCTATGTGTGTATGTGTATGCATGTATGTATGCATATGTGTGTGTATGTGTGTGTATGCATTATGTATGCATTATGTATGCATTATGTATGTGTATGTATGCATGTAAGTATGTATGTATGCATATGCATATGCATTATGTTTGCATATGTATGCATGTATGTGTATGTGTGTGTATGCATATATGTGTGTGTATGTGTGTATGTGTGTGTGTATATGTGTTTGTATGTGTGTATGCATGTGTATGTGTGTGTATGCATCATTACGTGTGTATGTGTCTATGTGTGTATGGGTGTGTGTATGTGTGTGTGTGTGTGTCTATGTGTATGTGTGTGTGTCTATGAGTGTGATCGATCTCCTGTGGTGATCCCTCCATTGCTGCTTCTAGGTTTTCTTCATTCTGTTGTTGGAGTCTTTTATTTTCTTCTAGTGCTACAGATATGTGTTTCCGTAGTAATGCGAGATTATGTTGAAGCTTGAGATTGTCTGATATTTGGGCGTGTAACATTTCGTCGAGTTGTTGTTTTTCCTCGGTATCTGGTTGGGGGGGATTGGCCACTAACTGATCGTGTTGTGCATGTAAGGTATTATACTGATGTTGTAGTAGCCTCTTGTCCTTCTCCAAGTTTATGAATCTTTCTTGTAGTGTTTCATGGGTTCTGAATAGGTTCGTATGCTGAGCATCTAAATGATGGTAATGATGTTGTAATTGAGACATACATTGATACAAAGTATTGAATACATTATTGACAGGAGTGGATGTTGGAAAGGTGTTGAATGTAGGAGGGTAGGGAAAAGGGAAATGCAGTGTGTATGTTGTGCTTGAGAATGGTGAAGTGGGTGGTGGGGGAATGGGAGATTGTGGGAATATGGGGGGAGGGAGAGGTGCGGAAGTGGGTGATATGTCCATGAAGTCATATGTGGATGCGGTCGTGGGAGTTATTGTGTACATGGGAATGGTAGGTGTGGTGATGGTTGTGAAGGTGTATAGTGGTAAGTGTAGTTGTGCATATGAGCCACCGAGAAGTGTGACAGGGGGAATGGGATTTTCGGTGACTACATTTAGAATTATAGTGTTTGATGTGGCAGTTACCATAGTGGTGGTGTCAGGTTGTGCAGATTGTGAAGGTTGACTCACAGTTTGTGCTTCACTAAGGGAAGTGGAGACTGTGGCTGTGACAGCAGTGGTGACCGTGGTGGTAGGAGGTGAGGGTGGTGCAGTTGGATGGAAGGGTGGCAAAGGTGGTGATGGGGGTGCACTTGAGGTGTGGGCTTTGTCATTGTGTTGAATGGAGTGAGTTGTGCTAGTGGTTGTGGAGGTGGTGGCATGTGGTTTTGATACCAAAATATTTATCTGCTTTCCTGGTCTGGGGGGACGTCTTCCGTGTCGTCACTCAAATCTTCGTGAATGTGAAAGGGCGATGTGCACGGTCTCCAGTACTCCTAGTGCATCAACGAGCATGTCAAGGGTAGACCTGTATTGATCATCTACACCTTCTTCTTCAAGTATCTGGTTCATCAAGGCCTTTCCTGTTGCCAAAGATTGTCTGTGTTGTTCTTGAACCAGGTTAATAGTATCATATAATCTTTTTAGTTGCTTCGTATAAGCTGGGGCTCCCGCAAGTTCTGGTATAATGTGTTGCTCATCTTCATGCTCCCCTTCGTCGGATGGTCCTTCTTGTTCATCATCTTGCTCCTCTTCTACAGTCTCTTCTTCATCTTCATCTACTTTGACGATTTCTGGTTGAGTTGGATGGGGTTGATCCGTGACGGTTTGTTGCTTGCTTAATTGCTCTACTTCAACTTCCAAATTAGTTGCATTAATTATCCTTGCTACCTCCTCATCAGTCAAACCCTCCAGTGTGATCCATGAGGGAGCTCTAAATCAGTGGGTATCGGTGGGAACACCAAATTAGGCCCTTCTGCACTATGCCTTGGTAGTCTGATGGTAAAGGGCTGCACGCGCCTCTCGGGTGGCAGAGTCATTTCAGGTGTCAGGGTCATGCCCCGGGCCTGTGCACATGGCATTTGAATGGCTCCCCTCATTTTCTTTGAAGGAGGCCCTACGGCTGATATTCTTTGCTGAAAATCTTGCACCCTAGTCCAGATGAGAGCTCTTTGAATTGGCACATCATATGCCTGGTGAGTGCGCAACATCCATAGAGGACTGATTTTTGTTTCTTGTACGAACGTTGATGTGCAAGATGGATTTGGTCAATAATCCAATGCGGCATGTTAATTGTCAGGTTGAAGGTGTCTGCTAAGTATAAACTGAACCAAATCTTCTTGCGGGGCATCGTGAATCTTTCTTGAGCCGGGAACGCGAAGCGTCGCATGCACATTCGGAGGTGAATGGCTTTATTTGGTGTCATTGCCACCATATCCTTCAGCTTAGTAATGTTCTTGTTCTTCATGTTGTCCGGAATCATTGTCTCTTTCTCTGTGGGGATGTGCATAGCTCTCATTTCTAGAGCTTCCCTTACCAAATTGTTGGTCAATTTGAAACGCTTCAATTCATTTCCTCGCGTAAGAGAAGGAAGTACAAATGCGTTGAACTCTTTCTTCTCTTTGCTGGGAGTGAGGGTGCTAATCAAGTATGAACACCTCAGGAAGTCCGGCTTTGGTAAATGAGCTTTGAAGTAATCATACAATCCAGCCTTCTTCATATTGGTTGCAATCCTTCACTGTTTTGAAGCCTCTCAAATTCTCGTGTAAAGAAGTGATACCGGCCCCACCGTCCATTGAACTCTATCTCAGCCTCCCATAAATAGGTGCCTTCTCCAAGGTGTCCTGCAACTTCATTGAACCAGTGGGAGTTCTTGCTTACTGGTGATGTGTGCTCTTAGGGGGGGATTTTGAATAGGTATGACATGTAATGCTCTCAACGCCTGTGGTCTCTCCTTCAACTCTTGTTGAATAGGGAGACTTTCATTGTCTACTATCTAAGGACTGGTGCCTGCTTGGGAGCTCGTTCTTGTAGCCTCGGCCATATTGAGGAGATCGGTCGCCGATTCTGTGAGAATATACAAATGAATGTTAACATTGCAAATGGACACAAAGTGGTCCTGTGTCCCCGTTACAACATTAACATGACGAACTGTGATGTAGTCAGTTAGTTAGTTAGTGCTCGTGTGGTTGTGAGTATGAAGTGTGGTTAGCAAATACAAGGTTCCTGTATGCTAGTTAGGGTGGTAGGATGTAGTGTGGACATAGTTAGTAAGCGGAGGTGACTTTACAATGGGATCAGGTGGTTTATTATAAGGTTTGGGCTGCCAAACACAGTGGATGGATTTTGCTTTTTATTTTGTGGAGACTCTAGAGGGCTTTATGAGAATGTCTACTTCAAAATGAGTCTTTTTAGGGACCCATTTATAAGTGATTGTTGGAGTTAGACGTCTGCGGAAGCACGCGAACAGCACAAGGAAGAAGAAGAAGCTTGGAGCACAACACACAAGACTGAATGTATTAGTAGAGAATGTACAAAAATAAGTAGCCCATTAGGGCAATAGGCGTATATACAAGCCGAGGGAAAAAAACCTCCTAAAGAGGGAAAAAAGTGCCCCATCGGTCCTAGTGTGTTCACACACATCACTACCTAAATATATCAACAAATCCCCCCTGGGAGTGATGCAGTGAACAAGGAGCTGGCACTCATGTATAAGGAAGTGCCAAGCTATGTGGAAATCACTCCACAAAAGGAAGTAAGCCCAAAGCTTTGCGGAAAGCTTCAAACTTCTCCCTAGGCAGAGCCTTCGTGAAAAGGTCTGCAATGTTCTCCTCTGTGGGCACATATGCCAAGCTGATCTCCCCAGCAGAGAACATCTCCCTGACATAGTGATAATGCACCTCAATGTGCTTAGTGCGAGCATGGAACACAGGGTTCCTCGCAATTGCCAATGCGCTCTGACTGTCAGTGAAGATGGTGGTGGCAGAAGACTGGCCAACACCCAAATCAGCCATAAGTCGTCTGAGCCACACACACTCAACAGTCGCTACGAAAGATGCCCTATACTCAGCCTCACAACTGGAAGTGGCCACAATAGGCTGCTTCTTGCTCAACCAAGATATACATGAGCTACCAAGCATGAAGCAAAAACCACTAGTGGACACACGAGTGTCATAGCAACCAGCCCAATCTGAGTCAGAAAAAGCATGCAAATCTGGCGGTAGTGATCCCCTCTTGGGATAAAACAACCCAAGTAGCCGAGTACCACTCAAGTAGCAAAAGATGCGCTTCACCGCCTTCCAATGCGTGACTCTTGGGCAATGCATAAACCTGCTCATATGTGAGACAGCAAACTGAATATCTGGTCGAGTAATGCATAAGTAAATCAAGCATCCAACAGCCTGCTGATAGAGAACAGCATCAAATGCATCTCCAGCATCATGAAGACTCAATCGTAAACGTGTCTCCATAGGAGTGGCAATAGGCTTACAGTCTTCAAGGCCAAAACGCTGCAATAATGTGTCAATATATTTCCTTTGGCACAAAGCCATTCCACCATCAACTTGCATAAACTGAATGCCCAAATAGTGATGCAAATGCCCCAAATAAGACATCTCAAATGAGGTATGCAAATCAGCCTTGAAATCAGCAATATGCTTCTCAATAGGGCCAGTGAGCAGCATGTCGTCAACATATACAACAATGATCAGAAGGACATCATTAGCACGCTTAACATATAAGGTGCTTTTAGTTGGACTGTTCTCAAAACCATGTGCAATCAGATAGGCAGGTATCTTCTCATACCAAGCACGTGGTGCTTGCTTTAAACCATATAATGCCTTCTTTAACCTGCACACCTGGTTTTCATGCCCTTTCTACACAAAGCCACGGGGCTGAAAAACATACACTTCTTCATGCAAGTCACCATTCAGAAATGCTCTTTTAATGTCCAGCTGATGTACATTCCAACCATGATGGGCTGCAAGTGCACAAATGCTCCGAATAGTAGTCATACGGCATGTAGGTGCAAAGATCTCATCAAAATCAATGCCTCTTTCCTGCGCATAACCCTTTGCAACAAGCCTAGCTTTATACCTATCAACTGTACCATCACGTTTACGCTTCAGCTTGTATACCCACTTAGTGCCAATGGCCTTCTTTCCTGGAGGCAAGTCACATAAAGATCATGTACCATTCTTCATTATAGCATCATATTCAGATTGCATAGCAGCCATCCAATTTTCTGAATTCTGTGCTTCATCAAAAGAAACAGGCTCATTCTCATCACAGAGACTAGACGCAGCCATAGCATAGCAATCTGATGCAAAGGAGGCACTATGAGAGCCTGAACGAGTACGATATGACAAAGGTGCATCTACTTTGTTGTCACGCAAAGTCTGCACCAGCCATTTTGGCATAGTTTTTGCCTGCTCAATATCAGCTCTCTCATCAACAAGTGCATCATGTAAATCTGCATCAGAAATGGAATGATCTGCATAATCATATGAAACCTGCAAAGGCTGAGAAGTTGCCTCATTAGGACCAGCACTAGACTGCCCACCTGTAAAAAGAGGCATCAAAGTATCATACATGTCTTTGGAGCTAACAGATATCTCCTTAGTACATGAAAGCAATGGCTGAACAGCATCTTCCACAAATACAACATCACGGCTAACCAGAATGCGTTTAGTCTATGGACGATAGCCTTTACTTTCAGAATTGTACCCAACAAAAATACATTTTACTGCCTTATCATCCAATTTTCTACGATGTTGTTTAGGCACTAGTGCATATGCCAAACAACCAAAAACACGCAGATGAGCAACAGATGGCTTGCGGTCATGCCAAGCCTCATATGGAGTGATAGATTGCAGCGCTTTAGTGGGACACCTATTCAGTACATATGCTGCACACATGACAGCCTCAAGCCAGAAATTATGTGGTAAAGCCTGACTCTTGACCATGCACCTCGCCATCTCCATGAGTGACCTGTTCTTTCGTTCAGCAACTCCATTCTGTTGAGGTGTATACGGCACTGTACACTGGTGTTTTATCCCACGTTCAGCCTGAAATGCATTAAAATCTGAAGACATATATTCCCCCCCTCGATCAGAACGGAGGGTGCCCATTTTACATGCTGACAGATTTTCAGCCAAAACCAAAAACTGTTTGAAGCACATGAACACTTCGGACTTTGCTTTGAGTGGATATACCCATGCATGCCTGGAAAAATCATCAATAAAAGTCACGAAGTAAAGGTAATTTCCAAAAGAGGGTGTCTGCATAGGACCACAGACATCACTATGTACAAGCTACAATTTCTGTGTAGCCCGAACTAAACCATCTTTAGGAAAAGTGCTGCATTTTGCCCAAAATACAGCCTTCACAAACATGTTTTCCAGGTGCCTCAAGTTTGGGCAAAGAGGACACCATTTCAGATTTCTACAGGCGTAGCAAACTAGCAAAATTCAGATGACCAAAGCGTGCATGCCAAAGCTTTGCATCTGACTTAGCCTGAGAATCATTTACTGCACATGCCAAATCATTTACAGATCTTTCATAGTCTATGAGTTTATACAGCCCACGACATAAAATGCCAGAAGCAATAATCACATCGCCATTTGACAGATCATGAACTGTACACCTGTCATCAACAAATTTCACAACCAAGCCAATCTTGGCTAATGCAGAAACTGATAACAGGTTCCTTTTGATCCCTGGCATAAATAAAGCATCTGATAAAGTGAAAGAACTACCATCAGCTGTAGTCAGAATGATCTTACCAACTCCCATAACAGGATAAGAGGATTTGTTGGCACATGTAACAGTATTCCCTGTAGGGGCAGGCTCGAGTGAAGAGAAGAAACTACGCTGCGAGGTAATATGTTTGGTTGCCCCACTGTCAAAATACCAAACATCTGAGTCTACTACAAACATGCACTGATCATGAGAAGATGGGTCAAAACTGCAGACAGTAGTAAACGCCCATTCTTCTTCCTGCACAAGATTTGCAGACTCTGTTTTTGGTGTAGAGGCCTCTGCAACAACCATTCCAGCCTCTTTCTTCTTTGCCTCTTTAGCAGCCAATTTTGGACAGTTCTTTATGATATGATCATTTCCTTTACAGTACTTGCAAAACAATTTCTGCTTTTCTGATTTCTTCTCATCTTTATCCTGGTTCTTCGATTGTGCAACATTTGTAGATTTTTGCTTACTAGTAGAAGAGCCCCATTTTCCTTTGCCCTTCTGACTAGCCAGGAAAGCTTGATCTGCAACTCACATAATGGACCTGTTCTGCCTGGACTGATCTTCCTGCAACAGAACAGAGACTAACTCCTCAAATGATAAGGCATTTGAATTGCCTTTCATCATCAACCGAAGAGTAGAAGCAAAACTCTAATATGAGTTAGGAAGACCATTCAAAACGGTCTGCATAAGTGAGCTATCTGGTATAACCTCATCAGCACAAATCAACTGTTCCTTCAAATCTTTGATCTTCGTTAGGAAACTGTCCATAGAATCACCTTCATTCATGTGCTCACTCTCCAACTGTTTTCGGAGGTAAGCAACACGAGCCTCATTCCTAGCTTGGTACAATGTGGTAAGTGTATCCCAAGCATCCTTTGTTGTTCTGCAAGAGCGAATGTGAGGAATAATGGCACGTTTGACAGACAAAGCTATCAATGCATGTCCCTGGGCATCTCTGCCATCCTAGCGAATCTACTCTGCAGTAGGTGCAACAGAAACAGCAGCACGAACAGGAATCTGCACAATATCATCTTTGACACCATCTTCATCAGCTCCAGCATCTCCAACACCTGTATTTGAAGTACCTGTAGTTGCAAGTGTAACAGGACGTCTTTCAACACCCTGCACAATGTTCCACATTCCTTTTGCAACCAATACATGTCGCATCATATAAGCCCATAATGGGTAGTTGGTACCATCCAACTTATCCTCAACAGCCAACATACGGAATACATCACTGCTTTCAGCCATGGCCGGTGACTAAAATACCTTGATGCAGAAAATTGACTGTATCTCAAAAAGTTGAACGGAACTGCCCAGACGAGTTCTACTAGACCTGTAGCAGACTTCGAGACGCTTAAACTGGCGAACAGAAACAAGTATATACCTTCGGCACAAAAAGACAAAATAGCCTGCATAAGCACTGTGATAGTGCGTTCGGAGGCCGAAACAAGCTCAGATCGCGATTTCGGCACGACACAGCGAAGTTGTTTTGATCTCGGAAACACCCTGAGTATGCTCACCAAATTTCATGCGAATCTGAGACTGCAAACGGAGGAGTATCGACAGCACCCTAGATGAAGTGACGCATTGCTCTGATACCAATTGTTGGAGTTAGACGTCTGCGAAAGCATGCGAACAGCACAAGGAAGAAGAAGAAGCTTGGAGCACAACACACAAGACTGAATGTATTAGTAGAGAATGTACAAAGATAAGTAGCCCATTAGGGCAATAGGCGTATATACAAGCAGAGGGAAAAAAACCTCCTAAAGAGGGAAAAAAGTGCCCCAGCGGTCCTAGTGTGTTCACACACATCACTACCTAAATATATCAACAGTGATTCTATCCCTGCTCATGGACAAATATGTGTTTGTGCGTGTTGAATAAGAATGTGTATCAGTTGTTTGCATGAGTGAATCATGATGCATATGGTGTGGTTTACATGTGGCTGTTTGAGCCTGCAAGCAAGCCTTAGGCACCCAAATTTGCCTTGATTGTGGGTCAGCCCTCATTGACTTCTTGGGTACCCAGATAGACTTTACTTTCGGAGAAGAGTTTTTGAAAGACTTCATATTAGTGTCCTGTCGTTGATCACTAATATGAAGTTGAGCCAATGGTTGTGGCTTGACCGCAACAGGGTGCTCGCCTTTCTGTACCCACACTTGTTTCGGTGGTTGAGGCACCTTGCTTCGCACTTTCTTTTGGCTTCAAGCATAGGTCATCTACTTCTTCTGCATTTGATCTGCCTTTGGTTGTCGTATCTCTCTTGCTTTTGGAAAAGAAGGGGGTTCCATCGTATCTTTGACTTCTTTATTGAGACAATCATCCCTGTGCATCACATAGTTTTGGACAAGAATAGCATTGTCATCTTCATGTGTACTCCTGGAAGGACCAGGAGTTTGTGCCTTTCCTAATCCCTTGAGTGTTTCGTTTTCTAGCTCAATTGTAATGCGATTCTGATTTACCCAAACCTGAAGAAGTCCACTTCTTAGGTTGAGGTTGACTACGTGATCATAGATCCAATCTTGACCCAAGACAAGAGGCTCAGTGAGGTCCTCATCTTCGCACACTAGCACCTTAACTATCATGAGAGCATCTTGAATGTAGAGGGGGAGTTCCACCTCGCCCATGCAAGGGGTTTCCACACCTCCCAATCCTATAAGGTATGCTTCTATAGGATTGACACTTAAGTTCAACTCTTGACAGTAAGAAAGTTTAACAGCACTAGTGGCTGCACTTGAGTCAATCAAGGCCCGTATAGTCCTTGCACTCTTTGCTTGCCCTATCTCTAAGGTTACAAAAGGACGTCAATCAATTATTCTATTGGAACTTACACCTAAGACTTCACACATAGCCATATGATACCCAGGATCCATCTGGACGTCAATCCTAGGCTAATCTCTACCCTGTCTTCTCAATTTCATTTTTCAAATGCATTTCAATGCTTCTACATGTGCTTCTTCTCGAATTTGCTTTTCCTCTTCTTTACGTTTCTTTACAGTATTGAGTCGATTTAACATCTCCTCCGTGAGGGATTCCTGATATAACTTGACTATGCACCCACTAATGTAACTTGGTAGAATGGCGCCTTCTAGAGTTGCTAATTGAACTGCTTCACTTGTGGAGATCCTATTGATAATCATGGGTCCATAGCCTCTCTTCTCTAGTTTCATGCATGTTGCTTCAATGTTTAGACTAGAACTAGGTCTCCTGCTTTCAAGCCCTTATCCTTCACATGTGCATCAAAGTATGCTTTCTATCTTTTCTTAGCTGCATATATCCTTGGGGCAGCTCTCAGTCTTGTTTCACCTAGTCGTTCCAGATCAAAGATCGTAGAAGAGAGTTCATGCCCCATCCACTCATGCTTATGTGCTAGTTTCAGTGTAGGTATCAAGAAGCCTAATGGTAGCATTGCGTTTTGGCCAAACACCATTTGAAAGGGTGTGGCTTGGAGTATCGTTTTATAGGCAACTCTAAATACCCAGACAGCATGGTGTAGCTATTTGTCCCAATCAGAGCGTTTATTATTCACTAATTCGGTCAGCATCTTGCATAGAATCTTATTAGTGCTTTTCACTTGTCCATTAGCTTGTGGGTGATAGGGGGCAGAATTCTTGTGTATCACCAAGAACTCTTGAAGAAGATTTTCAATCACCCCATTCAAGAAGTGAGTGCCTCTATCACTTACTAGCTCTATAGGTAGCCCGTATCTTATGAACATGTTCTCAAATAAGAACTTAGCTATCGTTTGAGCATTGTTCTTCGTTGTGGCTTTCACTTCCACAGATAGTCTATGGCTACAATGATGTATTCAGCATGTGAACTCTTAGCTGGGGGATTAATAGGACCTAGAAAGTCTATTCCCCACTTCGAGAATGCACGTCCACCCAAGGTCTTAGTGCCATCTCGTCTTTACGTATAGGATACTGAGTTCACTGACAAACATCACACCTCTTCACATAGATATGTGCATCCATGTGAAGGGTTGGCCACCAAAGACGTGTAAATAGTATAGCCTTGATCACCAGATTTGGTCCAAATGTCCTCATGCTACACCTTGGTGAGAAGTTTCCAATATCTTGAGGTATTCGCTCTCATGGACACATAACCTTAGGTTATCCGTCTTTCCCTCGTCTGTATAAATTATCTCCAATGAGAGCATAGTCTAGTGCCTCTTGTTCTAAGCTCCTTTGTCTAGCCAAAGTCATTTCTTGAGGGAATGTTTTTGTCCTTAGAAAGGCTACTAATGGTTCACTCCAATCTAGCACTAGAGACACTTGGTATAGTGTAGCATGCTCCACAGGTGGTTTAAGTCTACAAACTGGGCATTCTTTACACAACTTATGGACATCTACTTCCATAGTCGGCCAATGCACTCCAAGTCTCCTTAGTGTCTGTAGGGTTCATTGCCTTGAGTAATGTTGCTCTAATGCACCTACATGTGCTAATTGCAACCACTTAGCTCATCCTCTTCCACACAACAAGCCAATATCCCTTGATCTGTATGCTTGTACATACTCCCTACCATGATATGGTACTTCTGGGCTCTAACTACCTCCCTATCTTGAGTGTTTATTACTGGGTGGTTAGGCATGTATGTCAATACTGGCACTAATGTCTTAGCCCACTGAGGTACAACTTCCAAATTAAATAAGTAAGCATCAGGAAGATCATCCGATACTCCTTGGGGGGCCTCTCCAGATGTGAGCCTAGAGAGATGGTCTGCTCTCAAATGAGTCTTTCCTTTCCTTACCACTACCTCAATTCCATTAGTAAGAGAAACCATCTTACTAACCTACCCGTATTGCATGGCTTGTTTACCAAGTACAACAGTGCTTGATGATCAGTAAAAAACTTAAACTTATTTGCAAGCAAATAGTGTCTAAACTTTTTAACCACATATACCATGCCTAATCCTTCTTGTTCGGTGGTGGTATAGTTGTGTTTAGCCGCATTCAATTGTCTACTAGCATAGGCAATTGGAAGATCCATATTACTTCCGCACATAGGTTGTGCAAGTACACATCCAATAGCAAAATTGGATGCATCTACATGAACATGAAAGGGCTTATTCCAATCTGGTGTAGTCAAGATTGGTTGTGAACAAAACCGTCATTTTAGCTCGTTAAAAGAGTTCTCACATTCTTCTGTCCACTCGAAGTTAGTCAAAAGAGCATACAGAGGCTTTGCAATGACGGCATACATATGAATGAATCGGCGATAATAGCCACAATGCCCCATGAAAGTCTGTACCTCCTTGACACTCTTTGGCCTAGGTAGTTCTACGATGGCTCTCACTTTCTCTTCATCAGTGGATATGCCATTCTTTGACACTATGTGTCCTAGAATCTTGCCTTGCCTTACCATAAGAGCACATTTTTTTGGGTTCAAGCAGACTTGATATTCTCTACATTTGTCAAAGATTTGCTTGAGTTCAGGTATATGTGTCTGTCTAATGTTGGAATGAGCACACAGATCATCAACATAGACTTCTAAATTCTTCCTCAGGAATTCTTTAAACACATGGCACATCAGTCTCTGAAAGGTTGCTGGTGCATTGGTAAGACCAAATGGAATTACTCAAAAGGCAAATATGCCCCACTCTGTGGCAAAAGCCATCTTATGCTGATCTTCTGGAGCAATGGCTACCTGATTGTAGCCAAAAAACCCATCAAGGAAGCTGTACACTTCCTTGTATGCTACTCTTTCTAAGAGATGTTCAGTGATAGGAAGTGGATAGTTATGTCGAATGGTGGCTACATTAACCTTCTTCAAGTTAATGCATACACATAACTTTCCATTCTTCTTGGGCACCACTACAATGGGGGATACCCATTCAGTGTGCTCAATTTCATAAATGAATCCAGCTTCAACCAAGCGATCTATCTCTTCTTTGATTTTTGCGGCATAATTATCATTGTATGTGTATGGCTTTTGTTTGGAGGGTTTGGCATCTGAGTCATGGGGATAGTGTGTGAGCATATGTCAGGGTCTACTCCTTTCAAGTCCTTGTAACTCCAAGCGAATACATCTCTGTACTCTCTTAGCAAAGCTATCAACTCATGCTCTTCTTCTTCCATCAGGTCATGTTCTATGTAGGTGCATCTTTCTTCTCCTTCTTCCAAGGCTACTACTATTTTCTTGGTGGTTTCTTTGTTATCATAGGCCTCCCTTGATTGCGCCTCACATTTAGGCATTCTTATCATGACTCTCCTATCATCTGTTTCATACTTCTTAAAGTTTTCAGGGACCTCAAACAAAGATTCATCTTCCTCCGGTGTGACTTCTTTCTTTTTCCTCTTCTTGCCCTTATTCTTGGTGGCCACTTGTGTGGTTAACCTCAGATCATTCGTAATTTCTCCGTGTCTCTGAGGGTAAGCTTCTACTTCATAGAACTATTCTTCATCTGATGCAAAAGGTGGGTCCATAATGATCGACTCTAGATCTGAGTCACTTGCATCCTCAAATGCATCAGTGCTAGGTTCACATTCTTCAATAACCGAATCACCCATGATTGGCTCTATTGAGAAGATTGAAATGTCATAGCCATCCTCATCACAGTGGGGTGTCCATTGTTCTTCATTGATGGCTACATCCATTGTTGCTAGAATTTCTACCCAACCATGAGGTTCAAATTCTTCGTTAGGAAATACTATAGGTGCATAGGCTGGGTCTTGAATTGATCTATGGGTTTCCTTAGCACCTATCTCTCTGGATTTTTATCTTCTCTTCTTCTACTGCTACTTTACACATCCACAAGTGAGTGTCTTCATGCATCCATGAGGATCGTGTTCCTATGGAATGCACTAACTCAATATCATCTTTGGCTCTATGGATGGGATTCCATTGGATGGGTGGGACATCTCTATGAGAGTAATCCTTGAGATTAACTTTGGTCGTGACACCTAAGTGTTGCAAGTACAAGGAATTGGTTCCCCAATCCTGTACCACTTGCAACTGCCGAATAAATGGTCTTCTCAAAATCATCTCATAGGTCTAGTTTTTGCTAAAGTCACATATAGCAAAAGTATGCTCGAACTCAACACCACATGTAGTGAGAGTTATTCCTTCTAGCAATCCTAAGGGTCACTCAATGTGACCATCGACCATCCGCAATTTCATTCTCATTGGCCTGAGTGCTGGCTTGCCCTAGCGCTTCCATAGAGAAGTGGTAGCAATCGCAACTCCTGCACTTGAGTCCAAAATTGCCTTGGTTGTCTACCCTTGATGGGTGATTGGAAGATAGGTGTTTCCCTCTTCTCCTTCACTCATGTCTCCTATCTTTTCCAAAGGTATTTATCGCACCGTTCTATGCGAGCCTACTTGGGGATGAGGTTTTGCTACTTCTAGCACTTGATTAGCTACATGTTTCCATATCTCTGGCCTAACCTTGAGTAGCTCTTCCAAAGTGAGATTGCACTGCGCTTTAGTGTTTTTCACTACCTCTGTGTTCCTAGGTATGATTGAATCTTCGTTTCTTACCATGATAGTGGGTGCCCTCATGCAAGTAGACTTAGCTTCCCATGGGCCTATGAAATGGGGTAGTTCCTGTAAGGAGTTAGACTCGAAGTCTAATCTGTCTTGGGATTGAGTACTATCCTGCGCTCCATAAATGGAAGGGATTTCTTGTGGGAATTGATCATGCGCATCATCCACAAGTTCAATCAGAGAGGAACTTCACTTTCTTTAGCCCATTTCTCTTCTTGAATCTCTCACAGGAACTTTTGTGAGTACCGATTCATAGAAGAAGATGTGTTTGGTTCCGTGGAGTTAGGCACATATGCTTCCTCAGCAAGAAGGCTCATCCTTTCACTTGCCTTGTCCTTACTTGGAGAGGTGGGGTCCTTTTCTGATTGAGCAATTAGCCTCTCCAGTCTTTCTAGCAGTCTGTCAAAGTGTAACTGCGTCTTAGTTGAACTAGAGAAGTTAAAGAGGCGATTGGCTTCAAACATGGTTTGAGCCAATTCCACCATCTTAGCACAAATTTTAGTTCGTTCACGCTCTAGTTCACTCTAGGGCAACATTTTTCATGATCTGTTACATTTGGCCCTTCTTAGATCCTAGCCTGATATGCTTTAAGCATCATGTCTAGGTCCTCAGGAGTGGGATCTGCTAGGACTAATCCTACTCTAGGGGGTGGTGGGATTGAGTGGGGTTGGAAGGTGATGGGTTGGAGGAAGATGGGATTGGTGGTGATGGAGTAGTGTAAGAGGGAGTTTGAGATGTGAGTTCAATTATCTTGGCTTTTTTTTCTCTTAGGCTTTCCTTGAGTTCACTCATTTTCTTTGCCCAGTGCCTTTTCATTCTCTCGCGACTATCCTTCCAGGCTCTAGTCCTCTTCTTGGTTATGCTCTCAGTTTCACTAACCTCAGAACTCTTTTCCCGGTCTGAACCTTGGTTTTGCTGCAAATCTTGAGCTCTAGTGACCACTTGCACTGGGGCAGTTGAAGTTACGCTTCCTGCAGAGTCTACTACTAACCCAATAACGTTGATAGGAGTGATTTTTCGCATGTTATTGGGATTTTTAGGGCAGTCTCGTAAGAGGTGCTCTTTTCTACAATCCTTACAAAAACCTTGAATTGTCATGGATTGGGGTTGTGTCGGTGCAGGCATAGGGCAATCACGAACAAGGTGATCTCCCTGACGTCTGTACCACGGTCCTCTAGGAAATGGGGGTCTTACCTACTAGATTGGGGTCTTGGGTTGGGATTAGCATACATGACATTTGCATGCTCTGGCTCTCAACTCTGTTCACTAGGGTCCTCATAATAAGACTCATTATGCTTAGGTGACTGCATGTAGTAAGCATGTGGGCTATCAATGTGAGTAGAGTGAAAACTATGATCACTAGGGTCACTTTCTGAAAAGTAGTGGTGTTATTGGCACTATGGCTCTATTCAGGTTCTCTTTTGTAGCTGCGTACTTTACGAGAATCACATTGGTTGGGGTTGGAGGTTGTTGGGCTAACACAGGCTGAGGCCTTTGCTAAGTTTGGTAGGGTTTCTCGTAGTGTTGTTGTGGTCTGCCATATTGTTGAGGTGGGTATTGGTTCTGGTATCTTCCTTGTTGAGGGTATGGCTGAGGGTAGGTTTGCCTAACCGCTTGCTTATTGTATGGGCAATCTTGTGCTATGTGATTAGTGTATCTTTGTTTGATGGTGCAGTACTGGCTACTAGGATTCACCTGGGGTTGAGCCATAATGGGACATATGTTCGCCATATGGTCATCTCCACAAGTATAGCATCTTTTCACTGGAGCAAACCTTGGTATTTTTTTTCTTGACACTCCTAACTTCTGAGCTACTTTCTCAGCGAGTTCAATAGATGCGGATTGCATGGAAGAGAGGCTAGTAGAACTATCTGAATCTTTGTAGATTTTTGAAATTCCTAATTCCTCCCCTAGGTTATCCTCAATGTCGATGCACATGCGTACACACTCTTCTATGGTCCTAGGGTCCTTCTGTTAGTCCTATAGCCCAAGGAAAATGTATGCTTTATTGCCCATTTCATTGTTGTAATCACTTCTTCATCAGGAAATAATGTTAGGTTGAGACCCAAAGAAGCAGTTGTTTCGTGTAGCTTCATAACATATATTCTCGAAGAATGAAGGATGAACAAACTGTTCACACATCCATAGATGGTTCTCCATACGCAGAGGTGCACTTTGAGAGAAAATCTTGCCTCTTGTAGATTCTGAGTATTACACTCAAGCCAGTACTTAGTGATACCATGGCTTTTGGCACATGTTCACAAGGAGGAGTACACTCATCAACAGAATGAGACTGACCAAAAACTGAGCATGCATAGATGGAAGAACCCACACCATGAACATATGATGCTAAAATGTCAATTGGGTCCATATGTAAAACATTGTTACTTTTTACACAAGCTTGTGACAAAGGATTACTTCTCAAATCCATCAAAGTCATATCAATTGCCAACTCAATCTCCTCATATTTCCTATGATTAACATTGGACAGCATACAAACACATATGTGATATAGATGATATCTAAAGTAGACATCATGCAGCATTTACAATCTCGATATTTGAATTGCACCCCCATCATGTGATCTATGTTGGCAGATGGATGTAGCAATGGTCCAAAAGTGTATCTGATCTTCCTATTTTGCTTAGACCCAAGCGGGCACATCATACCATGCAGACTCCTTGATCTGCTCTCTCCCAGCATACGTGTTTGTCCACGTAAATTTAGTGACACCCGATTTCCTGCTAAAAATAATCTTTTGTCTTCCTGCAAACTTGAACTTGGCACATCGAAGTGCCTCATGAGCATGAACTTTGTTGTTATCCCTGCAACGTACGGACAACAAGACCTGTCTGATATCCACACGGGCACAAGTTCCCTGAGGTTTTCCAAAGGCCCCACTCATACCTGTCGGGTGCCTGTCTGCTCCAGCCCAGGAAAGCATATTGTTGATACAACGGACGTGAAATGGATGAACACGTACTCTCAGATGAAATGCATCTTTTCCAGCAATGTACGAGTCTTTTGGAGCCAATTCCATTTGAAGAGAAGCTATAGTTTCTGCTGATTAATTTCTTTCCTTGACTGCATCTCCAATTTGAGCCTCAAGATCTTCAACTAACTTTTGGTGCTTTAAAACCATCTCAGCAATGTGCTTCTCATGATTCTTCTCCATTTCCATCATTTTACCTGTGAGAGAGACACACAAAGTGTCCCATCCATTGGTGCATCTGGTTTATCACCGTTCATCATTTTATTGAAGGACTTACTTGCATTATCTTCTACATGTCCATCAGCAGAGAGTTCATGTCTGTGGGTGAGATTCTCAAAATCCTTTTTTGCTTGTTCATCTATTTCATGCCATTCCTCAGACATAGCTCTCTTTAATCTTTGTATGTTAATAAGTACACTATTTCTTGCCTTTCACGGACCCTTTAACTTCTCTTTGGGATGCACCAGTCGTAGAAGAAGGAAAGCTTTCCTTTCTTCCACGATGTTGTTTGAGCCTGCCCTAGGTGCTTGCTAAGAAAATGCAATATATGGCCATCATTGCCTTTCAGCCTTCATGAATGCTTGACTACTTTCCTCTTGCCCCAAAATGCAGCTCACGCTTTATGGTTGATTCCATCAATTGTCACGTGGAGAGGGTTATTTCAAGTACATAATCTCCACAAGCTTAGCTGGGAATCGTCCCATCTCCCACAGGATTTCAATTGTAATCGTCAGACATTGATGCCGATTGCCCCGACTAAAATGCCCACAATTACTCTACAACCAAATAGGAGGACAGCAGCAGCAGTTGTTCCACTGCAGTAGTAGTCTATGGTAGAATGCATACACAAGTCTATGTCCATGACTTCAAACTCTCTGCAAATGCCTTGCTACACATCTCATATGCCTCCTTAGCATAGTTCTCATCTCCTTTCCCATGCTGAGCCATGGAGAGAGGGATGGTAGATGGGGGCGGAACTCTCCAGAATCCCTATGCATAGTCCATGTATAAACTATTTGAAGCACTAGAGGCAATTAGATTGGCAGTTAGATGCCAATCCAAATGTAATAACTTTTTTGAGAAAGCATTGGCTCCATTCAAGTCTCGATCACTTCCTCTCCTCCCTCCACAGCGGCCAAAACCAGTAAGACTTCTCCCAAAACTCGATGGTGTGGCTTGTACTGAACGCCTGTTTGGTGTCCTGCTTTGATTACTAGTTTGGTGGTACTTCTTTGGAGTATTATCAGCATGCTCTAAGCCAAGATAATGCTCCCAAGCACCATAAGTCTCCTTTCTCTGAAACCTGCTGGCAACGACATCCTCATCCGCTAAATAATCTGTTGTACCCAGTGACATAGAGGCAAACTTCCACTTTGAAAACTCATCATCAGGAACATCCAGTTTATTTTTTATACGATCCTTTACACAAGCTAATGTTTCATCTTCCTTAATCACTAGGAAAAAGGGCTCCCCAAAGTTCTGAATCATTTGATTCTGGTTCGAGTCACACGTGAAGTGATAAACATGAATCAGTCGATCCTCTGGTCCAAGCTGCTCCTCTTCATCTGAAATCTCTTCCACCCGTAAAGTCCAATATTGATCATTAATGTTCTCAATTTTTTCATTTGAAGGAAAGACCTTGTAAATCTTATGATAAAAGGTCTCTAGGATGCGCAACTCTGCCTTTGGTTTTGAGAGTTCCACCTTCTTCATCAGTTCATGGATCACATCCCCAATAGTACTATGCTTTGGGAGTCTGATATTATGGACAGCAACCTCCTCTCTCTTTTGGTTATGAAAAGAAACTTTTAAAGTCTACAAACCCTACAATTTTGGTAGTGGTATATCAAGGACCTCAAAGTATAATATATCTGAGTATTGGTCAGACACCTGATTGTAGTGAACAAGCATATCACTCAGCCGTTCTGCACCACGGTATTTTAAAGGTTGAGACTTTGGCTGCTGCGTGTAGGTGTTATGAGTTGTCAACCTTATTTTCAAAGGATTGCTGTGCTATTTCCTCCTTGAACTGAATGAAAGTAGTTTGCTTTTGGACACAAAAGCTCTGCACTTTATCATAATCCACCAGATCAAAAAAGATCTCTTTCCAATCTGTCTTTCAATATCCTGATCTTGAGCGACCTTGATAATAGTATAAAGATGAGCCTTTTCTTTCCTTTTGTGTTCCTTCTCTTCCTTTTCCTTCTTCAATCTCATCTGCAAATGATCTGCAATGTCCTTCTCACCAACATTGCGAACAATCTTATCCTTATCACTATCTCTAATGTAAACGAGCATGTATGCATTTGAATACTTCGTCAATTTGTAAGTTGCATTGTTTAAGCCAGGATTTGTTAGTGGTAACTCCTCTTCTTCTCCATATTGCTCCTCTAAAGCATTTTTTGGCTTTTCCTTTGTTACTCGTTCATCATCAAACTTGTACCATTGCTCTGATAGTGTTGGTCTAATAAATGCATAATAATGGCCGCCATGTCCACTATGGACCAATACACTGTGAAGAGTATACAGATTTTGCACACTCCTATCAGCATCAGGTGATAGGTACTTCCCATTTTCTCTATCCAGATCAAGTTGAAGAGGAAATTCATACCTGTCATTGATCTTGACCATCGTATCCCGTGTGAAGTCATACTCAAAAGGTTTTAGCTGAAGCTGAAGGACAGGAGGAAAATCTATGAAAAGAACACCTTTTCGAGCATCCTGCAAACCATACTGTTCAGCATGATACTTGTTATCACCCTCTAGTTTCTCAACCTCCACATATTTGTCAAATGATTTGTATACATCTTTACAGCCTTTGACATCAAGTTGTAAATCATAGAACGATTCCTTTCTGGTGGATTTGTAATCTACATTAATGCATTCAATGTAGTTCATATGATGTCCTTCAAAAAGCAGCTGAATTGTTCCTTCTACAGCTGTGCCCTTCATCTTATCTTCAAGCTTCTCACACAATACTCGATTCAGCTCTTGCACATCATGCTGCATAAAGGAATCAAACGTATCCCAACCAAAGGATTCTGTCAAATCTTTGGTGGACACACTAGTATCACTAAACTAGATTTTGTAGAAAAGACTCTGAAGGGCAAGAGGAATGTTGTTTGATGGGACATCATTTTCCATTGTGGGCATATCATAAACAGACTTCCGGAGATATGGAATATGATACAAGGTCTAAAGAAGTGAATTCATATAACAAGTAGCCCCTTGATTTTTTTAGGCCCACAAAACCTGTTTCCTTCTTTGAATCATATGCCCAATAATCCATGGACTTTCCCACATTAACACCCGCTTCTAAAATAAAAGTATCATTTACGTAGAAGCCCTTATTGCCATCATATACTTCTCGAAGAGGTGTAAAAGAAGTGAAACCCCAATCGTTCTCCTTTGCATTAAAATGATGGAGTGTTTCTTTACGGACTGAAAGCTTTGAATTATACTGATTAACAACAGCCAAGCTAAACTGAGCATATCTCGTCCAACCATAAGTCAAACTTGGAGCATCTGCCACATCAAGATATATAGAGAGGCAGTCTGAATTGTTCCCCTTGGGGAACAAAAGTATACACCATTTGCAGCCGCCCACTGTGAATGCCTCTGAATAAAACTTTCTCAGATTAACCTTGGATAAATTTTCTATCCTCCACGTGAACTTCCCGAAGAGATCATCAACTGGTTGCCTCTCTGCAGTAGTTGCTCCGCTCCCTCGAGGGAGGGAGATCACCTGCCGTCCTCCCCACAACTCGGAAAAAAAAAGAGAGTTCAAATATACATGCTAAGTGTTTATTACCCCATACACCTGTGACCCTTGACACAACCCTCCATGTAATTTGACATCCCTTCTGACACATGCCGGACAGAGGGGAGAGTGGGAGGCGATGTCGGAGGACACCATTAATGGGTTTCTTCCTTCTTTTTTTTTTCATTTCATTTCTTCTCTTCTTTTTTCTATCAAGAAAAACAAGGATGGTCCTTCCTTATGACATTGCAAAGCTGCATATACCTGAAGATTGAGGTCCTCTAAGGGTGCAAATGGGCTACAATCAAACATTTAATACAAAATAAGTGCTCCAAGATATTCTTTTTGCATGACATATCTGAGGGTAACACCTTCAAGTACACATAAGATCTCAATTTGGTACTCAGCAATCCATCTAAGAACAATGCCACTTGTTTGGCTGGAGTGGGTAACTCAAGAATAGGACATCTCTCTAAGTATTGCCTAAACCTTCTTCCTGCAAGTCTCACGGTCTCTTGAGGTGTCTGCTTGAAGCTGTGAATCAGTGAGGAAGTATTATGCCTTATGCCACTCTTAGAGAATTCGGTAATGAAAGCCTCTAGAAGTTGGTCTATGTTCCTGAAGTGTCTCTCATTTAGTGCTTGAAACCACGTAAGGGCTGTGTCCCTAAGGGTTAGAACAAAAGCATAGTACTGCATGAATAGGTCCTCAACTTGTTCAACTCTCAAGACTTGTCTAAACTCGGCCACATGATCGTATGGGTCTCCAGTGCCATCGAAGTAATTCGTCATGGACTTAACCAGTTGGGTCGGCCTCAAGGTCCTAGTGTGTTCTCTAGGCCTTGGAAAAGGAAAATCATCAGCATTTCTTTGGTTTCTTGGGGCTCTAGGTCTCTTATTTTCCACTCTATCCGTCTTTGTTCTCATCCTATCTCTTCCCAAGGGTTTGGCAAAACTTACCTCTAGCCTGTCTCTACTTCTATCTCTTTGAGCTCCATGAGCTTGGGATGTTCCAGCTCCTTGGTGGCCATAAGAGACATTTGATCTTGGTTGAGGAAAAATAAATTCACCCTTTCAAGTGTAGGCATGCCTACCATCCTCTGTGACAACAAAGATCCTCTCTGAAGTATTGTCTAAATATGTCACTTTGCCTAGGCTATCAAGATCTTTGAACTCATAGATGGTGATCGTTCCTACCTCATTCGGCTGATCAGGCTTATACCTCCAAAAGGCTTCATCAGTCTCTCAATTCAAGAGCAAATCTATGCTCTTATTGTCCTGGGGAACCCACTCTGGTGTGATAATTCTAGTGAGAACTGATTTGCCTCGAGGGGTTCTAGGTCTCTACCTACGCCTTGTCATGGTGCCTAACTATCATATCTTGTCCACTACAATGTAAACATGTGCTTCTATATTCTCAAAAAGCCGGGATCCAGCACCCAAATAGTGGACATCGAAACTCTCCTCCTCGAACCACAACTAACTGAGAGGCCTCAAGAACTCAGGGTAGTGCATGTCCTTCCAATTCAGGACCCTCCGCAGGGGCACACATCACAAGTCGGCAAACATGCACACTGGTTCAATGACGTTGCACGTCCACTAGGAGAGGGCACATACTTCTGGGAAGCTAAAATAGAATTTATTGGCAAGTGGGGAAGGTACTATTTCTTTACTCGTGAGTTCAAAAATTATCAGAATGCAGAAGTGATGAGATCATTATGGGCCAAAGCTGGCCTGGACAGCTACTTTAGAGCACAATTGCCTAAACCTGATTTTCTATGTTGCTCCTACCTAATCAGCACTATCACCCCTAGCAGAGCCAAAGGAGGATATAGTACCTTTGTGCTCCCCTCATTAACACCAGGCCATGAACTAAAAAGGTTCAAACTTACCCTCAACTTAGAACGGGAGGCCTTGGACATGAAGGGTATGCACATTCCCATAGAGAAAGAAACATTGATTCCCAGAAGAATGAAGCACAAAGATCTCAACAAACTAAAAGATATGGTAGCTATGACACCGACCATAGCCCTCCATTTACGCATAATCATGCAACACTTCGCCTTCGCGGCTCAAGAACGCTTCACCATGCCACCAAAGAGAATCTGGTTCAGCTTGTACTTGGCGGAGACAGAAAATCTCACACTCAATCTACCCCACTGGATCATTGATCAAATTCACTTAGCACATCAACGCTGAAACAAGAAACTTATGAACGTGCTTCATGGATGTTGCACGCTTACATGGATCATTTACATGTGCTTAGCTTACGATATGCCCATTCAAAGAGCATTGGTGTGGTCCAGAGCCCAAGAGTTCGAGAGACGGCCATCAATAACAGGGCCACCATCTAAGAAAATGAGAGGAGCAATCCAAATACCTTGTGCCCAAGCAAGGGGTGCCACCCTCACACCAGAGGTGACACCACCTCAAACAAGACGTGTTCGCCCATTTACAATTCGCTTACCTAGACTAAGTGCAGAAGGACCCAATCTTGTTTTCCCTTTGATTCCATCTAACTTAGGGTTCCCACAGGGCTACACTCTGGATGATTTAACAGATGAAGAAATTGCCAGGATGATAATGAGGCTAATCTTGAGACTAGGGAAGATCAGGCCCGATGACCACAACCAACCACAGGGACTTCAGCTCCTACCCAACCTGAAATAGTGGAAGTTGACGAAGATGAAGAAGAAACCGATGAAGCGAAATCAGACAAGGAACACAACCAAGAGCAAGAGGAAACTTCAGAACTAGCAGGTGCCCCAACCTATACTGCACAGATCAAAAGATTCTATGAGACCATGAAAAGAGTCCAGGAGCATCACAAGTTGTCACTAAAAACATGGAAAATTCTAATAAGTCAAATGTTAGGAGAAGAAGGGGTAGACGAACAGTTTATTGAGTCCTTCAACCTTCACACGGATGCGCTTGGCCTAGATGAAGCCATTCATTCAGCTTTCACTTACATTCTCGATTTGAACAAGGAGTGCCTACTCGTCCCCCTCGCTCCGAGAAGCAAATTCATATAGATGTATTGGCACCTGGTGACACTACACAGATGGAAGAATACCATGAGGCACTGTTGTCACCACACCCCTGACCCTCACCCTCACCCCCAACCCCACCCCTCTCACCTCTCACTGCACAATTCACTTCTCCCCACGACACTACCACCCTAACCTCCACCACCACTACATATGTTATAGGAATTCCTCTTTCTTGAGGCACCCAACTTGGCGGGACTGCCACACCACATTCACAACACTATTCATCGACACCACATCCACCGCACCCTCTATTCCCATTTACATAGTAACACACACTTTTGAGAGTATGGAAACATCACCAGCTACGACACCACTCCCTCCCCCCACACTCCCATAATCTCCCATACCCCCTCCCCCCACATCACCTCTTGTTTCCACTCCATTCACGATCCCTATTCCCTTCCCCATTCCCCCTGCATCCTCCACTTTCCCAGCATCCCTAAATGTAAATACTTTGTTTTCTACATTACATCAATGTATATATCAACTATAGAACGAATATCAGACCTTAGGAGATCATCATCGACATGTAACTATGGAACACTAGCAATTATAGAAGCGGCTTGCAGCCCTAGAAGAAGAGAACACCGACCTCAATCAACGTTATACTATGCTAGAACATGCCCACCAAACTCTATTGGGAGCTCCCCAACAATCAGAATCTTTCGAAGTTAAAAAACTAATAGCTTTACTTGAACTTTATCAATCTGAGAATGTCAAAATCCATTGTAATTTGACGTTACTAAGGAAGCACATGGCCACGGCTTTAGAAGAAAACAAACGACTTCAAAAGCAAAACGAAGAGAACCTAGAGGCAGCAATGGAAGGCTCCATCAGGAGATCGATCCAGAAAGGTTTAAAGCTATCCCTTCAGAGTCCATGACAACCATTCTTGAAAGCTATGCTGATTTTTTGACAGTGCATGACGATTTGGGAAAAGAACGAGATACCCTTCGCCAACAGTTGAGGACGCAAGAAGAACAAACAAAGGTCACAGATTCTATCGTGACTACAGAAGAGGTAAATGCACTAAGAGAACAGGTTGCCGAATTACAAGGAAAATTACTTCAGTACGAAAGACAGCCCTCACCAGTCATAGAACCAGAACCGAAAGAGTTGGTGCCCATAGAAGTAGACGAGTCATATGAGGAACCTTATGTTCCTATGCCGATGCCGGGTGGCCAACAAACATCCGAGGGATTGGACACACTTGAGGTAGAAGCCCTAGAATGGCTACAGACACTCGAAAAAACGGCCAATACGCATGATGATAGAGTGCTGGTGCAAATTCAATCAATGTCTAAAATTGAGGACACCATTATAAAATTAGAATACTTCCGATGCATGCCTCATCACCAATGGATAGGCACAAATGATGATCAATATGTGCCCTATTGTGTGCTCTTAGCAGATTATAATGTAGAAATTCAACAATGATGTGGCAAGGCTCCAACTTTTGCCACCCAATTCGGTTCGGACAACATACCTGAAAGTGCCACACAAGGGTCTATCTTCCAACCCACCTCGAGGCTTCATCTCCTAGAAACTTATCCTGAAATGGTTCGTACATGGAATAATATGCCTCTCTTCATCAAATACAATCCATGTTACGTCCCAGTACTCAGAAGACACACATGGCCCAACTTTGCCATCACCATGAAGAATGTTAAAGGTTGTGCCAAATGGCTAAATTACGTGTACCTAGCACCCCCACGAGGACTGGCCATAGTAGCATACATGATATCCACCATCCGCCACCAGGGAGTCAGACTGCGAAGCATTCCTGACGTAATGGCATAAATGTGTATAAAAATATTCGAATTAATGTTGGTTACCTTCCGAACCTTCAAGAACATTAAGGATCCACATTTCTCAGGAGTCGGTTTCACTACAGGCAATCTTTACTTAGTATATGACATGAGCACAACCCCCTCCATTAATGTGATATATGCCTAGCATGCAAGAATCAAATACCTCCCAACATGCTACAAACAGACTTTTGAGGAGATATTCATTACAGGGTTCTAGGAGTATCATTCCAAAATATTCATCCCCAGACCCTCACATCTCCTCCAACTTTTTGCTGTGGAGAGAGCCTTACATTCCGAACAATTGCATCTGCCACACCTAGACATTCCAGGGCCAGTTAATTGGGATGCCTTACTAACAGATTTAGCAAAGGGATTCGAGCTAGAAGAGCACCACTTAGCTACCGATGTCGTTGAATATTATGTCAAACGTTCAGCCCAACAAAGGTCTGTCAAAGACGAGAGACGCAAGAGGGGGGGGTGTGTTGGTAGCAGTCAGGGCACTCAAAGACCTACACGACAGCGAAGCCAACAAAGGGAGTCAGAGCAAAGAGAAGGAACAAGTAGGCAAGACAGTCAATGAAGATCCGGCAAGTAAGCCATTCATTTTTTTCCCAACTTAACCTCTTTGTAACAGTGATTCTCATCACTTCATGAACATTGTAAATACCGTTTTTGGTATATTCAACTCCATTTTGTTCAAGCCGAGGAGTCCTCGAACTTGAGGAGTATAAGAAGTATTTATGTACCAATTTTTATAATTTTCAAAGCTCATTTGAGCCTCCAAAATAGCCTAGGAACCTAATGTTTAACTAGGTCAAACACTAGGTCTGAACAGAACCAAAGCTAGTCAAAAACTATAAAAAGAGCTAGAGAGCTCATTTTTGAGGCTAGCTTGTTAGTGATATGAGCTTGTATATGAGACTTTTTGAGTAATCTAAAGAAATCCATTGTTTCTCTCTTTGTTCTTATCTTGTGTGCATGTGTGTGTGTGTATGTATGTGCATGTTTGTGTGCTTCTCACTTACACACTTGTGCCATCACTTGTTCGAGGTCTTCATACTATATCCTCATGTCTTCCTGGATTGGTATTAAAGGAGGTGCTACTCACCACTGAGCTACAGAAGCTAAAAAATTTTCCACACGACTTGCATATTTAAATGCAAGATGAAGCTTTTTGACAAGACAAGTATGGGTAGAAAAGGATTGGTTAGAGTCTCAAAAGCTTTGTCCATATATTTGGTTAGAAAAGAACCAACCACAAAGCCAACTAAAGAGAAAACCAAGAATAATGCAGTCACAACAAAAGACAAACAAAGTAAAGCGTGTTAGAGCATCAACTCACAAAACCATTCAACAATAGATTCCAAAGGTTCAAATCCATTGATACACCATGGTTGCATGGGTCAAGAAGGGCATTCCACTAGTCGATAACCCAATAAAAATATTATTGAAAGAGTTCAAGATATGGAAGCCTCAAATTCTTTCAACCACACAACGTCAAACACTAGAAAAAAACACCAAAAGATTCAACTAGAAAAACTAAACATTTTGGTAACTCTCACCAAAAAGAACATGTCATTGAAACTCTTCATTTTGTATCTCAAGGCCATCCACAACAAGGAAATTGAGGTTAAAAACAATAATATGCTATAAAATGTCTTTGGCTTAAGCTAACCCTAGAATTCTCTAAAGTAGAACCAAGAAAGTAGTTTGGCTTAGTGGCTAAGTCTCAACGATGGAAAGGGGGAAGTATTGGGTTCAAATCACAAGAGAGACATGGAAAATGCTTTTTTCCAAGAGCTTCAAGGCCTTTTAGAAGTTCAATTAACTTAACTCAAGTGAACTAGGACACGTCATTGATCAACCACTCCAATGGACTCTAGAGAATTGAGACACATGGCAAACATGTAACCACTTTCCCAGTTGAGCTATTCCTTGAGGGAGGCTATATATATGAGGCTTGGTCAGGAGGATAGCACTCATTCATTCAGATAGTCCTTCTCTTGAGGACTCCATTGCATTGGTTTCAAATCCTTTGTTTTCTTTTGATGCTACTCTCGAGGTTTTTTGGCGGTCCTTGAAGCATTCATTTCAGATATTTGTGTAGAAAATAGAGGGTGAGGACCCCTAAGAGGGTGGGAATGCTCCCCAAGGATTCCTCAAGGAGGTGGATGCACTACATGGCCACATTCACACCCAATATGCCCATGTACACATGAGGAGGACCAAAACCAATTGGTGGACACCCATAAAGTGAAAGAACTTGGAGAAGCTTGTAGGAGGTAGAAAAATGAGTTGTGAAGTGATGAAGTTTGGTCCAACCAACCGGAACAAGACCAACCCTTGAGCTTATGGAGACTCAAATAGACCTTATAGGCATGCAATAAGTGCAATAAAATGCTCTATGTACTTGGGAGCGTCAAGGAGAAAGAGTCGATACAAAACAGATAGGTTTGTGCATTGACTAGCTCAAAAAACTTACTATCTTTGGATGAGACAATCAACTTCAAATGCTCATAGTGAGCAGTGTGATTACAATTAGAAAAAATCATTTTGGAGGAGTGATACAAATAGGGTTGAGTGTATAGGATGCACAAGAGTACAAGAAATAAGAAAAATATTCTTTTAGAATGAATCAAACACTCAATAGTGGTACCTCCTATTCTTCAAGAATGTGCAGAGATAGACCCCGAGATAGAAAAATTGAGATTTCGTCCAATCTACTTAGCCAAATACTTTGAAACTTCATACACAGAAACTAGACACCAATACCTTTCAATCAGTCATTAGTAAACCAATTTAGAGCTCTGTAGAGAGAGCAATAGCCTCTGCAAGCTTACTGTTGTTGAAGAAGATGATGTAGAAAAATGAAGGAACAAGACAATGATGGCCAAAAGTGTATGTATATTTCTCCATGTAATGTATAAGTGATTTGAAGTATTTATAAAGAATCTTGAAGCGCTCCACAATTCTACAAGTGGATTTTGAATTCCAATGAAGGCGGGATTAGTTGTTGGAGGGAATCAATTCACTTCCTACAATCTAGGAAAAGTGAGGATCTAGTTTGATCTACTTTTGGGTGATTGATTGATTCATTAGTTTGTAACTCAACCACCTTAAGTTCGTGGAAGTTTAGCTCTCTTTTTCTACTTTTACATATGTAAAGCTCTAGGGTTTTACAATGGTAAAAGATCCATGAAAACCCTTTTAGAAAAATACAATAAATGAGCATAAGTAAAAGAATTCTCCAACAAATATTCTTTAAACTGCATAGCTTTCCATGTAGATAAAATCCACCTTAAGCATAGTGTACGCTTGATGTTCCAATAGATCCCGCTCAAGCTAAAGTATGCTTGAGTCTTCATTCTCTAGTAGGTTCAATACCTGCCATTGGTTTAAATCTGCAAAGCTTTATTCCATCAAGTGCATTTGTCATCATATCTGCTACTTGCTTTTCAGTTAAAATAAAAGAAATGTCAATCTCCTCTACCATGAGCTTCTCCCTGATGAAGTGGTAATGAACCTCTATGTGTTTGTTTCTTGCATGGAAAATAGGGTTTGCTGCTAGATGCATAGATCTTACATTATCTCCAAATATGTGAGGTTGGAACTCACAAGTCCCAAATCTGCATACAATGCTTTTAACCATACTGCCTCTTGAGTTGCTATGGTCAAAGCTCTGTACTATGATTTAGTTGAGGATAAAGCAAATGTAGGTTGCTTCTTGGAACTCCATGAAACTAGCTTTGAACTTGCAACCATTTAAGAATGCATTTTTTACATCAAGTTGGAGGAGTCTCCAATTTCTTGTAGCAACTACAATTATCAATGTTCTTCATCTTGCAACTAGTGAGAATGTTTCCTCATAGTCTATACCATGAGTTTGTGAGTATCCTTTGGCAACTAATCTTGGCTTGTACCTGCAAACTGATCCATATGAGTTTCTTTTAACTTTATATATCCATCTGCAACCAATTACCTTTTGATTGGATGACATTGGAACCAATGCATCTATTACTTATTTCATGTCCTTTTCCCAATCAGGGCTTCCCTTTGCCTCCTCATAGGTTGAGGGTTCTTCTAAAATTGAGTTTTTTGCCAAGTGGATTGAATACTTTGTAACAAATATGGAATCATATCCATACCTTTCTGGTTGTTTCTTCTCTCTTGTTGATCTTCTAGGAGCTTGCTTAGAGCATTCTCCATACTCTTGAATCTCTGCTTTGCCTCTTGACTTCCATAGTTTGTAATCCTTTTCCCTTTCATCTTTGTCATCATTTATATCACTTCTTGGATCATGGACCTGTGTATCATGCTTGCTTCCTAATTGATGAGAATCAGAATTAAGATCATATGGTAGCTTACCTTTTATTTGTCTTCATCATACCAAGACCTGTGTTCTTCAAACAAAACATCTCCACTTATAGTGCATTGCTTGGTTGATGGATTATAGAGCCTGTAATCCATCTGAGTTGAGTCATACCCAATGAACACTTCCTTTGTTGCCCTTTCATCTAGCTTACCTCTTATTTCTAATGGTACATGAACATAAGTTAAACAACCAAACACCTTGCAATGTCCAAGACTAGGTTCTCTTCCATGCCATGCTTCATAAGGAGTCATACCTTGAAGTGATTTGGATAGTAGTCTATTGATAAGGTACACATCAGCTGAAATAGCCTCTGCCCATAGATAATGTGGCAACCTCTTCTCTTAAAGCATTGTTCTGGCTAATCCAACCAATGTCTTGTTTCTCCTCTTTGCAATTCCATTCAATTGAGGAGAGTACCTAGTAGTCACTTCCCTTCTAATACCTTTATCTTGCAAGAACGCATCAAACTCTTTGGAGAAGTATTCCCCCCTCCATCAGATCTGAGCTTCTTAAGTGATCTACCTGTATGATTCTCCACATGTGCTAGATACTTTTTGAAGCAATCAAACACTTCATTCTTACTCTTGATAAAGTATAGAATACTCCATCTACTATGGTCATCAATAAATGAGACATAATACCTTGATCTTGCCAATGAAGGTTCTTGACTTGGTCCCCATACATCTATATGTAGTAAGTCCAATAAGTTGTTGCGGATGTAGCCTTTGTGATTGAATGGTTGTCTTTGTATCTTCCCTATTTGACATGCATCACATTTGTTGATCAGCTTTGATATATTTGGCAGTTTTAGAGCACTTTGATCCTTGCATATATCCTTCAAGATTCTTTGATTCACATGAGCAAGTCTTTTATGTCATACTTCAAGCTCACTTAGGGTTTGGGACCCAAAAGTGAATAGAGCTATATTCTTGGTTTCTCCTACCATGCTTCTCACCTCTCGCAATCTTCTTGAAGCCTTGACATGGATCTTCGACAAAAGCTCCATGTTGGGTGAACCTAACTTGCAAACCTTTTTCAACTATTTGGCCTACACGTATTAGGTTTTTAGTGATAGTGGGTATATAAAGAACCTTACTTAGAACGTTTGTCATACCATTGGAAGCTTTGACATACCAATCTTCTCCACATTGTGATTTGTGTCATCCCCTGTTTGAACTTCATGTCTATGCTTTGAACTTTCCAAATCAGATAGAAGAGCAATGTTGCTTGCAACATGATTTGAACATCCTGAATCTATGTAGAACAAATGATCATCTTTACCTTCTTTGTGCCATAGATTCATTAGATGCAATGAGTCTTCATGTATTTGATCTTCTGAATAATTGTTGAAGTCCCTTCTATTATGGCCTCTATTATTATTTGTCAAAGTTGTGTCGATCTCTGCCTCTATTGTTGCCATATCCATCTTTTGCTGCCTTTCTGGGCCTTCCCATTGAACGAGCAATTCAAAGTGGTGTGGTTGGTCTTATCATAGACGGCACAAGATTCAACCTTATGACCTTTGTCTTTGTCATGCTTTGGTCCTTTCTTCCTCCCTTTCCACTTGCTCTTGCTTGCAAAGTTGGCTTGGGAAGTCTCCTCTTCATCTTCTTCTTTCTTCTTGCCTTTCAACTTCTTATCCTTCTTATTTTCATATAGAGCACTAGTTGAATTACCATGATAGGAGTTACCTTCCTTTATGCTATTGTTGGCCTCTTAATTGAAGAGTTGTCCAAGAAATATGTTGAAGTCTTGAGTTTTCACATCCATGATGAGATCATAAGCCGTGGTGAAGGATTGCCATTGCTTATCACTTTGAATCCAAATGAAAATTTTCCTCTTGATATCCTCTTCTTCAATTAGCTCTCCAATGGATGTTAACTAATCCGCAACCTCCTTGACCTTGGTAACAAACTCTCTGATGGTTTGTTTAGGTGTCTTCTTCATTTGGTTGAAATTGTTCCAAAGATGATTCTTTCTTGCTTTGGTACTAGTAGAAAAGAGAGTCCCTAGGGCATCCCAAGTCTCTTGAGATGTCTTGCATCCTCTAATATGTGGTAATAGAAAGTCAGAGATAGATCTTAGTATGTATGACCTTGCTTGAGCATCCATGCACACCAAAGTGTGAGCTTATCTATCTCCTCGTGTGTGGGTCCTCCTTTGGATCTTGGAATAGGCATAGCTTCATCACCTACTACAATTCCATAAAGATTTCTACCTTGCAAATAGGCCTGCATTTTTATTTGAAAAGTTGCATAGTTGTATTGATCAAGTTTCTCAATCATTGAGGGAAAGTCGTCACCCATCTTGATCTAGCTTTGATACCACTAAAGTAACTTAGAGAAGCTTGTAAGAGGTAGAAAAATGAGTTGTGAATCATCGAGGTTTGTTCTAGACAACCGGCATAAGACTAGCCCTTGCATTATGGAGACTCAAATAGACCTTATAGGCATGTTATAAGTGCAATAAAATGAGCTATGTACTTTGGAGCATCAAGGAGAAAGAGTCGATACAAAACAGATAGGATTGTGCATCGACTAGCTCAAAAAACTTCCTATCTTTGGATGACACAATCAAGTTCAAATGCCCATAGCAAACAACAAGATTACAATTAGAAAATGTCCTTTATAGGGTTGAGTGTATATAATGCACAAGAGTACAAGAAATAAGAAAAATATGCTTTTGGAATGAATCAAACACTCAATAGTGGTACCTCCTATTTTTTTCAGGAATGTGCAAAGATAGACCCCGAGACAGAAAAACTGAGATTTCTCCCAATCTAATGAACCAAATACTTTGATAATTTATAGACGTAAGCTAGACACTAATTATTTACTAGTGAGTTCCAATTCATCCAATTTGGAGCTCTATAGAGAGAGAATCAACCTCTGCAATCTTACTATTGTTGATGAAGATGATGTGGAAAAATGAAGGAGCAAGACAATGATGGCCACAAGTGTATGTACATTGCTTCCCTGTAATGTACAAGTGATTTGAAATATTGTTTTATATAGACTTTTGAAGCGCTCCATGACTTCTACAAGTGGATTTTGAATTCAAATGAAGGCAATATTAGTCGTTGGAGGGAATCAATTCACTTTCCTATAATCTAAGAAAAGTGAGGATCTAGTTTGATCTACTTTTATGTGATTGATTGATTCACTCATTTGCAACTCAACCACCTCAAATTAGTGGAGTTTTATTTCTCTTTTTCTACTTTACATGTGTAAAGCTCTAGGCTTTTACAATGGTAAAAGATCCATTAAAAATCTTTTAAAAAAATACAATAAATGAGCATAAGTAAAAGAACTCTCTAATGGATATTCTTTCAACATAATGCAAACAATAGCTTTCGATGTAGATAAAATCCAACTCAAGAATATTGTAAGCTAGATGTTCCAATGGAAGCATGCTCTTCCCTCCTCCTTGTGATGGAAGAGCCTAAGTGAAGAAAATATTTATACAGGCTCCTTTGTATCCCACATGTGGGATTTCTTGTAGCACATTCTCCTTCTCTCAATGATTTGCATTGGATGAAATACATCAACAAATCCCCTTCAATCCTAGTATGCTTGCTTCAGTACTCCTTGATTTCTAGCAATCCAATCATGCCTTTGAATCTAGTTAACTTGATAGCATCCAATGATTTAGTCAACATATCTGCACATTGAAGATTAGTAGATGCATAGGACAATTGAATGTCCTTGTTCATCAGCTTCTCTCTTACATAATGCTAATGGACTTCAATATGCTTGGTTCTAGCATGGTAAATTGGATTAGCTGCTAAGTGAAGTGAGCTTGTATTATCACTAAGGATGTGAGGAGTTAAGGTATGTAACCCAAAATCTGAGTATAAACACTTTAACCACATAGCTTCTTGTGTTGCATTAGCCAATCCTCTGTATTCAGCTTAAGTAGATGATAGAGCAACAATTGGTTACTTCTTTGAAGACCATGAAATTAGTTTTGAACCTACAAAAGCCAAATAGTCTGATGTACTCTTCTTGTCATCCTTTGATCCAGCCCAATCTAAATCTATGTAAAGTTTGAGATCAATTTCAGAATTGAAGGGGTAGAGAAGCCCTTCATTGATGGTACCATCCAAGTATTTGAGTACTCTCTTGGCTGCTTCAATGTGTGGCCTCCTTGGATTGTGCATAAATTTACTAAGTATGCTAACACTATAGCCTATGTCCACCCTTGTGAGAGTTGCATAGTTCAAGCTTCTTACCAAGCTTTGATAGCTTGTGATATCTTCAATAGGTTCTCCCTCATAAGCACTTAGCTTATGATTCAACTCCATGGGTGTACCTGCGCACTTAGTATTCTCCATTTTAAACTTAGAAAGCATGTCATGTACATACTTCCTTTGAGTGATGTAGATACCAAAATCTATATAGACAAGTTCAAGTCCAAGAAAATAAGGAGGTCCAAGATAACTAATCTTGAATTCATCCTTCATTCTAGCCTTTACCTGTTTAATTCCATTGACATCATTCCCTGTAATTGTAATGTCATCTAAATATACATAGAGATATATGACCTCTAATCCATTCCTCTTGATGAATAATGATGTATCTGCTTTAGTAGCTTTGAATCCTTGGTCCTAGAAGTAGGTAAGTAATCTGTGATTCCAAGGTCTTGGAGCTTGCTTCAATCCATACAAAGCCTTCTTCAATTTACACACATGATTGGGATGATGTGCATCTTCATAACCAGGTGGTTGTGCCATATAAATTTCCTCTAAAATCCAACCATTGAGAAATGCATTTTTTACATCTAGTTGGTATATCTTTCAATTCCTAGATGCAGCAATGCTAACAAGTACTCTAATGGTAGGCATTTTAGCAACAAGTAATAAGGTCTCTTCATAGTCTATGTCATGGGTTTGGGCAAACCTGTTGGCTACTAACCTTGCCTTGTGTCTATTAATAATACCATCTGAATTCATTTTTCCTTTATAAATCCACCTTGATCCAATTACCCTCAATGATGGTTTGCTAGGAACAAGTTCCCATGTGTCATTGTCCATAAGAGCTTCCATTTCTTCATCCATTGATTCTCTCCATTCCTTCTTGTTTTGAGCTTCTTCATAAGATGTTGGTTCTTCATTGTTGGAGTCCTTAGCCATATATATTGAATGCTTTGTGACCAAAGATGCATCAAATCCATATCTCTTTGGTTTCTTCTTCTCTCTCATTGATCTTTTGATTGGTTCATGAGAGCTTTTTGAGCCTTGAGTTAGGTCTTGCACCTTAACTTTCCCTTTTTTCTTCCATATCTTAAAGCATCTTCAGAGTCACTATCTTCATGATGCTTTGGTTCCTTTGTAAAGTCTTCTTCCAAGTCATAGGGTAGCTTCACTTTCCTATCATCATCAAAACAAGATTGATTTTCATCAAAGAACACATCCCTACTAACTAGGAAGCCTTTGTTAGTGGGTTATACAATCTATATCCTTTTTGGTTTTGATCATATCCAATAAAGATACACTTCTCTGCTTTGGGATCCAATTTCCCTCTTACGTGAGAAGGTATGTGAGCATAAGCTAGACATCCAAAGATTTTGCAATGCTCTAGACTTTCCCTTTTTCCATTCCATACCTCATAGGGATTCATACCATCTAAAGAATTTGATGGAAGTCTGCTTATAAGGTACGTGGTTGTTGATACAGCCTCTACCCAAAGATAATTTGGTATATCCTTTTCATTTAGCATAGATTTGGCTACCTCAACTATTGTTCTGTTCCTTCTTTCAGCTAATCAATTGAGTTCAGGTGTGTATTTGGTTGTTACCTCTTTTTTTATGCCTCTTTCTTGTAGGAAAGCATCAAATTCAGTTGAGAAGTATTCTCCACCACCATCTGATATGAAATTCTTGAGACATCTACTGTTTGATTCTCTACAAGAGCAAGATACCTTTTGAAACAATTGGAGACCATCTTTGTGCTTCATAAAGTACAAAATTTTCCATCTGCTACAATCATCAATAAATGATACATAGTCATACCTTCAATTCAAAGAGTGTTTGAGATCCATAGCTAAATAATGCTATGTTCTTTATATCCTCCACTTCAAAGGTGAAGAGCCTTCGTAGCTTTTCTCCTTTGGAAATCCTTCTAAATCCTTGCTTGGGGT